>JAHRHZ010000126.1:4097690-4147945 GCA_024137785.1 Ginglymostoma cirratum | reverse complement strand
GAAGGGTTTAGGCCCGAAACGTCGAGTTTTCCTGCTCCTATGATGCTGCTTGACCTGCTGTGTTCATCCAGCCCCATGCTTGTTATCTCGGATTCTCCAGCATCTGCAGTACCTTTTATCTCTGATAAAAATCTAATCAAAGCCTGCTTTCCAGAGTAATTTTAAGTGTAAAATGTGTTTTCCCTTAACACCAATATGCATTTAACAAAATTATCATTTTTTAACAAAAATGATGAAAGAAACAATTTCTTCCTTCTGCCTTCCTACATACTTTAAATTATCCTATCTAGCTTTTTACTTTTTGAGTTTGGGTATCTCCTGTTACCATTTCCATTCACCTCTGTTACATTCTCTTCTTTGAACATCTCTAACTGTCAAACCTGACGTTCAGGTAAGTTTGATTAACAACTCTACTTATTGATTGTTACTGGAATATAGATTGATTTGACTTCATGAAAGACCCTGTTTCACTTTTCTCTACTGGCCACTTCTGTATTTCTGGCAAGCTTTCAGTTTCGTTATGACTTTTAATTAATTTCTGATTTTCATTTTGTACTGTCAAAAGAATTTGATTCATTGGAAGTTTATCGTGATCTCCTTTTGTTTGATTTCCTGTCTCAAGCAAATGGTCTGTCTAACACTGCTAGAAATATTCTCTCAATTTTCACTAAGTATGTGAATGCACTAAGCAAACAAAGAACTGCAGATTCTAGAAATCTGAAACAATAAGAGAAATAGCTAGAGAAACTCAGCAGATCTGGTAGCATTTGTTGAGAGAAAACATTTGACATTTTGGGTCCAGTGACCATTCTTCAGAACTGATTGTAGCTTGGTAAAGGTTGGTATATATGCTGAAGATGGGATATGGAGGAGGGGAAGGAGTAAACAATAAGTGTGATGCAGCAAAGACACAGAAAGCAGCAGTTGGACAGACAAAGAAGTGGATGATGGTGAGCCAGGGAGAAAGAAAAGGTACTCATGGGGACCATTATTAGGTGAAAATGAGTTGGCTGTGGTAAAAGTAGCCCATGTGATGACAATGCCTAGTGTGTGGGGTTAAGGAATGGGCATGGGAGAATGTGCTCAGGCCCTAAAATTATTGAACTCGCTTTTGAGTCCTGAAGCTGCTCTACTCTCTTTACAACGTTTTCATACACATCTTTCTCCTTATCACCTGGGTGGTTTGTTGCCATGTCCATCTGACCAGCACTGAAGTCTATATTACATGACCTGTCTTCACTTTGCCTTAGTTTTTTCTTATATGTTGCTATTGACATCGGGATTAAGTAAAATAAGTATTATTCTGGGAGAGTGTTTAAATAATAATTCATAAGGTGAACAACTTGTAAATGTTTAGAGACAGTAGGAACTGCCGATGCTGGAGAATCTGAGATAACAAGGTCTGGAGCTGGGTGAACACAGCAGGCCAAGCAGCATCAGAGGAGCAGGAAAGCTGACGTTTCGGGTCTGGACCCTTCCTCAGAAAAGAAGGGTCCAGACCCGAAACATCAGCTTTCCTGCTCCTCTAATGCTGTTTGGCCTGCCATGTTCACACAGCTCTACACTTTGTTATCTCATATTGTAAATGTTTAGGTTATTTTGTCTGAGAATACAAGATTGCCTGGATTCTGCTATTGAGGAAAGTTGGAAAGTCAGTGATTGAAACCAATTTCTGGGGCACTATCATTTCCACATTTCTATCATGTCTTACCCATATGCACCTGCAGATTAATTTTAAGTTAAGAGTTAGTAGCCCAATATTTCTTACCATTTTTAGTCCCATTAAGGGACTAAATGGGCAATTTGTCTGTGGAGCTGAAAGAAATTGGTAGGGTGGTAAACAAGTGCTTCACATCTGTCTTCACTTTGGGGAAGAGGGACTGTGAGGTTCTTGAGTAGTTTGACACAATGAAGAGGTATCAAAGATTTTGGTAAGCTTAAAAGTGGACAAATACCCAGGTCCAGATGAGTTATATCCCAGGCTCCTCTGGGAAATGAGGGAGGAAATTACAGGGGCTCCAACCTAAATTTTGAATTCCTCCCTGGCCACAGGGGAAGTGCCAGGGAGCTGGAGGACAGTTAATGTAGTTCCACCTTTCAAGAAGTGCGGAAGAGATAAACCAAAAAATTACAGACTGGTGAGCCTAGTGGTAGGGAATCTATTGGACAAAATTCTGAAGCAGAGAAGTAATCTCCCTCGGAGAGGCAAAGTTTGATCAGGGATAGTCAGTATAGCTTTGTAAGAGGGAGTTCATGTGTAACAAATTTGAATGGATTTTTTGAGTCGGTGACTGGGTGTGTAGATAAGGGTAGTGCAACTGATATAATTCATACAGGTTGCAGCAAAGCCTTTGATGAGGTCTCACATGGGAAACTGAAGATAGAAGATGAAAGCACATAGGTCCAGGGTAACTGGACAAGATGAATCCAAAATTGGCTTAGTGGTAGGAGCTGGAGGGTAGTGGTAGAAGGCTGTTTGTCTGATGGGAGGCTGGAGTCCAGTGGCATACCACAGGGATCAGTGCTGTTCCTGTTAGTGTTTGTGATACACATAAATGATATTGAATAAAATGTGGGGGGATTACAAGCAAGCTTGTGGGTGACATGAAGATTGGTCAGATTTTGGAAGTGAGAAAAGTGGTCTTAGGTTACAGGAGGATATTGACGGATTGGTCAGATGGGCAGATCAGCGGCAGATGGAACTTAACTCTGAAAGTTTGAGATGATGTACTTTGGAAGAGGGAATAAGGTAAGGGAGTACTCAGTGAATGGCAGGACACTAAGAATCTCAGAGGAACAGAGAAATCTTGGGGTGCTTGTCCACAGATCCCTGAAAGTGGAAAGGCAGGTTAAAAGGGTAGTTAAAAAGGCATATGCGTCACTTGCCTTCATCAGCCATAGCATAGATTATAAGAGAAGGTTATACTGGAGCTGTAAAAGACTTTGGTTAGGCCACTGCTAGAGTACTGTGTGCAGTTCTGTTCACCGCACTATAGGAAGGCTGTGATTACACTGGAAGGAGTGCAGAGGAGATGCTGCCTAGGAAGGAGCAGTATAGCTATAATGAGAGGCTGGAAAAGCTTGGCTTTTCTTTTAAGAACATAGAAGACTGAGGGGGACCTTATTGATGTATATAAGATTGAGGAATGTGGATAGACTGGACAGAAAGCAGCTATTCCTCCGAGTTGTAAAATCAATACAAGGCATAATTTTAAAGTGAAAAGCAGGAGGATTAGATAGCTTTTGAGGATGTATGTTTTCATCCAGAGGGTGGTGGGAATCTGGAATGCACTGTCTCGGAGAATAGTTAAGCTGGGAAATCTTGCAATCTTTAAAATATACTTGGATGGGCGCTGGAAATATCATTACATTCAAGACTATACACCAAGTGCTGGAAGTGGGACAAATGTAGATTTAGAATAGTTTTTGTAGGTGCAGACATAATGGACGGAAGAGCCTCTTCTCCACTGTATGATTCTACCCATTTAACTTTCTCTTTAAATGCATCTGTGCTATTCACATTAACTACTACAAGTAGTGGTATGTTCTAATTCTCATGACTCTGTATAATAAAGTTTCTCCTGAATTCCTTATTGAATTTATTAGTTGCTATCTTGTATTAATGGCAACAATTTTGGAAACTGCAGAAGTGGAAACGTCTCCTCAATACTTCTGCATTATAAATTATTTTGTAATCTTAAAGATCTCTATAAACTCACTCCTTGACCTTCTCATTTCTGCGTAGAAATGGCCCCGCCTGTTCCAATCTTTCTTCAGTTCTGGCATCATCTTTTTAAATCACAAAACAACGTACTTTCTTTGTTTTCTGGATGAAAGCATCAGTGGCATTTGTTGCTCATTGTTAATGAGCCTTGAGAAAGTCGGCATGAGCCACGTACTTTTTGAACTAATGGTGTCTATGTCGTGTGGCTACACAATGCTTATTCCGGCAACTACTATCCTCAGGTTTCTTATCATGGCCAGTTCTTTTGTATTATCATCTGTTTTGTTGTTTGGGGTTTCTTCTTAGGAAATACTGTTTTCTATTTTGATATTGGCCCCCAGCAACTGTTTTGCAAGTATTCAAAGTGGTACATTGTGTCATGGAAAGCAGGCAAGAGAAAGCTAGCTGCTTCTACGTGGGTGTTACTGGGATTATTTAGTACTGTGTAAATAATTACATGTCAGTGTCGACATTTATATAGAAGTTGTATTTAACAAAGCAGCAAGAAGTTCAATGCTCTGTTGAATAATAATCTCTGGGAAAATCACAATGATTAATGCGCATGCATAAATGTACAGCTTTTCCAATATATTCGCCAATAGCTTCTGTCTTTATCCATTACTAACAACCTAAATTTTAAAATGGATTCACAGGGACTAATAAATAGGTCCAGCAGGTGTTAATCAATAGGATGAATGAACAATCAATGGAAAACTGTCACTAACACGCCAAAGGGCAATCATCCAGGAACGAAACTGATGTAATAACATGTGTGTGACATATCCTGTTCAAATGCTTGGAAAACAGTTCGGCTAGATAACAAGAATTCAGTGCACATATGCAAACATGGAGTTATTGACCACAGAATCCATCATTTTTCTTAGAAACAATCTTTTGCACTGTTTTAAGTCCATGAATTCTGTGTAATCATTTCTGCACCTCTCACTAATCATGAGACGAGTACTTCATTTGAATTGTCATGATATAAGCTTGATACTTTATTGTCTCTAATCTGTGTTTAATTTAATTCTAATGGATCAAAATATGTTTAAAGTTAGCTTATGGCAGAAGGTACTTCTGTTTTGTTGGAGACTATGAAATATGGCATGTTCAATTCCAGTGAAATTGACAGGTAAAATGCCTACTTGATAATAGTAGATCTCTGCATTACGTATTTAAATTTAAATTTAAGTGGAGTCCATATTTGATTTTCAGAAAATTAATTCAACTTTTACATGTAAACATTAACTACAACTTAAAGGTAAATGGGCTTTGCTATAGTGCAGTTAAAAATCAGAAGAGTTTACTTTAGGTTTGCAAGATAAATCTAATATTATGAAATAATGTAACTCAAAATTATTTAAATATTTATTCGGTGTTATAAAATCTTTACGTACAGGTGAGTTACTTATCAGTTTTTTATGCAGAAAATGTGCCAGATTTGCTGAAAGTCATTAAAATAAATGCCATATGAATTGTTTTGCTGAGTGCATTTTGCTTTGAATACAAACTGTAGAAATCTTGGCTCTCACAGCAAACCTGCTCTTCTAGCTTAAGCAAATATAGCCAGACAACTGTAAAATAATTCAAACATAGAAATGACAAAGTGTTTTGTTATGGATCAGTTACATGTCTCAAAACACTGATATTTGTAACTCTAATCTCTTATTAGGAATCATAAATCAGTGTGATATTGATTTTTTTAACCAGAACCAGCAAAGCAGTGTCATAAATTGAGAAGCTCTTAAAAGCCCTCTGCACCATATTTGCCACTCCCCTGTTTGCAGGGCTAAGGATTTGCTTCTTAATTGCTTCTGCTGTTACCACTACCCAAAGCTGTACTTGTGAACTAACTGTAGGTTCCCTGTTACATTTTTATTGTTCTTTTCTCAGAACAATTTATCTTGCTGTTCGGAAGACAATGCTTTTTTGATAGACTAACAGGATTAGAAGTGAATGTTTTGTAAATTTTAGCAGAGAAGAATTGTGAGCAATTATACTGCACTGTGGTAGTGGCTACCAATGCTGTTAATCAATTTTTGTGGATTATGCAATGATTTTCTTCACCTTATTTTTGTGAGTCCCAAAATGAGTCTTTAATAAACCAATTCTATTGATTTAACTCTGTGTGAACATGACAAATAATTTTAAGAATTGGATTTAAAATTATTTAAAATATAGAAAATGTATTGTAGTTTTAATTTTGGTGGCTGTCTTATTAGTGAAGGTGAAGATAAAGATGTAAGTTTATTCAATGCTGTTGTAGTAATAGGGACTCGCAACAATTTTAGAATAGGGATAACAGAGACTGCGTTAAATTAGTAACTCGTCATTTGGTTCAGATAGCAGCATATATTAAAGGATAGTGCTTGGAGTAATTAATCAATGTCATCATGACTCCGTAATCTGTTTTCAATAAAATACCCTGCTATAAGGGTGGATGCCTTCAATCCATTTCATTTATTTTTGTTTGTTTGTCCTGAGTTTCTGCAGTGATACCTTGTGATTATGCAAGAGAGTTTAAGGCCATAAAAATCAGTTGCATTGTGGCTGTGGTTGTATTTTGATGATAAAATGATGTGTGTTCTGCCCCCACATATCTGGTACAGGTAGTACCGTACCATATTTTGGGTGGAGTCCCAAGGCTGACCATTTGGATCATGTTGAGGATGTATGCAGAGTAGGCAGATTATGAAGTCAGTTAGTGTTTAACAGAGATTTCACAACAGTGTTTTTTGGCCTGAATGTTTCAGCCAGTGCACTTTCTAAACTTCATGCTGCTAAACATACATTCAGTAGTGAAAATGATCCTGTCTCCTCCAGGTGTAAAGGGATCATGAAGCACATTCCAAACAAAATACTGCATTTGTCTTGCTCCTCCCAATTGTAGGATCAGCTGGAAAGGCAGGTGGCTCTTGTGAGCGACTCACTAGGTTGCTATCACCCCAACCCAGGCCTCGGGATTGTCACTGGGAGCTGAATCCAGCGGGCCTTTGGGATTCTTGCTGGGAACTGGGCTCAGCTGGGCTCGGAGATTTTTGCAGGGAGCTGGATCCAGTCAACCTCAGGCATTTCTGCTGGGGACTGGACCCAGGCTTATGTGATTGCTACCAGGAGCCAGGCCCAGGTCTTGGGGGTTGCCACTGGAAGATTTCTGGCTACTGGATCTGGTTGGGGGTGTGACGGGTAGGGTGGGGGAGGGGTTGTGAATTTCCAGACCCACGCCTTCACAATTGCCAGGGCTAGAACTCAGAGGTTGCCAGGTACCAAATCCAGGGATTGCTTAAAGTTGCAGCTGGGGCATGCCACCTGCTGTTGAGGGTGGAGGTAGAAGGGAGTGAAGGCTGCATGGTTGGGATAGAAAGGAGGTGGCAGGGGGGGTGGGTACCGAAAGAAGGCTACTGGGGTGGGAATGGAAAATCCGGAGGCTACAAAGGGGGTTGTGGAAAGATGGATACTGTTGCAGGGAGAAGGAGAAGGCTGTAAGTTGGGGCAGCGGGAAGGAGGAAGCTGCACAGGCAATTGAATGATACTATAGGGAGGGGGTGGAGTTGGGGGAGGAGAAACAGGCTACAAGGAAGAAGTGGGAGACTCCAAAGGAGAGAAAACCATTTTGTATCTGTCAACAAGATATACTCAACTAACTGGAAGACTGGAAAATTCATTACTGCAGTGACTTCTTATAAGTTGTGTAAAATATTTAGCTTTAGGCTGCAACATTTAATATCAACTATAAGGGAACAACGTGTAATGGACAGTATCAAAATGAATGATGTGTCAGTTGTTACATTTCAGATAGAGATCTGAGGTGAGATAGAGATCTAAGTAGGGTCACAACTGTCTGTTTAAACTGTTCCAGCTTCATGCATACAACATTGAATCACTTGTGACCTTACGAGTTTGCAGAAGGTGCTTTTAGGGCAACTATTTTTGTGTAAAACTGCCTATTAGTTATTTTGAAAAAGAACACCTATTTGCTGCTTATTTGTGCCGGTAGATTTGTACCAATTTAAATATTGTGGTGTTTCATAAATTGATGCTTTTCTTGTGTCTTGCGGCTTGAAGTTTAGTGGAGGGTTGATAATTGAGGAAATTGATCAATTCTTCTAATTCTACTTCTGCGTGAGTCCAAATTTGTCTTTTGTGACTGGAAATACAGAAGATATATAGGAGGGCATCACAAAGTAAATGAGTTAGTGAGAAGGAAAAATAACCCCTGTAAATTAAAAAGGTAGCCTTTGAGAAAATATTAAGGGCTGCCCTTGAACAAAGCTATTTTGATAGAGGGCCAGGTTCAAAGAAATGGAGCTGTGTACATAATATGAACAGTCAGGTTGTATGCTATTGTATGACAAAGACATGATTGTAAAGTGTATTACACTGAAAACTGAGATTTCAATGGACTTTACAAATAGAGGCATAAAGTACAAAAGTGTTGAATTTTTGCTGAACCTATATAAAAAAGTTTGACCCCATTGTGACTATGGTTTCAAATTTTGGACACCAGAGGAATATGAAGGCTTTGTAGAGACTTCTAGAAGAAAATTACCAGAATGGCTCCAGGGATGAGGCATTACGGAGAAGCTGGAGTTGTTCTTAGAGCCAAAAAGCCTGAGACGATTTGATGGGAGGTATACAAAATTGTGTAGGTTTTAGATAGAATAAATAGAAACTGTTTCCAATTGCTGAAGGATCAATAGTCAGATTGCGCAGATTTAACTCTATAAGTTGGTTGGCAAGAGAACCAGAGACAACATGAGAAAAGATGATTACACAAAGTGGTTAGAACTTGTAGTGCACTCCCTTTGTGGTGATGTTGTCGGGCGGGGGTGCAAATTCAAATTAATATTTCAAGAAAAATTACAGAAAAAAAACTGGCAAGATCATCTGATGGAGGGAGGATGGACTGGATTCTCTTGGACAAAATGAGTGCAAACTGGATGAGCTGTATGTCATCTTTCTATGCTGCACTATTCTATTCTGTAGTGCAGCATGAAAGCACACAACAGAAGACATCAAGAATTAAAATTTGAGGCAGTGCTAAGGAACTTGGAAGCAGGAGAAGCAGCAGGGCCCATGATTCTTCTTCCTGGTCCTGTTCTGAAAGTATGGTTCATGACCTCTCCTTTTTTATTCATTTGTGGGTGTCACTGTCTCATCCAGCATTTATTGCCCATCCCTAATTGCCTTTGAGAAGGTGGTAGTGAGCTGCCTTCTTAAGCCACTGTAGTCCACATGCTGTGGGTTGAGCCAAAATGCATTTAGGGAGGGAGTTCCAGGATTTTGACCCAGTGACGCTGAAGGAACAGTGATATATTTTCAAGTCAGGACAGTGATTGGTTTGGAGGAGCACTTGCAGGTGGTGGTGTTCCTGCTGCCCTTGTCCTTCTAGAAGGAATTGGTCATGGGTTTGGAATATGCTGTCTTAGGATCTTAGGTGAGTTTCTGCAGTGGATCTTGTAGATAGTACACACTGCTGCTACTGAGCGTCCGTAATGGAGGCTGTGGTGGCAGTCAAGCAGGCTGCTTTGACCTGGATGGTGTCAAGCTTCTTGAGTGTTGTTGGAGCTGCACTCATTCAGGCAAGTGGGGAGTATTCCATCACACTGCTGACTTGTACGTTTTAGATAATGGATAGGCTTTGGGGAGCCAGAAGGTGAGTTATTTGCCAAGGTATCCCAGCCTGTGACCTGCTCTTGAAGCTGCTATGTTTGTATGATGAGTTTCTGGTCAATGGTAACCCCAAGGATGTTGATAGTGGGGAATTCAGTGGTTTTATTGAATGACAAGAGGTGGTAGATAGATTGTCTTTTATTGGTGATGGTCCTTGCCTGACATTTGTGTGACACGAATGTTACTTGCCACTGGTCAGCCCAAGCCTGGATATTGTCCATATCTGGTTGCATTTGAATATAGACTGTTTCAGTATCTGAGGAGCCATGAACGGTGCTGAACATCTCCAGAAGGACTGTAAGGTTTTACCTTTGAATATCATGGACAGATGCATCTGCAGCTGGCGTATTAGTTAAGATGAGGTCAAGTATGTTTCTCTCTCTTGTTAGTTCCCTCACCACTCGCCGCAGACCCAGTTTAGCAGCTGTTTCCATTAGGACCTGACCAGCTCGATCAGTAGTGCCGATGCTCTTGGTGATGGACATTGATATCGCTCACCCAGAGTACGTTTTGCGCCCTTGCCACCCTCAGTGTTGCTCCAAGTGTTGATCAACATGGAGGAGTTCTGATTCAACAACTGAGGGAGGATGGTACATGGTAACTAGCTGGAGGCTTCCGTACCCATGTTTAACCTGAAGCCATGAGACTTCACGAGATCTGCAGTTAGTGTTGAGGACTCCCAGGGCAACTCCCTCCTAACTGTATATCACGGTGCCACCACCTCTGTTGGGTCCGTCCTACTGGTGGGACAGGACATATGCAGGGACAGTGATGGTGATGCCTGGGACATAAGGTATGATTCTGTGAGTATGGCGTTTTCAAACTGTTATTGTTTGACTAATCTGTCAGATAGCTTTCCCAATTTTGACACTAGACCCCAGATGTTAGTAAGGAGGACTTTACAGGATTAACAGGGCTTTTTCTGTAATTGACTTTTCTGATGCCAAGATTGATGCCAGGTGAATCAAAGAACAAAGAATAATACAGCACAGAAACAGGGTCTTTGGTCCTCCAAGCCTGCACCGACACATTTTGCCCTTCCATACCAAAACTGTTGTCACTTACAAGATCTGCATCCCTCTATTCCCCTCCTATTTGTGGACTCGTCCAGGTACTTCTTCCATGCTGCTCTTGTGTCTGCTTCTGCAACCTTCTCTGGAAGTGTGTTCCAGGCAGTCACCACCCTTTATGTGAAAAACATGCCTCGCACATCTCTTTCAATCTCTATCTCTCTCTCTCTCCCCTCCCCCCCCACCTCACCCCCTGCAGCTTGAATCTGTGTCCCCTCGTAATTTCCCCCTTCACCCTGGGAAAAAAGCCTCATAGTTACTACTGTATGTATGCAATTCACAATCTTATAAACTTCTATCAGGTTGCCCCTCAACCTCCTGCATTTCAGTGAAAACAAACCTAGTCTGTCCACCCTTTCTTCATAGCTAAAATCCCCCATACCAGGCAACATCCTGGTAAACCTTTTCTGTACCTTCTCCAAAGCATCCACGTCCATCTGGTAGTGGGGTGACCAGAACTGTATGTAATATTCCAAGTGTGGCCTAACTAAGGTTCTATAAAGCTGCAGCATAACTTGTCTATGCTTATACTCAGTGCCCCTTCTGATGAAGGCAAGCAGGCTATAGGCCTTTTTTTACTACCTTATTTACCTGCACTGCCACCTTCAGTGATCTGTGAACCTGCACACCCAGATCGCTCTGCATATTAATTCTCCTAATTAATTCTACCTGTACTTGACCTTCCAAAATGCGTCTCCTCATATTTGTCCAGATTAAACTCCATCTGCCACTTTTCTGCCCATGCCTCCAACTGATTTATATCCTGTTGTATCCTCTGACAATCCTCCTCACTATCTGCAGCTCTGCCAAACTTTGTATCATCTGCAAACTAATAATTAAACCAGCCACATTTTCTTCCAAATCATTTGTGTAGACCACGAGTAGCGGAGGTCCCAGCACTGATTACTGTGGAACACGACTAGTCACAACCCTCCATTCTGAAAAGCATCCTTCCACCACTATCCTGTGTCTCCTTTGACTAAGCCAGTTCTGTATCCATCTTGCCAGCTCACCCCTAATACCATGTGACTTCACCTTTTGTACCAGTCTACCATGAGGGATTGAAGTCCATGTAGACAACATTAACTGCTTTTCTCTCATCAGTCATCTTCATCACCTCCTCAATAAACTCAATCAAGTTAGTGAAGCATGACCTCCCCCACACAAAACCATGCTGTCTATTGCAAATAAGTCCATTTGCTTCTAAATGTATAAGGATCTTATCCCTGAGAATCTTTTCCAATAATTTTCCTACCACTGATGTGAGGCTCACAGGCCTGTAATTTCCTGGATTATCCCTGAAGTGGAGGTGCTGGTGTTGGGCTGGGTTGGACCAGGTCAAAAATCACACAACACCAGTCACCTGAGGAAGGGGCAATGCTCTGATAGTTTGTGAGTTGAAATAAACCTGTTGGACTATATCCTGGTGTCATGTGATTTTTGACCTGGATTATCCCTGCTACCCTTCTTAAACAATGGGACAACATTGACTATTTTCCAGTCCTTTGGGACCTCACCTGTGGCCAAAGAGGATACAAGGATGTCTGTCAATGCTCCAGCAATTTGTTCACTTGCCTGCCTCAATATTTTGGGATAGATCCCATCAGGACCCTGGGACTTTTCCATCTTAATACTTTTTAAGATACACAAAACTCTTTCTTTTTAATAGCAACTTGGCTTAGATATTTGAAACTCCTTCTCTGAGATCATCCTTCTCTGTGGTGAACACTGATCCAAAGTATTCATTTAGAACCTCACCTATCTCTTTTTTTAAGAGTATTAGAATTCCTACAGTGTGGAAACAGGCCCTTCGGCCCAACAAGTCCACACCTACCCTTGGAGCATCCCACCCAGACCCATTCCCCCTATAACCCACACACCCCTGAACACTATGGGCAATTTAGCATGGCTAATCCACCTAGCCTGCACAATCTTTGGACTGTGGGAGGAAACCAGAGCACCTGGAGGAAACCCATGCAGACACAGGGAGAATGTGCATACTCCACACGGACAGTCACCTGAGGCTGGAATTGAACCCAGGTCCCTGGTGCTGTGAGGCTGCAGTGCTAACCACTGAGCCACCATGCCACCCCTGGCTTGACACATAGATTCCCTCCTTTGTCCTTGAGTGGGCTAACCCTTTCTCTGGCTACCCTCTTGCTTTTTAAATACATATAAAAAGCCTTGGGATTCTCCTTAATCTTGTTCGCTAGGAACTTTTCATGACGCCTTTTAGCCCTTTTAATTCCTTGTTTAAGTTCTTTTCTACTTTCCTTAAATACTTCAAGGCCTTCGCCAGTTCCCATCCTCCTAGACCTTATGTATGCTTCCTTTCTCTTTTTGACCATGGTCATAACGTCCCTGGTCATCCACGGTTCATGTAACCTGTTGTACCTATCCTTCATTCTCGAATGTGCCACTCCTGATCTCTTATCAACTGCTGTTTGAAATACTCCGACATGTCCAATGTGGATTTACTCTCAAACTACAGCCTCCAATCAAAATTCTCCAGTTCCTGCCTAATATTGCCTTCTGCCAATTTAACACCTTCATCCGAAGACTGCTGTTATCCCTATCCATGAGTATCTTAAAACTCACGGTATTATGGTCACTATTCACGAAATGCTCCCCCACTGAAATTTCACTCAGCTGGCTGGGCTTATTTCACAAATCAGGTCCAGTATAACTTGTTCTCTGGTTGGACTGTTTGTATACTGTGTCAAGAAACCCTCTTGAATGGTCATTATAAATTCTGCCCCATCCAAGCCTCTAGCACGAAGTGAAACCCAGTCAATATCGGGGAAGTTAAAATTAGCCACCACAACAACTCTGCTGCTTTTACGTTTTTCCAAAATCTGTTTACATATTCTCTCCTCTGTCTACTGCTGCCTTTTGGGAGGCCTGTAGTATACCCCTAGCAATGTGATTTCACCTTTCCTATTCCTAAATTCTACCCATACTGCCTCACTGCATGAGTCCTGTGATGTATCCTCCCTCAGTACAGCTGTGGGATACTCCGTTACTAGTAATGCAACTCACCCACCCATTTTACATCCCCTTCTGTCACACCTGAAATATCTAAATTCTGGAACATTCAGCTGCCTGTCCCTTTTTCAGCCAAGTCTCCGTAATCTTAATCAAGTCATAGTTCGAAATACTAACCAAAGCTCTACGTTCATCTACCTTACCTGTTATACCTCAAACTGAAACAGATCACCTCCCCTTCTCTTTTCAGCAGCGTTTCTCTGCCTGTTCTTTTTCTTAGTCATATTTGCCTTGGTTTCTAATTCTCCCTCATTGTCTACAGCTACTGCCCTCCTCGTCTGGTCCCCATCCCCCTGTTACATTAGTTTAAACCCTTCCCACCCACTCTAACAAGTAACTCCACAAGGACATCAGTCCTGGCCCTGCCCACGTGTAAGCTGTCCAGTTTGTACAGATCCCACCTCCCCCAGAACTGGTCCCAATGCACTGCAGATCTGAAGCCCTCTCCCTCACACCATTTTTCCATCCAAGTGTTCATCCTATATATTCTGCTGTTTCTACTCTGACCAGCTTGTGGCATTGGTTGTAGTCCTGAGATAATTACCTTTGAGGTCCTGCATTTCAACTTTCTTCCTAGTTCTCTATATTCTGCTTGTTGGACCTCATCCCTTTTTTTAACCTATATTCTTAGTACCAACATGAACCAGGACCACTGGCTTCGCCCTTCCCCTCCAGAATGTCCTACGGCTGCTCCGAGACATCCAGGACCCTAGCACCAGGGAGGCAACACATCATCCTGGACTCTACTTTGCGGCCACAGAAATGCCTATCTATTGCCCTTACGATTGAATCCCCTATAACGAGAGCATTTTTATGCCTATTTCTCCCTTTCTCTGCGGCAGAGACAACCATGGTGCCATGTATTTGGCTGCTGCTGTTATCCCCTGAAGGGCCATTCCCCTCAACAGTATCCAAGATAGTTTCTCTATTTTGCAGGGGATTAGCCACAGGCAATTAAAGATTCATCTGGTTATGTATATGGCTAGAATTATGCTGCCATACGTGAAATATAATTGAATAGACCACCGGGGTATTTATCTAATACTTTGGCTGACAGGACTGCTGTCATCATTGTGTGTGTCATCATTGGTCTGTTGTACCCTGCATAAACTTGTCAACATGAAGGTCATAGGCCTTACTACCAGGTCTTGATAAGAAGCCAAGAAAGAGGAGGAGGAGGAGGAAACCAGCACATTCCTTTTCCTATTAGGCTGTCAGTTATCAACTCAATTAACTGTTGTAGTTAGTAGTGCATGCAGCCACCAATCTGTACAACAATATAGCTGGTGAAAGCTGCTGATATTCAATGTAGTAAACAGCTGCTGGCCTTAGAGGATACTCTCGCGCAGCTTTGGTCCTTGAAAGCCTGGCTTTCAACTCTGCTGTCTTGCTGTGTGTGGTATCACCTGGACTTGCTACCTGACAAGCAACAACAATGGAATTTTGTTATTGCTGTTGTGCATTCTCATGTATTGCTGGAATTCTGTTCAGTATCGCTAAAGTTCAGAGCTAGTCTCCCAGTTGTGCAGCATCGCAAAATGCAAACACAGGTTATCACATTTATTTCCTTCCTTTGTCCACTATGTAATACCTCGTTTAGCTGTCTTTGTCTGTCTTTCTCTGCAGCCATGTCACTATAGTCTTCAGTTGTATCTCTAAATATAAGTATGACTCCAGCAAGTGCTTCAGTAGACATATACGATGCCTTTGGAGATTCACCTGTAAATATGAAAGGTTAAAAATAGGATGAGAAGATGTTAAAGGATAATCTTCAATTTTGTACTAATGCAGGATGTATTAGGAATAAACTATTGGAATTAGTGGTATAAACAGCAGTTTCATGTGTTGGCATAGCATTAAGCATTGCAATGGACACAAAATGGAGCTAAGGGGCTTCACAATGATCAACCTCTTAAGCTAGATGGATTACAATTATGAGTATAATAATATTGACAAGCCTCAAGTGAGACTATAGACATTTCTTCTTTTCTCTATCAGAGTTATAGTTATGTGGAACAGATGTCATCAAAAGCAGCAAATGTCATGCCAATCAGTTTTAATGGGATGAACATCTGGTTAAGAACAGGACTAAAAATTTTTCTGAATCCAAGCAGATACACATTATTAAATACTCTGAATATTTTAGTCCCCTACAGTGCCTGGCTTGTTAAAAATATCATCTGTGGAATCCAACTGATTAAGATTGAATAATAAATAATGAAGATTATGATGTTAAATTAAGAATGAATTTTAATTGATTACCTTTCGATTAGTCAGGGAGTAAAAATCAGCTTTATCTTCTTAGAAGATTTATCTCTCTGGTAGCTTTTGTATAGCTCATAACAAAAGATGAAGAAAATATTTTTCAGTCGTAAATGTTATGCAAATTCTTATCTTCATTATAATTATTAAGGAGTTTCTTACTGTCAGAGGTGTTGTAATTTGGATGAATTCTAAGTTGAGACTCCCTGCGCTGAATTTTCCCTCTGTTTTTGGCTGTTATTTTTGTATAGCTTCATGGACGGCTTCAAGTGATGATCCACAATGAATTTTCTCATGCAGCCTTCCACTGTTCACTTCATTAATAAAATTGTCAGACTCTACAGTACCCTTCCTGTACTATAATGTAGCAGCACAGGGAGGAATGTTCACTGCTGCTGGACCTTGTGCAGTTCACACTACTGATGCCATATTTAAACTCTAGTTGTGAACGACTTCAACCACTGCAACCCAGGAATTGCCCATCATTCTATTTCATTACCACTTTGGGCAAAGTCCAAAAGTGACCTGGAGATGCTGTCGACTAGGTTTTTAGAAAATTTTCATTCGTGGAATGAGGGTATTGCTGGCTAGGCCAGCATTTATTGTCCATTCCTTAATTGCCTAGAAGGCAGTTAAGGGTCAGCCACATTGCTGTGGATCTGGAGTCGCATGTAGGCCAGACCAGATAAGGACAACAACCTTCTTCTGTAAAAGATGCTAGTGAACCAGATGGGGTTTTTCCAACAATCAACAACTGTTTGATAATCATCATTAGACTATTAATTCCAGAAGTGGAGGACCATCCTCTTTCCTGTGGACTGCCAAAGGATTCACATTATCAGTCCCAGCCTCCCTGGACCCAGAGAATGGCCTGCAGAGGTGCTGTTTCATGTGCCAAACAAAGTGCCCAGCAGTTCTGAAAGAAGGTTAATGATGTTCTGTGCTCTGCATGGTTAAGTACTACTATCTTCACTCTGCTTTCACACAATCTCTAACTCTGTCATTCTACAGTAGATCGTCGTGGCTAATTGTCTACAGCTCTCACCATTGCATGTACCATGTCTGCTCAATGGCACTCACCTCATCTCATCCTCCCAAACAAACAATCCTTTTTGCCCTCTGTGCTTCATACTCACTTAGGACACCTTACCACCTCTGCTCATCCAGTAACACCACTAATAGTTTTTCCATCCGTTTTAATCACACTCACTCCTTCAGGTGAAAATGTCTCATAACAGTGTAGAGAGGGCCATGATGGGTGGTGAGGTGGCTTACATTCAGCTTCTCGCTGTGTATAAGAAGATTTCCAAGGTGATTGTTGAGGATACAGACCGATCATGTGGGAATGTCCCAATCTTCATGTTAAGGACTTGTTATGCTGTGCTGCTTTTCCTTTACCACCACTGTTATGTCTTTCTTAAGATTCAGAAGTCCCTACTCCTCTTATACAAGAGGCCTCTCTTATGCAGCGATCAGTGGCACCCACACAGCCACTTCTCTGAAAAGTTGCTCAACCCATCAGCTCCTCCCCCACCTGTGAGAAATAATTCACTGATTCCTCAGTGGCTGCACCAGCAAGGCTCTCTCCAGCACTATTCATGAGTTCACAGACTTCCACCTGGTTTGGTTCCCTTCCTATTTTCGACTCAGGAGCACAATCTGGTGAGCACATCACTGGCATGTCTGCACAGCTGGTCAAGGAAGAAATGCCCCAGCTCAGTGGCAGTCAGAAGACTGCTGGAGGCCAGGAAATTGCACATGTCTGGGCAGAAGATAACCCAGTGTTGTTGGTCATTAGTGACATTGTCAAAGTGAACAGGCATGTAGAGGAAGACCCAGCTGGGTTTGTCAGAGATGGTCAGTAAACAAGATCAAAGATTGGAGGAGTCTACTGATGTTTGCAAAAGCACCGTGGCACCAGCATTCGGGCATCTGGTTTTCTCCATGGACTGGTTGGTAGCTGTAATGGAAAGCCAGGTCCAGCAAAACAATCTATGACTATCAGAATGCATGCTTTTGTCATTGTTGCTTAACATCAGTAGCAAAGCAAGACAGAGATGAGAGACCTCAAGCTCACCAAAGGTGTCCCTTCTCAAGGAGACAGGGTGGTGCCAGTAGGCAACCAGATGAAGGAGGATACGTAAACAGAGATCCCCCATAAGTTTCCTTATAGGACACCCCAGAGATGCTTTTACTTCCACTTCACTAGTATAAATTCTATCATGTTTGGGATGTATGAAGAGGTCGCTTAGCTCTGACGAGACAGCCATGTAACTAGATCCTATAGTTAAAATGGCAGTCAATCAGATACCTGACAAAGGAAAGAGTATATACAATTATAGATTTGAAGGTACATTTATAATGATGCCTAAGCCATGCTTCCTGCATACACTCAGCACATTTTATTCCCTTTCCCTTCCATTATGTCTGGGTGCAGGCTCAAGGTCTGCAGCCATGGTGGAGAGAGACTGTTCTGTAGTGGGCGCTGATGACCTGGCAGATTTGGGAGAACAACTCCAGGGGAATTGTGACTATGAGGCTGGTGGGGCAAGGGGGCACGAGTATAGATGTGCTGAGAGAATTCAGTTCAGATGCAGGCTCACCCTTCTTGGCTGCAACCTCTACAGGTTTGGGGATCACAGGCGAGGTGGAGATGAATGGTTGAGCACTCTTGGAGTGCCCAGAAGAGAAATTTATGGGAGATATTTGGTTCAAAAAAGTACTGTGTGATATTTCTGCTTTGTAATATATGACTCTACTGTTAAAACTGTTTGCCATGACTTTAAGGCTATTATTCTGAATTGCTGCAGAAGCCATGTGCTTTTGTATTTATAATTGACGAAATTTCTGATTGGCAGAAGATCAACAATTCACAAAATGTGCCAGCATGTTCAATTGGAATGTTATGGAGACACAAAATATGCAAAGAAATTATATTAAGATGATATTGTAATTGGAGTTTGTTTTTTATTTCGTATGAAACACCAGAAGCCATATAAAGTGTTAACTATTCAATAATTTGGAGAAAATAAATGTGTATTTTATCCAAGTGATTATTTACAGCATTTTTTTGGTGACAGTTTAGACAATGCAGAGCTGTGGAGTAGAATCTTCATATTTTACTGAATAAAATATTTTACAAAAGCTGGTATTTAAGTATTCAGAGCCCAGTTGCAAAGGAATTGGCAGGGGAAGAAACACGAAAGTAAGAAAGATAACTTTTAATATATTTCTTGGCCTTTGTCAACCAAAGCCATACTGTAAACAGATGATCAGGGAATAACTGACTTCCCAGAAAATTTCTTTTCTGTAACTGATGTTTATTTATCTGTTTTCAATGGATAAGGACAATAGAATGAATCCAGGAACTAGAACCAGTGACATTCTGGGAGAATTCTTGGATCAAGGCCGGAAATGGAAAAAAACTGACTTCTGCTAAGACAGCCATTTTCCGGAAAAATTTGTGAACTGTTGCAGCAGTTGCTAGTCTATCCTAGAAGAAATTGAAAACAGTGCCCTACCAGCTCATCACGATGCTGAAGATCACCTGACTCCCGACGCATTGAACTGCTTCAGGACCTCCTCTTTTGTTCCCATTCCAGCATTCTTATTGGGTAGTCAATAATGTGATAAATTGCTTTGATGCATTTTATTAATTTGCTCTTGAAATTTGTCATAAGAGCCAAGTGAATACTGAAGTCCTGTCTGTTTCACATACCATACAATGGGGCTGGATTGTACAGCCACTGAGTGCCTTACCTGGTCCTGTTTTGTTTGTGTCCACAGCATGGGGCTACAATCTGGGCTATGAAGTGTGTATCCTGACAGCTTTAAACTGGGCAAAATGATGTTAAGAAAGTGAGGGATGAGGCTCTCCTTTGTGGCCTTGTGTCCATTAGAGCCATTCCTCTCCCAAATTCCCTGTTATGCTCCTGAGTTGGATCTGTCAAACAAATCCCACCATACCCTGAATCTCACTAAAATTCAGCTTCTTTAGCCTGCTCTTTTTTGGGGACTGGTAGCAATCCTAGCAGTGGCCACTTCTTGAACTTGGCTATCTCAAATGGTTGGATTGTCTTAGGGGGAATGTTTGCTCAGTCTACTCTTTTATCTGTTGGAGTTTAGAAAAGTAAGGGTCAATATGATTCCAGAAATTAGTTCCTGAGGGATCTTAACAGGATAGATATGGAAAAGATGTTTCTTTTTATGGAAGCAGTTTGAACTAGAGGTCACTGCTCAATATCAAGGATTGGTCATTTAAAACAGAGCTAATGCAAAATTGTTTCTCCCAGAAGGTCATGAATCTTTGGAATTCTCGTCCCGAAAATGTGGTCAAAATAGAATCATTGAATATTTTGTAGGCAGAAGTAGATTCATGTTAAGCAGAGGGGCAAAAGATAGCCTTAACCCTGTAGCAGGGGTAGATGGGAACATGGGTTCATGTTCAAGCAAATCAGATATGCCATGAGTTTGCTGAGTGGGGGAGCACGCTTGAGAGCCTGAATGCTTTGTTTTGCTCCTAGTTTGTATCTTTGTTTGAATCTGATGCTGGTTTTGATCGGCCAGCAGCTCTTTATGGGAGAATTTCCTCTTGATGTAGGAGCTGTGTTCTTACCCTGAACCAATCAAATATAGAATGTTTACAAGGCACCCAGTTCTTTCGTGAGTGAGATCCTGATCAAGCTTTCAGTCAGCCAAGATAGTGTCCCATAAAATCCAGCCAGAATTTGCCCAGTGCACCAGAAAATTGAGTACCAAACCCCAGGAACCAAGCAAAAGGGTAGTTCTACAGGAGGCAAACTTCTTGTTGCATGCATTTTGAGTGTGATATAAATACATTTAATAAAATGGGGTCCATAAAATGGGATTATTGATGGAATCATGGTTCTGGAGATATTATTTTCAGTATCTATTTACTTAATTGTAGAAAAAAATGGCAATTGAAAATAATCTAAATTGTTGATTCACTTAGAGCAGATTTTCATTATGGAAGATCAGCATCCCTGCAATGATAAGATATTACCCAGTTAACTCTGATGATCAACCAACTGAAACTTTCTTGGGAGCCTGTCAGTGTGCAGCTGGAAAATAGCATAGGTATCTTTTTCAGGTAATCATGGCCTTTTTGATATTGTTCCAACCCCAATTTAGTTTGTAAGAGTCACCCAGACAGGGCTTGCAATGCAAATGATCCAGCCATGTGACGTGGCATTACAATCAGAAAAAAAAAGGCAGAAGATTTCAAGACGTATTTTTTTTTGGTCAAATGTAAAGGGCAGGAGTTCTCTTTGCTCAAAATAAATGGTTTCGGCTGCTTTAAGCACCGACTTGTAGATTTCTGCCAGCAGTAATTGGTTGATCTCCTATTATATTCCCCACACTATGTTCCTTTCCATTTATGTCATGCATCATGTTTCAATTGTTTGTCTTTGAATTCAACATGTCCAATTCAATTGAGAAATTAGAAACAGAAAGCACACACAATATTAATACGTGTTTTTTTTTAATCATTTTGCAATTGTGATATTTTTATGTAGATCAAGCAGATTTAAAGAGTGAAATCTATTGAAATGTACAATTATCCTAAACATTATAAAGATGTTAGAGCTGTACTATTATTGATGCCATCAATGATTTTTTAATACTGTACTGAATATTTTAGGACTGCTGTTGAGAACTACCTTGAGTGTATTCATTTCATATAAAGCTCAGTCTTGTGACACTCCGCTGTAGCAATATTGTAATGACGGTCAAGGTGCTAAGGAAGCAATTTTTCCAACATCCTCCAAAAGTGTACATTAGTTTGGATTTGATCAATGAAAATAAATAATGCAATAAGTTTCACATTTTGTAATAAATAACGTTTAGATTATCTGTGGGATGATTTATCAGTCATTTCTTTTTGCTTTCAAGATTCTTGGATTTCTACCAGCATTCTTCCAATCTCCTGCCATAACTTGGGAATTGCTGGAACCCTGGAGAAATGGCAAGAGTATCATGTATGCTTTGTTCCAGAGGTTCTACAATCAGTCACTGGTTACCATGGAGGATTGGGAGAACCCTTTGGGAATTTATGGCCAGGTTATTGAGCCAGAAGTAGTCTCCCAAGTTGAAAATAAATTGATGGAATGCATTCACCTTATTTGGAGCTAATTTTGTCCTGATTGAGTAATTGCAGCTCACAATTAAAACAATGCCTGTTTTGTTGTTGAAACAGAAGCAGTTTTGTCTGATTGCATTACCCCTGAAATATGTGCTTACAGTGCTTGATCCTTTTTAGCTTTTGTCTTAAAACTCATGTTGATACATATTTCACAATACTTTTCTCGTGACCATTGAATGAAATGACTGATCTATTCAAATTGATATGTTAATTAAATTCTGTAAATCTATCACTAAATAATTGCATTGCCACCTTCTGTTTTGTACTAAATGTATAAATCTGATCGAAACTTGCAAATTTACCAATGTTACTTGTTGTATTGATGAATTTCCAGTCTTCATTGACTTGTTATAGGTCAGACTAATGAGGTAATCTTGAAATACTGGTAACTGGAAGAACCTTGCTGTTCATGATGTTACCTCCTGATTTTATTGTCCTAGACTTTCTTGGCTACTACTTAGGTCTTAAAAAGATTTTTCAAAAATGAGAAAAAGAGTTTGATCTGCCTCAATGACACTAAAAGTGAGATAATCCCTGTGTAAGAAGTAACTAAGTATGGTATGCCTAATCCAGTCTCAGTGTGAAACTGTTGACATTTGTTCTTTTTTTCATCATTATGTGACTGGGCCTGTTTTGTGCTGGATTAAGCACAAATCTCCAGTGCAGCACATTTGGCATGTTAGCAGTAGTTTAACTTCATTAATAATGGATGAAGAGAATGAAATCTATGAAAGGGAGGAAATAAAAAAGGTTTTTTTTGAACTTCCGAATTTGGGCTAGTTAGGACTTTGTCGCCCACGACAGACCCTTTTTCTTCTGCCTAATGTTTTTCACAAACAAATCTAAATTGTGCCATTTTAAAAAACATGACTGAATGCTTCCATCTGAAATTCATTGATTATTGACACTAGTTATATGCTGTGAAGCAAGATTTTAGCAATTGCAGATGTCTGTCATACTTTTTTTTCTTAGCCTATGCCTTGACAATTTACTTTAACCAATATAGTTAGAAACAGCTGGAGAGTACTATGATAGGTCTGAAGTTTGTGTATGTAGCTGCCTTCCATAACAACGATCGATTGCAGGTCTACTAATCTTAGACAAGACCCTTAGCTGTGGTCACTTATAAGTACTTTTGTGTTATTCAGTCTTGTTGCATTTGGTCTGGCAAAGCAACAGCTGGGAAGACTTTTTCAACAAAGATGAGTGTTAGATAATCCTGATGAGATGCATGTCTAATATCTTTTGTAATTATGTCACATTCAGCAATACTGGAATAATTTGAAATGGAAAGACTGCCTTTGATCTTTTCCTTAAATCTCTCCCTAAGGACTTGTCATCTAAGAGATGTAATATGTATTTCTGTGCCACGACTTAATGCATATTTCTTTACCATTGTTGGTCTTTTAAAGCAGTGCCTATGGCTGACACAAGCTGCAACTTGTTACCAAAAGTAGTTTGCAGGAAATGAAGCTAATTGTCATAATTTGGCATACACAGCACATCATTTAATTCCAGTGCAACACAGTACCATGTCTCTTTATAGGCTATTTGGAACAATTGGTTTTGAATTGCAATCGACAAACTTTTAACTTTGTTTGAAGATTTATTACATGCTGATTGGTAAGGGGTATCCTTCTTTATTTTAGGTCATTTACTGTTGGAGTTTTCCAAAGTGAAACATTTCCAGTGACGTAATAGACCTCAGTATTTTTAAGTATGTGAAGTTAACTTAATATGACAGGAAGGGATAAATATTTTGTCAATGGTGTGTTGTTTCTACAAACCCAGATTTTCTAAGCAAACACATAAATGTTTTGGCTTTCAAGATGTTCTGTTGCCCGTAATGAGTTCAGTTTTAATTCTGACTGTTTTCCCAGCTGCTTCCATATTAAATACTGCACTTGGTATCTTTGGCTCTGTTTTCTCTGAACCCTGCCAGACCAGTGTTGTTTACCAGTACTGTGTACTGGTCCCCAGAGTGGAGGTCAGCATGGCTTATGAGGGGGAGGGTTATGTTACCGCATTGGTGGGTGGGTAGAGAAAGGATTTTTTACATTCTTGTTTGTTTCTGGGCTGATTCATGGGATGTGCCAGTCAGTAAATTAAACAACTTGATATGTTCCTTTGGCATGAGCAAGTGTGGATGCCATGTTAACCTTTAGATCCACCATTGGGAATGAATACATCCAAGAGAAGTTTAGCTCTGGCAGTAGATTTACTGAATATTAGTAATGTTTGATTTCTGTGCTATAAACAAATAGATAAATGTTGGAAGGATTGCAGTGCCAGGTTTACCAATCCGATGGCTTGGCCTGATTTTTTTTATTATAAACAATGTGTTAAGAAAGACGCCTAAAGAATTGGTGCTGTTGAAGTATGATTATGCAAAAAACGCTTAGCATGTGTTATACAAATTTCTGAAGGGATGCTTGGCAAAAGACTCATCTGGAGCTCGTATATGCTTGGTTGGCAAGAAATAGTGGCACCCAAACATGTAAATCTACTGAAAGAGATGATATATGAGCTTGTTTTCCTAGCTAGTGAAGCTTCCCATCGATGCAAAGATTTTATAACGTTCCCTGAAAAGATATTATACACACACTCGGTGACTCCAATATACAACATTCTGTCCCGAATATCTGGTAGTGAGGTTATCTAGAATAATTATATGTATTATATGAGCTTGACATCCATCAACTGTGATAATGCACAATATTTCACATTGCACTTAAGTCTTACTGACGTGATTGAAGTCAGGTTTAAGTATCCCCAACTTTTGACATGAACTAAATTATTCATTCAGTATGCTCTCGGACTGTGTGTTGGAAATTACTTAAACTACTTGTGCATTTTGGTACATGTATCCTGTTCATCTTTATTGACTCTTGTGGAGGATAGATCCATGGGACAGATTGGCAGCCACAAGACAACCTGTCCTTGTCTGAACTTCATTTAACATCTTTATCAATGGTGCTAATTATTTTTAGCATTAAAAGTAGCTCAGTAGTTTTGCTCAATATATAAAAAAGGACTTGCATTCAAATATTACCTCAGGACATCCTCAAGTATTTTATAGTCAGAAGTACTTTTACAGCTTAATGAAAAAAAAGTCAGTTTACACAGCAGGGTTCCACAAATAGTAATGAGATAATGACCGCATAATCTTTAATAGTTTCTGTTCTGTCGAAATTAACTTGTTTATACTGTGCATCAATTTATTAATGACAAGGCAACTGTGTGTGTACCAGGTTGGTCCTTATGCAAATTCACAAATGCAACTTCCATGTTGCAAATTGGTCTGTACAGGTGAGCTAACAGATAAGCCCACCCACAGGCAAATGGTACATGCTGCCTGCACATGCTGTTTATATTTGCTGTTGGAGTTAGTTTCATTTGCAGGCAGCAGTGAAAACTGCATTCCATGAAAATTTCACTGCCTCCGAGAGTAAGAGTGTCAGTCCATTTATGATACAAAGTTGTTACTGGCAGTGCTCTTGCCATTAGAGGCAACCCTGTGGTATAAAGGGGACTTAGAACTAATCTTACCAATGGGTTTAGTTGCTGTAAAGGTCAATGTTTTTCAACAGTTGACCTCAGGGATTACTGTCAGACATTCGTTGCCAGACTTCCAGTAAACCTGTACTTTATACATTATAGCAAGTAAATCTTTTTATTAGCCATTACCACTTGTTCTTTTACATTAGTTCAGGTCATGATGAAGACCCTTCCTCAAAAAAGTGTTCTGACTCAGGAGCCCTGCTTTCTTGTCTTTATTGTGTCATATGCATTAAAAAAAAGCAGCTGAAATACAGTAAAAATGTCTATCATTTGCACAAGTTATTTTTAGGCAATACTAACAGGGGTGCTTTTGCATGTGGGGTCTTTTGATTTAATTTGTAAGCTTTGTTTTCTTTCCATGAGTGAAGTGCATAGCTACTCTCCTTTGTGCAAAGCAAATCATCTACAGTAGAAAGATTGGGTGTGAGTTTCTGCTGTGATTCTCTGACCTGCTTACCATAACTTTGTGTATGTGCCACAAAAATGTCATAAAGATGGCATAAATGCTATCTACATCCTTTTTCCGGCATTTTTGATGTTCTTCCACTGAAATGACTGCCTGTGATTGGAGAAATCCTATGGAAATTAACCACCACTAATTTCGGAAACTATACCTATGTACTGTTTAATTTCCTTCTGTTTCCATATGCTCTAACACAATGGAAACAAAAAGCACGTGCAAACCCCAGGTTTTGGTACAATTAAAAATAATAATCACCATGATTCAATTCACACATAAAGGTAGGATTTTTGAAAATATTGCAGCAGTTTGTGAACCTTTTTTTAAATGCCAGAAGGTACCTTTTTTGAATCTTTTCAGGTCAAGGTGCTGCAAACTGAACAAAGTGACTGACATACTATTGTTGTAGGAAATAAGCATTGGATTATACCTATATACCTATTCTTATGAGGAAAAAATTCTGGTAATGTATCTCATTTTCTGAGCTGTATCCTCAGTAGATGGAGCATGTCAGCAAAATTGTGGTGTGTATGTTAAATTTCCTTTGCAAAGTAGAATATACATACTCCCATAGCACAGTGCTCTGAAAAGGTAATATTATTGTTTTATTGTCCCAGCTGTTGACAGCAATTATAGGTTTCTGCCTACTTTTTTTATCTGGATCCTTCATTTAGGTTTTCTCATCCATATGCTATATTACGTGTGTGTGTGTGTGTGTGTGTGTGTGTGTGTGTGTGCCAAAGTTAGTGCCGTGAGTGTGCCCAGTCCATCATCGTGAGACCATATAAAAAAGGAAACCACACTATTCTGTTACTTCTGTTTAATACTCTGGTTTACTACAAGTGATGTAATCAACAATGAACTTGGAAAGTTAGTGGTTTGAAGTTTTATTTGCTTTGTAATTCAAAAACTCCATAGTGATACCGTGGAAATATTATTCGATTTTGCACAATTTTATAGGGTACCTTCTGTAATAATTAATCCATCAATTTGTCAGATGGGTAATATGACAAGCTAGAAAGTTGTCATCCCTGTGCTGAGAAATGTAT
This sequence comes from Ginglymostoma cirratum, assembly GCA_024137785.1. Taxonomy (NCBI): domain Eukaryota; kingdom Metazoa; phylum Chordata; class Chondrichthyes; order Orectolobiformes; family Ginglymostomatidae; genus Ginglymostoma; species Ginglymostoma cirratum. The sequence continues at coordinate 4,120,938 of JAHRHZ010000126.1, read as the reverse complement.
AGTATATTTTAAAAATATAATTTGCATTGACAGAATTATATTCAGTGACTTAAAGACAATTTAACAGAAAGGAATCAGTAAAACCATCCATTTACCATCAACTTTGAAAACAAGTTCTAATGATATGGTCTGGTCCACTACTATCGTTTTTGTTCAGAAATGAAATTGATTTCTGTAATGTCAATATTCTATGTAATTATAGAGGATAAAACCTTAGCTCCGAAGGGCAGTTTTTCTCTGCAATTAACATGTAAATAGAACTTGCATTAAAATGCTTTCTCCCAAGTGGTGCTATTCCCTTTTGCATTTTGTTTCTATTCTATACATTCTTAATTTTTATTGGCAACATACAAGGATTTTGATATCATGACCTATTTGGCACCCTACTTCACAGTCTGACTGCAATATATTAAATAAGAGATTATACGGAATATGTATTTCTGGAAAAATAACTTGAAAGCTTTTCATCCTTTAATTGCTAGCAGGAGGTTAATTCATTCACAGATATCAACATTAGAACTATTTACTTTGAACAGTGCGATACATTTATAAACTGAATTGTGACTTTCCTAAAGCTCTGGATATATTCTTGGAATTGTTACTTACGTATGGATACATATTGTAAAAACATTTCTGAACATTCACATCAATCTATCCAGCGCCTCTAAGGTTTGTGTTCCAGCTAGGTCAGACAAAGGTAATGCCATGCCTGTATTCATCTGACAGTTTAGAATGCTTAAATTTTATTATCACAACTTGAGGAATAATCAAGCATTTAAAATACAAGTACCATTTTGATAACTATTGTGGAAAGTTATTTTACATGTACTATTGAAATATGAATTCCAATGATAATGTGGTGTACTGTTAACATTAATATTTTCTTGTCCTATCTGTAGCATCTATACTAAAAATATCATACTGCATCAAACAACAAGTGTGTTTCTACACATGAGACAGAAATAAATTAATGCCTTGGGAGATAACTGTGCTGCATCAATGACAGTCAACATCATAAACTAAAACAGATATTGCTGGAAAATCTCAGCAGGTCTGGCAGCATCTGTGGAGAGAGAGAGCAGAGTTAACGTTTTGGGTCTAGTGACCCTTCGTCAGAAGTCAAGATCAGTGTTGTTGGAATGTCTGTGCTATTTATTTTCTCTCCTGAAGAGCGCTGACTTCTTCTAAGGTACAGATCCCTGGATAATAAAAGTTATTTAGCAATTTCCCCAACGTAGGCCATACATTAAGCATTGGTAAATTATTTGACTACGTGGATCATTGCAGTGCATCGTGATCCTGTCCTCACCAACATTTAGTCAAGTACATTTTCTAAGAGGAGCCATTGAACAGCAATCAGAAGCAGGAATCTTGGCTGATTACCTACTACCCTCCTTAGTCCATTTCGCCCCAACTGAAATTAACCAACGCAACAAGACATTCGAATTGTGCCACGGGCCATTTTATGTTTTTTTTTGGCTCCGTACTACACTTCATGATGCATTTACCCATTGTCTGGGGGAAGCTTGACATGTACATTAATACATTACAGCATAACTAATAGTGAAATTATATTGCTACTTCTGAAGGGTGCAGTTAGCCAATTCCAAATAATAATGTTGTCACTGCTGTCAGCACAGGAGGTAAGAAACACAGTGCAGTTCATTTATTTATGTCTGTGGCAGTGTAGTAAAACCAAACGAAACCAATTAAGATGCTCTAGTGTGGTAACAACAACCTCACAGTTGGAATGCAAACAGTGGATTGCTGAAAGGAGTTTTCCTCCAGATGGATATTTTCCACTGGGAAGAATGAATTGCAATGTATGAAACAATTTTGCTCAACATTAGTAACGTTGAAAATGCGTTCACTACTGAAGAATGTTAAATAAAATGAACTTAATGTTTTGTTTCATTTTGCTATTTCAGTTCAGAAGAAGCTTTGATCAAATTCCTTGTTATAATTTTATTGAAGGAAGGTGCCAGGGATAGCCTTCAAATGCCATCTGTTATAAAAGGCTGACATTAGCCACATCATGAAGTATAAAATGACTGCAGCCTTTGGAGGGCATACAACATGGACCACTTAATGAATTTCTAACATTTTCTTGTAGCTGTAACATCTCACTTTAATCAAATAAAATCAGTGTTACAGCAAGACTGTAATACAGTACTCCCCTCAGTCTTTTCTAAAATGTTTAACCTTTTCAAGGATGAACAAGTCCAAATGCGTCTTTTCATTCATCAACTGATGCTTGCAGATGACTGACAGCTAAATCTGTTACAAATTAAGAATGATCAAACGATTTAGATTTGACAGGACCCTTTAGAAGCCATTTATTGTCAGCCTTTTTCTCCAGTCTCCACATTGATACTACATTCGCCAAACTTGCATATCATATTTAATTTACTACATTCAATGGATAGATTATTTCTTTGAACTGTTTTGCTTGCTATGAAAGTACTGTGGGCTTATGTTAGCAACATACAAGGCACATCTTAAGTTATAACCAAGTCTGTATAGTTGCTAAGCTGATGATGTAATAGGTCATCTCCATTCACAAAGACAAAAATAACATTTTATATCTTTTTCCAGTCATAACAGCTAGAGTCAGAAATATGCCTGTGATTGAAGTTGAAATACAAACAAAGGGTTCAGAGATTAGTTTATATAGAACATAGTTTGTGGAGATTAAAAACACAGATCTAAATGACCAATTGGCTAGGTAGCTGAATGTAGTTTTCTTGTAAAATCTGTTTTCATCCCATCCATCCCACCAGAAATTTTCCCTTTCTTAAAATTCCTCTTCGTACAATATTTGGTTTATTGATTACAGCCCTTCCGATATGCTGCCCAAATGGTCATTCTTGTGGCAGAATGGCAGTAGCCTATTCCTTTATAAAGGGCACAACAGAAAGTTGATACATCACCCAACATTGGAACATTCTTTTTCCCAGCAGGGGTCACTAGATAGCAATTAGGATTGGGAATCCTGGGTGATTTTCCCCCTTTTTAATATGTCACTGTTGAGATCAGTGACTTCACTACAGAGTCAGGAGTCAAATCAGAGATATTCTGGTGGGTTCAGCTCAATATTATGCAGCCTTCGCCACTAAATATGGAGAGTTGACATCTTTTATTTATAAATGTTTTAATGCATGTCTAATGCATGTCTAACATCTGTGCGCGTCCTGCCTACAATGCCTCCATTTCTATTGTCGTATTTTTGTCATACTCTGTTAACTTTTCTGTATTGTGTTTTTCAAACTTATAATGGGATGTGCCTTTGTAAACTTGTCACACTGCAATTGCACCTTCTTGTCAGTGGTGGTGCTATTGCAACTCCACTTTGCAGATCCCAGGTCCTGAGGGTAGACTGTAAAGGAACTGAAAGAAGAAATCACAAATAAATTAAGAAAATTCAACCAGCAATGAACAGAGAAATGCTGTCCTTCCCTGCCATGCCATTAAATTCCTGTTCACCCATATTTGATTTACGTTTGTGATGTAAACCTTTGCTAAGCTAACCAAGTCCCATCAAAACAAATATTCAGCACTAGTGAATAAAGTGAACAAGACACTTCACATATAATCAAATTGATTGAACTGATTAAACACCAGCATCACCTTTATGCCAAAACAAGATCTTAATGTATGCATATGATCACTAAGAATGCTGTGACTCTTAACATCAGCAGTTGAACTGGAGGCAGGCTGCTTGGCACAATACCTTATTGCCTGTGATGACCTTAGCAACTATCCTCTGATTGCTCCTGGCATGGCATGATATGGGGCTCCTGTACAATTGAAGGGCACCTGCTTTGCCCCCATTCACTGAAGGCACTGGCAGTGTGGATAAGGAATAGTAGCTCTTTGGAGTGCTCTGAGGTGCAAGACAATCCAGATCTACTTAGTTTCTTTGATATTTTTTGTTTATATTTTATACTGTTTGCCTGATATGCCTAGGGCGGGGATGAAGTGGGCAAATGAAGATTTAGATAGATGGGTTGGGTGGGCAGTTGGGGAAGTTCAAAGCCTATGGGGTTGACGGGGTTGACAGGAAGGTCTAAGGGAATGTCTGCCTTGTGGCCTCACCAATAGCAGGAAGCTGAGCCTGAAACTTGCTGACTGAGGAACAACCGCTTGTTTCTTCCATCATGCTTTAAATAATAAGTGTGCGCGATGGAGATGAAAATGGCTATGACTACACATGGAGTGAGTGGGGTGGGTGTTTCATTCTGTGTTGGCAGTGATGTTAGCACTAGTGCAGGAGGGGATAAAGTGGTGAGGTATCCTGAGTGTGCGAATGGGCAGTGCAGAGACCATGCAGGGTTTGTAGCGTGTTGGGGTTTGGGTAGGTGAGAGTGAGGAATGACGGTGCCTGTAATATAGATCATGAGCTTTGGTAGGTAGGTATGGCAGTAGAGGTGTAGTGAGTGTGAAGTTTCAGACACAAAGTGGTGACACTTACCCTGGTGGAGTGGAGAAAGTCCTTGATTCTCTTGCAACATTGTAGGGCATTTTTCCAACACTGCACTGACATGGATGTGACCTCTGCCCAGTTGGCAGGGTTTAGTGTCATAGCCTCTTCTGCCAGTCCTGCAAGAAGAGAAGGCCATCCTCTGTGCCACCCTACCCACCAGGACCTCCAGGCCCCTGTTCACAAAACACTTGGCCAATTTTCTAGAGTCAGCTAAACCATGTCTCAAGCCATGCAGTGCTGCTGTGAGCTGCCAGCCCTTGGCACAGTGCACAAAAACCTTCTAAAGGTGGTGCTGATTTCAAGGATCCTGAGCTATTCTAGTAGTGGTGAGTACTGCCAACGGTGAATGGAAGAACTGGCCTTGCATTGGATGAACAGGATGCTATTGGGTAATGGCATCTCGTTAATAAAATGAGTTTGAGATGGTAGTGAAAATCTCTTTGGTCTTGCAGAGGAAACTGTTCTGTGAAACTTGACAAAAATAGCACATGGTGTTCGAAGGAAATCTGCAATTGAGTGTTGAAGAGCTGTAAAAAAGCACAGATATTGACAGAGAGAAATTGGACTGTTTAGAAATGTAAAAGCTGCTGCAAGCAACTGAAAGAAACTTGAAAAAAAACAAGGAAACAGGCCACAGCTTAACTCTGGCCAAGACTCAAAGGCAGCAACTTTTCCTTTCTCAGCCCTGATTGAAATGAAAGGTAATATGAACCAGACAGGCAATTGTTTCATTCAGCCTGGTAACATTATGAAACAAAGAGATCTGTTTAATGAACTAGAGTATCCAAAATTAGCTATACTGTTATCGCTGTTGGAAAGAGACTGTTTTAAGAGTTTCAATTCCACCCTAATCTCTCTGAAGAAGGGAGAAATATCAGAAATTTTGTAAGTCTTGAGAGCACACTTTGAGCTCCAAGTAACTGTAACTTCTAAATGGCATACATTCAGTATTGGAGTCCAAGGTGAAAAAGAGCTCATTGATGAAAATGTAACTTCATTACCTCATGTCACAGAACTCAATGAATTTTTGCAACTTAAAGTTGACTAAATTAAAGACAGGATTAAACACAAGATCCCACAGAGAAAACAGGTTTACTGAGTGAGGAGCACTTACCCTCCATTCTGTAATTGATATGTGCAGAAGTGCAGAGGTTACATAAGTAGTATATTCATAGCACAAAAGACCAAACTTTGCATCATGCAAAGAAAATCCAACCCCAAAGCATAGAACAATCCTGAATAAAGGGCAGGATGTGGATACTGCAGATGACATCATACAAGGAAGAAGAAGGCATGTCCAGCATGTGGAAAGTACTGATCACACTGCAAGAAGCTGAGTCACTTTGACAACAAGTGTCTGGCTAAAAAGAAAGACAAGTGACGAGTATCTCTGATCACTGGAGAAATATCATTGAAGATTTGAACAATGGTACTTTGATAACAGAGACCCCAGCTGCTTAGGGTGGTGATGATGCTAATTGGCGGTTGGGGAGAAGATTTGCATTGGCACAGTCACCACCAGCAGAAGGAGGGCCTCAGCAAGACACCCTCCAAGTTTGAGTGAAGGTGAGTGCCGAGCAGAGGACGATGATGACACTGATTGGCAATTGGGACAAAGATTTGCTTCAGCGCAGTCACCAATACCAAACAGGGGTTTGAGGATGAAGTGTTGTCAAGGGATGGCTATACTGTTGAGTGGAATGAATTTTCAGGGGAAAGCTAGCAGCAGCTAAACTTGTGGCATCAAGCTTGGCTTTGCTGCGAAAGAGTGGGGTAAAGTGTGTGCTAGGGCAATAGTCATAGGAGCCTCAATTGTAAGGGGAATAGACAGGTGTTTCTGTGGTTGCAAATGTGACTCCAGGATGGTATGTTGCCTCCCTGGTGCTATGGTCTAGGATGTCTTGGAGTGGGTACAGGACATTCTGAAGGGGGAGGGTGAACAGCCAGATGTTGTGGTACACTTTGGTGCAAATGACATAGATTAAAAAAAAAGGGATGTGGTCCTAAAGGCAGAATACAGGGAGCTAGGAAAAAAAGTTAAGGGATCGGACCTCAAAGGTAGAGGTCTCAGGATTAATTCTGGTGCCATGTGCTAGTTAGAGGAGAAATGACAGGAAAAACTGGATGAATACGTGGCTGCAAAGATGGTGTCGGGGGAGGGTTTCAGATTCCTGGGGCATTGGGACTGGTTCTGGGGGAGGTGTGACCTGTACAAGTTGGATGGTTTACGTCTGGGCTGGACTGGGACTGATGTTTGAGGGGGAGTGTTTGCTGGAACAGTTTGGGTGGGTTTAAACTAATATTCCAGGGGGATGGGAACCTATGTAAAGAATCAGAGAAGAAGGCAGCAAGGACAAAAAACAAAAGCTAGAAAAGGGAATAAGAAAAGTGATAGGGTGAGAAACCAAGGACAAGATTCAAACAGGGCTATTGAGAAAAATAAGGAGGAGCCAAACATTGTCTAACAAGAACTAATCACGCAGATATATGTAAATGGGTACGATATAATTGAGATTACAGAGACATGGCTGTGTGGTGACCAGGAATGGGAACTGAAAGCCCCAGGTTATTCAGTACTTAGGAAGGACAGGCAAAAAGGAAAAGGTGGTGGAGCAGCATTGCTGGTTAAAAAGAAAATTAACACAATAGTGAGAAAAGATATTAACTCTGACAATGTGGAGCCTGTATGGGTAGAGTTGAGAAATACCAAGGGGCAAAATACATTAGTAGGTGTCATGTATAGACCCCCAAACTGCACTGGTGATGTTGAGAATGGCATTAAACATGAAATTAGGCATGCAAGTGACAAGGGAACATTGGTGATCAGGGGTGATTTTAATCTGCACGTTGATTAGGTAAATCAAATTAGCCACAGTGCTGTAGAGGAGGAATTCCTGGAGTGTATACGGGATGGTATTCGTGACCAATATGTGGAGGAACCAACTAGAGAGCAGGCCATCTTAGACTGGGTGCTGTGTAATGAGAAGGGAATCATTGCCAATCTAGCAGTCAATCATGATTTCCCCTTCATAAATCCATGCTGATTCTGTCTGATCCTGCTACTGCTTTCTAAATGCTCTGCTATAAAACCCTTGACAATGGATTCGAGAATTTTTCCCACTACCGATTTTAGACTCATTGGTCTGTCATTCCCTGTTTCCTCTCTACAGTGCAAGGTGGGCAATAGAAGAAAATAGGGACTCATTGTAAAAATGATATGGGCGATTCTGACTAGGGTGTTAAAGCAGAGGCATGTGTTGAGGTGAGATAAGGGTAATTATGTGGGCGTAAAGGGTCAAAGTGTAAGGTGAGTTTGTGGTACAGCATCAGATGGCATAGTAGTTGGGGGGGTGGTGCTGTTAATGGCAGTGAAAACCGCTGAGACTTCCACATGAGCAATGTATCGGACCACAGCGGGCAGCAATAAATTTTAATGTCAGGGCTTGGGGCAAAGAGGAAAGTTGAAGTCAAAGTTCAATGCGGTGTTTTTCCACATGGGGGGATGAGTGGAAATGGGTTGTTGGTGGTGCAAGGTGAGAGGACACTGGAGACTTGAGGTGGGGTCCTGGTGACCGGGAGGAGCTTGATGCTGTGGGAGTCCACATTGAGCTGCTTTCGCTGCCATCACTTGCTGTTCACTAGACACTAACCATAACTGGAAAATGTCTAGGACAACACCAGACTGGGCAAAGTCAATGTCAGTTTGATGGATGGAAGCACGGGGTCCACAAATGTTGGGACATTTTGGTGCACTGGTGTGCATTTCCTAACTACTTGAATTTCTGTCATGGGGGGATCACCAAACTTGTACTAACTTTCTTTCTTATTTGATATTCTGTGCCACATTCATCAAACTAGGATCCTCAGCTACACCAGATCTTGTTTCCCTTTGTTATGTTTGATCAATCTTCCCCCATGGCATGGGAAAAGTTCTCCCATTTTATTTTAGCATAACTGTCCGCCACTTCCTGAAAGCCTTGCTTTGTACCTGGTGTTACCTTAAATAGCTTTTGCATATCCTTACCCATGGGCTATCCTTAAAGCATAATTATTCCAGTTTCCTTGACCCATCTTGGCTGTTAATGCCAGGCCTCCATACAGGATTAGGGCTGCCATATTTTGCTCATCATCATCCTATCGATGTATATCCTAGAGATTCTCACTCTGCTAGAGAGACAATACACTATCCCTACATATGCTTCTTCAACTGATTACTGGTATATAGCTGGATTTACTGATTGACAATTGGTGGTTGTCCTCTACCTGCTGACTGGGTTCCATATTTGGTTTCATGCAAAGGAGTGATGCAAGACCATCTTCCATTGCTATATCCGTACTCTAAGCCATCACTCTTTCTGGAGACCTCCTTGTCTTCTCCCATAAGTTTGATAATTCCTTGACAGATGGTTATTGTTGTGTCAAAATTGTTCTCTGACATAGGCTATGGTCCACCCATTCATGGGTCTGCAGTGTTAACACTGCAGTCTTCAGAAACTCACATTTTCCACTCAAATTCTGTACCTTTCCATCTATTTTAGAACATAATTCTTTATATTCATTTGCTTCTTCAGTCGCCTTAGTGACTTGAACCTTGTAAAAGGCTACTGTTCGCTGAGTTTGCTTCTATTTTAACCTTTCCTGACTTAGGCTTTTCCGACTCCTTCAAGAGTTCATTAACTATTGCCTTTTAGAGATTATTTTTTTCCCTAGATTCCTCAAATTGTTTTGGTATGCTTTAACTAAATGAGTAGAGGTCTCTGGTTTATAAACTGATAAACAACACTAATGCAAAAGTAAACAAAGTAAGCCTAGGTTTAGTTAACAACCCTATCTACATCAATGGTGCTGAGGTGGAGATGGTGAAGAGTGTCAAGTTCCTAGGAGTGACGATCACCAACAATCTGTCCTGGTCCACCCATGCTTATGCAATGGCCAAGAAAGCACAACAACGCCACTACTTCCTCAGGAGGCTAAGAAGATTTGGCATGTCAGTAAAGACTCCTATCAATTTTTATAAATGCACCATAGAAGGCATTCTATCTGGATACATCACAGCTTAGTGTGGCAGCTACTCTGCCCAGGACTGTTAGAAACTGCAGAAGTTGTGATCACAGCCCAGTCCATCAAGCAAGCCAGCCTTCTTTCCGTTGACTCCATCTATACATCTCACTTCCTCGGAAAGGCAACCACCATAATCAAAGACCTGTCCCACTCCAGGTGTAATGTCTCCCAACCTTCTCCATCAGGCAGAAGATTCAAAAGCTTAAACACACGTACCAACAGATTCAACATCAGCCTCTTCTCCACTGTTCTTAGACTTCTGAATGGACCTCTCAAATTTTAAGTTTAATGTTAATCTCTTCTTTTGTGCACCTCCTCTGTAGCTGTAACGTTGTATTCCTCACTCTATTCTATTACCCTTATGCACTTTGTATGGTATGATCTGCCTGTATTGCATGCAAAACAAAACTTTTCACCGTCTCTAGGTACTTGTGACAATAATAAATCAAATCAAACCAAGTCAAAATCAAAAACAGAAATTGCTAGAGAAAATCAGCAAGTCTGGCAGCATCTTTGGAGAGAGAACAGAATTAACGCTTTGGGTCCGGTGACCCTTCTTCAAATGCTGCCGGACCTGCTGAGTTATCTCTGGCATTTTCTGTTTTTGTTTCAGATTTCTAGCATATGCAGTTCTTTGTGTTATTCTGGGTTTAGTTAACCTATGTTTATCTTGCATGGTTGATCGTGAAAAAGCTATAACAATGAATGACCTATCACTTGAAGGTTTGAAGCCAGGTTTATCCTTCAAGAAAAATTGAAAATTATTTATGTTCGTTCCCAGTTGAAAAAAAACGTGGGAGTTTCTGCATGAACCCAGGCATTCTGGAGGGGGTAATCAGAATTAGAAACATAATCTTTACTGATTAAAGCTCTTTGAACTCGTCGCTGCCACCTTCTCAAGGGCATCTAGAGATAGATAATACATGCTGGCCAGTCAACGATGCCCACATCCCATGCATGAACTGAGAAATGAAAAAAATGACATGACTCCAAAAAGTTATATTGCAAGTAAACAATTAGTTTATATTTCTGTTTGAGACCATCCCAGTGCATTCATGCTATATAAAGATTAGCTGTCGGGGTAGAAGAGTCTTCTGTTTAATTTAGTTGGATGTTTCACAGAGGGCAGTTGCAGGTTTGCTTTGGCACAGACTGTATCTCTTTGGATTGAGAATGTCAACAGGAAATGATTATTATTCAGACCTGCACTTCAAGCAGAGGAAACACTAACTTTATCACTCACCATGGACATTATGGGTGGTGTTCAAACTCAGTGTGGATTTGTGTGGTAAAAAGCAACTGAAATATTTGCTGAGCTTATAGACAAATAAAGCATTCTATAATGGTAATAAAAGAGACTTGTGACAGAAAGCAGTCGGCTGAGTTAGCTTGGAAGCTGTGAGAGTCTCTAGGGTATTAAGTGAAAGTTGGAGGGTCATTTAACCAGAAAATTAATGGAAACATTTTCATAAAATCTTACCTCAGTGAATATCTGAAACACTGAGGGTAATTGAAGTGAATTCTGGAGGGTAGTGGTATATCTTGTCGGTTGATGCCTAAAGTGGTTAATCAAACTCCAAGCTTGTTGCAATGTATAAGGGAATTCTTGGGGTTTGGGAGGAAATAAAAAGTAGAAAAGAGTATATGACGTAAGTATTATAAACTACAGTGCTTAAAATACTCGCTTTGTTTAATTCTTATATGTAATAAAGTTTATTTTCATTAAAAATGAAATGTTGTCAGTCAGCTTTTTCAGTTTATTTGGGGTATTTTAATTTCTCTTTAAAAATATTGGTGCTGAAAATGACCGCAACATCCTTAGGTGCTCATAAAGCTGTAAAAATAAGCAAATAATCATTCAAGAAGTTAAAGCTCAATAGTGGGCACTGCCAGTACTGCAGAAAGGATATCAAAGAAAAACATGGCTGCCGTGAAGGTATGTCCAGAGATTTCCTGGTCGGAAGGGGTCCTAAAATCCAGGGAGTGGAGAGAGGGGCTTGCGGGGGAGACAAAAAGGACAGGTGGAAGAGAAGGTTGGCATTCTGGGGAGATGTACTGCTAATGTATGCAGGGTACATCCCAAATGTTGTGACCCCTTCCTTCTTGTTTTTGTTCATGTTGGAGTTGAAAATTAACCTGTCCATTCCTATCTGACTGGCAGCATGTGTGAGAGTCAATTGAGTTTGTTAAAGTGGATTATTTATTTACGTTTCGTGCACAGGCTGCCAATTTCGATGCCTGTCCACCCTCTGCATTATGGGATGTGGGGTGGGAAGCTGGCAGGCTGGGCACACTACCAAGTTTACATGCCTCCCCTGCTGAAAATATACCAGCTAATAACCAGCTCTGTGGCTTCTTAATCCACTTACTTTGCTGAAAGTTTCACACTTCACAAAATCCAAAAGTCCTGATGTCAATTTTTGTACACATCAATTTGCTCAAAATTGTGACCAATGGGAATCAAGTTGTAATTTTGGAACCCTGCTCTCTGCCACCTCTTTTCCCTGCTGCCAGATCTGGGTTTGCCCCATGTCAAAATCTGACATTGAGACTTTATTTGATTTGATTTATTGTAGTCACATGTACCTAAGTACAGTGAAAAGCATTGTTCTGCGAGCAGTACAGGCAGGTCATAGCAAACAAGGACATACAGATCATAGGATGCTTAGACAGAGAGAGGTGTACAGGTTACAACTGTACCGGAAGTGTGCATAGCAAGATCAGTATTAGCAAGATCAACATTATTTGAAGTTAGAGAGGTTCAGCAGTCAAATAACAGCAGGGAGGAAGATGTTCTTGAACCTGTTGGTGAGTGTGTTTAAGCTTCCGTATCTTCTGCCAAATGGAAGAGATTGGAAGAAAGCATTACCGGGAGGGTGGGGTCTTTGATGATGTTAGCAGCCTTTCCGTGGCAACGAGAAGAGCAACTGGAGTCCATGGATGGGAAGTTGGCTTCCATGATGGTCTAGGCTCGGCACAGAACTTTCCGTAGTTTCTTATGGTTGCCATACCAGGCCATTATGCACCCAGATGGAACACTTTCTCTGGTGCATCTGTAAAAGTTGGTGAGAATCCGTATTGATGTGCCGAATTTCCTAAGCTACCTTGGAAAGAAGAGGCATCGTTGTGCCTTCTTGACTGTCACACCTATGTGGGAGGGCCAGGACAGATTGTCAGTTATTGTCACTCCTAGGAAATTGATACTCTCGATCCTCCCCACCTCTGCTCCGTTGATGTAGATAGGGGCGTGTTCTCCTTTCTTTCCAAAGTCAATGATCAATCCTTTTGTTTTGCCGATATTGAGAGAGAGGCTGTTATCATTGCAGCATGTCACCAAGCACTCTATCTCTTCTTGTACTCTGCCTCATCTTTGTTTGATATCCGTCTTACCACAGTGGTGTCGTGAGCAAACTTGTTGATGGAGTTTGTTCGGAATTTGGCTACATGGTCATGGGTGTACAGGGAGTACAGTAGTGTGCTGAGAATACATCCTTGCGGGGCACCAGTATTGAGGATTATCATGGAGGAGGTAGTATTGTCTGTCGTCACTGACTGCGGTCTGTGGGTCAGGAAACTGAGGATCCAGTTGCAGAGGGTGGAGCTGAGACCTAGGTCTCGGAGTTTTGAGATTAGTCTGGTAGGAATTATGGTGTTGAAGGCAGAAGCTAGTCGATGAGTAAGAGCCTGATGTCAATGCTGGCAGTGAAGATGTTGTTTTGGGAGGGATCAGAAGAGTAAATAGCTAATATAGATAGACAAGAATTTAGTGCGGTAAACTTTAAGATGAAATTAAGTTTGGGCAGTATTTGAGAACTAGAGATTAAAACTTTATGACAAACCAATATTTTTTCAGGGATGCATAACCAAAACCTCAAAGCCTTGATCATGAGTTTTTATTTAAAGTGTGAGGAATTGGAAGATTTGTGGGACTATTGGAGTATGGATAAGAGCAGAATTCAAAGGCAGTTTTGCGGTAAAAGTCAGATCATAAAGAGTTTCTATGGAGTTTTTATGTCTATAATTCTTGCCTGCTATGAGTTTTTTGTCAGAAAACTAAATAACATCAGTCCTTATGGGAGGCAGCTGCGTAATTTTTTTCAAATATAAACTCTAGGCCAGCAAGATGGCAGAAAATTCCCCTTTTTCTCATCTTTCATCAAAACTTTGAAGGTGCATGTCCTGATAAATATGACGTCATTTGCTTTATGCAACAAACTATATCCGACACATTGATTTATGACCTTGCAGGATCCGGAAGCATTCTATATTAAACATTTAAACTCACTGTCACCTTCCCATAGCTTTTCTGGAGGTGGCTAATGATCACGAGCTCACTAAATTACTTTGCTGAAGAGGAGATGCTGAAAACAGATTTCTGTGGACACTGGTATGTAAGACTAATATGAACTACATACTGGGGCTTTGATAACTGGTCCTGAGGGTCTTGAACGCTGAACTTGAGGTGGATGAAAGTTTAGTGCCCCTAGCAGATTCACCATTCCTTTTCTAATTATTTAAAGAACAAAAACAGTAAACCCAAGATTGCAGGCAAATGTGTCTAGCAGAAATGGACATTTCAACAAATCTCCCGCAGGTAGAGTGTCAGTATGGTGTGAAAAATGTCCAATGCCGCATAACAAACCACTTAGATTAAAAAAAAGACTCAATCACACAGGAAACCATAGGAAGCCAAATTCAAGAGACGCTTCAATCGAGTATAATCCTATTTTGAGCAGAAACGTCCACTTTATATGGAGAAGAGGCTTATTTTTTGCTGAGCTACATCCAGAGTTTAAGAAATCTGGAAAGGGTCTTTATTAAGATAACTTATATTTTTATTGTGAGTTAGGCAGGCTTACTTTTAACTAGCAAAGAACATGTAACAGTTGTTCTTTTTCTCACCCTCCAACACACCAGCCCCCTTTCCATTTGTTAAAATCTATCACATCTCTAAATTTTCCCCATTCTAATGAAAGGTCATTGACCTGAAACATTAACTCTTGTTTATCTTTCCACAGATGCTGCCTGACCTGCTGAGTATTTCCAACATTTTCAGTTTGGTGCCAAAGGAAGTGTTCCAGTTACACTAGGGAACTAGGATCCATGGGTGTCCTAAGGCTACAAATTCTCTGGAGGAACTGAAACCCAGGAGACAGCAATTTCTGTTGTGTCAGGGAAATCTGGTCTACCTAGGGGCAGTGAATGTGAGAATGGGAAGGGATATTTAACCTTACAGAGTTGGCTGGTATCTGTGAGTAGTCACAGATTAAAAGAACACAAAATATCAGTGAGATGGAAAACTAGTAGGAAGCTGCCAGCTTCCACATTTAACTCGAGCATGTTCATTAGTGTACTGGAACTGCTGTGGAATAGACCAGTCTGACATGTGAATATGTTAAAAAGGCAATTAAGTGCAGTTTTAAGCCTGGACTTTGTTTTTAACTCTCAATGAATGCCTTTCCCAGGCTTCCTGGAACCCACTAGTTTAAACAAAATGAAAGGAATGTAGGGGTTAATATGACTGAGAATTATTTATTAAATATTAAAGTATGACTTGCTCCTTTTCCTAGGTGAAATACTTTTGCTCTTCGTGCTTTTGCTGGGTGTATTTCAATGCTTTGCTGTTATACTATGGAGGTTATTTCTGCCACCTTAGAATGTTTTTGCTTTTTACTACATTCCTGCTGTCAACCTTGTTGCTGTAATGGGAACCACTTACGGATCTCTACTTTGGAGCTCTGGTGAGGACCGAGAGCAGCAGCTATAGTAGGAACAGGGGCAGCCTTCTCCATTGTCTCCACAGGAGGGGTGAAAAGGGTATCCTGCAGGAGGCAATGCCCCAAACACAGTATTCAGATAGAGGATCAGCCTTCTGCACATGACTACATAACAGCACCTCAGGAGGCACAGTGTTTGTTAGTTACTGACCTCCTGCCAAGTGGATCTAGTGAGTACACATTGCCAATGACAGTTACGCCAATCTTTGCCCAGCTCTTTCCAGGGATTTTATTATTCACATATAATACAGTCTCACAATCTGCTGCATTAAAGCTCATCTCTGAGTTGACATATGCCATTGTCTGCCAGGGCCACAACTTGAATCCACATCACTGCTGATAAAGCCAGTCAGAGTGAAAGGGCCCCTGGTTTTGTTGTTTAGCTAAGGCACAGAGTGTCATAGATTACACAGGGCAACCAGTGTACCTTCGGATCACTTAGGAGTGTTCATCAATCAAAATATTTTATGCTCCATTAATGATAAACTTTACATTACCACAAAAAGACCATCTGCCGTGATGTCTTCCTCCTGCACCTGCCAAGTATCCTTTGGATTTTGCACCATCAAGCAGTCACTGGAGTGTTCCTTGTAGAGAAGGACTACTCTCTAAGGATAACAAGGTGTAGAGCTGGATGATCACAGCAGGCAAAGCATCACCATAGGAGCAGGAAAACTTGACGTTTCGGGCATTGAAGGGTCTAGGCCTGAAACGTCAACCTTTCCTGCTCCTATGATGCTGCTTGGCCCGCTGTGTTCATCCAGCTGTACACCTTGTTATCTCGGATTCTCCAGCATCTGCAGTTCCTATTATCTCTCTACTCTCTAAGGATATGGCTTTTTAAGGAGCCCCACCAATAATGCCAGGAAATTTACAAACAAAATCACTGTGCAAGCGATCATTAAACAAGATACCTGAATGCAGAAGATGCAGTTCCGGTGCCTGGACATGACTGTAAACACTCTTAAGATTGAACCAGCTAGCGTTTCCAAATTTTAGCAGTAGAGCCGAAAGGATTGGAACTACGGGAGCTGGAAGATGATGATCACTCTCCATCTGTGAAGGAGAGGAAGCTTGATATGATGAAAGCATGTGTAACTGCTTATTTAGCTGACACAGGAAGGGTCAGGTTGATTAATTCGGCTGTACTTCATTAATCTAAAGCATTGAGGGTCTTCAAGTGCAGTGGTGGTGTGCCTACCTCTGGGCCAGAAAGTCTGGGTTCAAGGTTCATCTGCTTTGGACGTCTGTCATAACATGTCTGAACAGGTTAATTAAAATAACTTAATCTGAAGCAGTGTAGCAATCTGGCACACAAATTCTAAACCAACTGGGCAATGTGCATCTACCCCCATGCTTTCATCACCAAGCTGTCTTCACGTGAACCCACGTTGTTGAGTTTCAGTTCTTGTATTACATTTAACAAAAAGGGGAAATGGAATTTTGAAATTAAGTTTGTGCTTAGTAAGCACTCAACAGAAATCTATTATACGACCCCTTGGTAATGAAATTACTTAGCCATATCTCTACGGCTTATGGTGTTTGTGCTGTAACTTCATTAAGCTGACATCTCATTTTTAGTATGCTAAGTGCTGCTCCTAGCATGTGATCCAGCACCCTTCAGGCCAATTTCCTGGCTTGATGATAATGGTCAAGTCGGGGAATATGTTGGGTCATGAGGTTCTACATTGTTTTTGAATACAATTTTGCTGCTGCTTATGGTTCTCACCTCCTCATGGATGCCCACTCTTAAGTAGCTAAATTGGTTTAAAGTCTATCTCATTTAGCACAGTGATGGTACCACACAACATGATATTTTCTTGCTCTGAAATACCCATGCAAATGCCCTTGTAAAACTACAAACTCTGACAAGTCATTTAGTTTTATCAACCAATAAACTGTCTCAAAAAAGGGATGAAACCAGAGGAGCTACCTGGCATTAACCTAGGCATTGGAAACAATGGCAAAATAGCCCTGTTGCCCCTGCAAAACTGGCTTTACCATCATTAGGGGGTTAGTAGATAAACATACGCAATGAAACATCCTGCTGTTTACGAAAAAACCAAGGAGCTGTGGATGGTGGAAATCAGAGTCACTGGACCTTAAACATTAACTCTGCTTTCTCTCCACAGATGCTGCCAGACCTCCCATGTTTTTCCAGCAATATCTGTACATGTTCCTACTGTTTAACATGTACTGCACCCCCCCCCCCACCCCGGCTCCCCTCCCTGCCTGCACTCACACACAAACGAACTGATCAATCAGTACTCCTCCATGTTAAGAAACCACTTGGAGAAGCACTAAGGCTGACAATGGCACAGAATGTACATTGGGTTGTGGATTTCAATGTCCACCATGAAGATTGGCTCAGCATTACCACAACTGACCAAGCTGGTTGAGTACTGAAGGAAATGGCTGCTAGACTGGGTCTGCAGCAGTTGGTGAGGAAACCAACAAGACAAAAAAAAACTCTTAACCTCATCGTCACCAATCTGTCTGTAACAGCTGCATTTTTTGATGACAATATTGTAAGAGTGACCACCGCACAGTCCTTGTGGAGATGACATTCCATCATCACATTGAGGATACTGTCCATCATGTTGTGTAGTACCATCTCTACGCTAAATGGGACAGACTTTGAACTAATCTAACTATTCAAGACTGTGCATCCATAAGGAAGTATGAGCCATCAACTGCAGCAAATTGTGCTTAAAAACAATATAGAAGCTCAAGACCCAACATATCTCCCACTTGATCATTATCATCTCTGGGATTCAGCTCTTTTGTCCATGATTGAACCATAGTTGTAATTAGGTCTCGAGCTGAATGGCTCAGGTGGAACCCAAATTGAGCATCACTGAGTAGGTTATTGCTAAGTAGATGCTGCTTGATATCATCAAGCTAGGGCATTGACCCTGGTGCAATGAAGGATGCAGAAGGACACACTAAGAGCAGTACTTGGCATACCTAAAACTAAAATGTCAACTTGGTAAAGCTATAGCACAAACACCATAAGCAGAGAGTGGTAGAGACAAAGTAATTTTATTATTGCGGGATCAGATCTAAGCTCCGCAGTCCTACCACATCTAGTTGCAGATAGGTGGTGAATAATTAAACAAATCACTGGAGGAGAGACTCCACCAATATCCCCATGCTCAATAATACGGGAGCCCATTGCAAAAGATACGGCTGAAGCATTTGCAAAAATCATCAGCTGAAACTGCTGAGTGGATAATCCAACTCAGTCTCCTCCAGATATCCCTAGTGTCACAGATGCTGTTCTTTTTCCAATTTGATTCACCCTGTGTGACATCATGAAGCAGTTGGAGGCATGGGATACTACAAAGCATATGGGCCCTGACAACATCCCAGCAATGGTACTGAAGATGTATAGTCCAGAACTTGCTGCAGCCCCAGACACACTGTATCTGTGGACAAAACCCAGGACAAATACAACCCAGGCTATTAACATTCCATCAGTTTATTCTCAATCAAGCAATGGAAGATGTGGTCAACAGTGATATCAAGCGGCATCTACTTAGCAATAACCTACTCAGTGATGCTCAATTTGGGTTCCACCTGAGCCATTCAGCTCGAGACCTAATTACAACTATGGTTCAATCATGGACAAAAGAGCTGAATCCCAGAGATAAGGTGAATCCGTGAACGCAGAGGAGATAATATGATCAGTACATTAGAGTGAACAAGGCACAAGTAAATCACTTTCACCTGGATTAAGTGTTCCTGGCCCTATATGATGGGAAGAGGCCCAGTAGAATGGATAGTTTTGCAAACCCTGTGCTTGCATGAGAATGTGTCATTAGAAGGATAAGAGATATTGAGGCTGAATGAAGGGTGTAAAGAGTGTTGCAGAGGGAATGGTCATTGTGGAATGATGAAAGGAGAGAAACATACATGATTAGTACTGGATGATGCTGGAGATCACTGAAAAGGTGGTAGCTGATGGCTGTCAGAGTGAGAGCAAAGGGATTTCTATTGTGACCATGGAAGGAAGGGGAAAGGTGAAGTATGAGAAATGGGCACAGACAAAGTTGAGGGACCCACCAAGCGGGGTGGAAAGGCAAAATTGGGACAAATGAAGACATTCTAGAAAAAATTGTTTAGCAGTTTGCATCATCAGGTGTGATGGAGAGGGAGGAGGTAACATAGACTAGAGTCTATACAGGAAGCAGGGTGGGAGGAAGTTTGGTGAAAGTAACTATCAGTGTTAGTCAAGCCCCAGAAATTGAGACAGAGAAGTCAAGGAAGGAAATTAAGTATTCAGTTGTGAATAATATGAAGACAAGGGAGGGATGAAAACTGGATGCAAAGCTAATGAAACATTTTAGTGTTGGGTTAGAGCAGGAACATTACCTATTTAATCATCAGTGTACTGGCAGTTTAGGTGAGGAAGAGGACTGGTACACAGAAAATTGTTCCACATAACCCATATATCACCAGAGCTCAGCTATTATCCCATGGCAAAATTTGGAGCAAGTGTTCGATGTCAGAGAAACCTCACTCTGGCAAAGGATGATGCAGGTAGGTGGGGATTGGTCAGGCTTCTGTTCATAGGACAAATGATGGGGAGACACAGGTATAGAGAGATTGAACTTGAATGGTGAAAAAGCAACAGTTAGGGCCAGAAAACTGGAAATTGTTGGAATGCTTGAGAGTGCTGGAAGAATCATGGATGTTGGTTGGAAGAGATGCAATAATGGATTTAAAAAAGAGACCAGATAAGAAGAAATAATTTCTGGGGCGATAAATTATGGGTTTTCTAGGGCAGATCTGTCTGTGGATCTTGGAAAAGAGGCAAGTGATTGGAGGTCAAAGAGGGAAGATTCCTAGAGGAGTTGAGGTTAGTGACTTTGTTGGAAACGATGGCTAATGTTCCTTGGTGGGTCGTTGGTAAGCACCAGGTGGGCGTATTTCCAAGATGGTGGTGGAGTAGGACCCCTGAGCTGGAGCACATCCACTCTGTCCGTTTCTTTTCTTTCTCTCTCTTTTTGCATTTCTCTTTTCTTTTTACCTCCTGTCCTCGGGCAGCATTGGCGATGACCAGGATGAAAGCCAATGCAGTCTCCCGTCCTCAGTGTGGGCTTGGACTCCCGTCCTCTAAGTGAAGCTCAGTCTGATCTGGGTTGGAAGGACTTCTGTTGTGAACTCTTATTTCTCCATTTTTCTAATTTATTGCTGGACTTCTTATTTCTTTATCTTTCTAATTTCTTTTTCCTAAGATTTTGTACTTAAGATTCTGTACCTTAATACCTACAATGACAAAAGTGGCGACTTGTAAACTTTTCACTGTACTCGTGTGATTACGTGTGATAATAACGCTAATTCTAATTACAATTCTAAGTAGGAGGAAGTGTCAGAGAGTTGGTGTTTTGCCTTCCCTACATAGAAATCAGTTCATCAGCAGTTTTAATGACAATTAAAAAGTTAGATCTGAAAGCTGCAAGCTCACAGGACATTGGTTCGCGCGAGTGAGAAAAGTGGGAAAATTTGGATGGCAAATACTGTTCTGGTTGTTCTCAATAGACGTATGAAGAAAGGATAAGTAATCAAAGGGAAAGGGCCAGGTGGAATGGAAGTTATGAAGGTGCGAAAAAGGGTTCGCTATCGAGGGGATGGACAAAACAATGACAAAGTGCCACATTTTTATTTTACCGAGGTGGAGATGTCGGGGTGAAGCTGGGATATTAACTGAGCAGACAAATCATTTAAAGTAGGAGAGGAGAAGGTAAGAGGGAGTAATGGAAATATGCAGAAGGGGTGTGATTTGAAGGAGAGATAGAATCAGCATAAAGCAAAGGAAAAGAAGGAGAAGTAAGGATATTGGGATACACGATTTGTGGATTGAGATCCTCCAAAGCTGTAAGGAAGAATAAAGTATTTTGTTAAAATGCTGCAATAGAATTATTGGAGAGAGATTGGTCAGGGGCATTCATGTAGTGACACTTGGCACTGAGTGTGAACTTTTGGATATGGCAAGAAGGGAACCTGAAAGCAATGATAATGAAATAATGCAAAATACAGGTTAGAGGTGTAGCAGATTTTAAACAAGTATGAGGGAAGTATTGTATTTTTTGTTGTCTCAGCTTACTGATAACCATACTTTGAGATAGTATTAATCAGAAATTGCAATGCTTGTGCATGGTCAACCAATTGTAAAAACTTATACCATATAACGCTGCAGCCCCTTCAAGATTGTGGGGTAGAAAATCCCCCTGTCCCCATCAACTTGTGCAGTGATGGCAGTTCAATAACATTTTTGATGCAGACTTCTGGCTGTTGCTGAAATTGAGCTTTTCAGGTTTTTTTTTCAGTCCAGCAACAATACTCTTTAACTTAATCTCTCAATTTCTTGAATGGCAGGTAACACATACTGTAATTGCAAAATACCAACCAGGAAGTTAATTTGCAAGAAGGAAGTTTCCCTAAGAGTCTGCTTGAAATTGAGAACTAAATACCCACGAGTTGTAGAACTCCCAAGTTGAGCATTGTTTCATTGGTTGTTGTTTCTAATCATGAAAGAGGGAAAAAAAATCTTTATGAGATGTACAGATTGCAGTTCATATTATTAATTGAAAAGGGGTTAAATTTGGATGCTGAAATCCCACTCTCTTATGGCTTTTATGTTCGAAAAGCAATTCATTAGTTTACACATAGCTGTACATTCAGAATATTTCATATTATTCATCGGACAGGAGCTGAGATTTGCAAGTTTCCTTCCTCATTCAGGTATTGATTGTTAATAATTCTGTCTGCATTGGAGATTGTTGGGAGTTGACCTTGCTTCAAAGATTCTACCACGCTGGAAGCAAACAACTTCACTGATTCCCGCTCCCCCAACCACCCAAAGAAAATTGTATCTGATTTCTTTATGTAACATATACTTGCAAATATTTTAGAAAATTGTTTAATTTACCTTTGGTTGTCATGAAATTTGGTTGCAAAAACAGAACATTCTTTTAATGAATTGATATGAAGCTTTTTCATATATGTATTTAACTCATTCTCCAGAATATATAATGATCCAAATTTATGGGAACACCGGATGAAAGCCATAAAGCAGTGCATTTTGTGTACACTGATTAAACTAACACATGTGGAAACTGACATACTGTTCCTCTTGCTTAAAAGACTGAAATATAATTCTGTATATATTTTTAATCATTTCAATGTGCATGTTGCTTTAAAATTTGATTAGCATAAATTTATCTTGAAAGCTATAACTTACAAGACTGCTGTAAATATAATTCCCCAAAACAAACCTTCTTAAGCAAGTTACAGAAAATGGGCAACCTCTGTGTTAACCAAAGATGCTGAAATTGATCTCAAATCAAAAGATTAATGCTCCATGTTTTTGGTATGAAGTTTATTCTGTATAATGGCATTCCGACCCACTTGATAGGTAAGTGATCAGAGATCTTGATACATATCTGTAAAATTAACTTAAAATTAACTTGTGGCCAAATTTCAATAACTGTTCAAGGATCAAGTAGATGAACAGATTGAATAATATAGTAATTGTTCTGTTGCTTTCTATATGTTTCCTCATTGTTCTAGTTGGCCGTGCATTTCACCCATGGGAATAACTCCAATGACAATCTTCATCTGGAGAAACTAGAGACAGATGGAAAGTCATGAGGTTATTGGTCAACATTCTTAGCCCCATTCTCCAAACACTGCCTCCTTCCATCCCTCGTTTCCTGGTAAACTCCAACCCCAAATTATGTGGAAATACTGGCCAAGTATAATCTGGGCCTGTGGATGTAGATTTTAAATGCTGCAATCAAACAGCTAAACTATGAGCCCTAGATAACAAGCATGGGGCTGGATGAACACAGCAGGTCAAGCAGCATCATAGGAGCAGGAAAACTTGACGTTTCGGGCCTAAACCCTTCATCAGAAATGGGGG
>JAHRHZ010000126.1:4081107-4092690 GCA_024137785.1 Ginglymostoma cirratum | reverse complement strand
AAGTTGTTGAGGGTGAGGACGAGTTCGGCTAGGCGGATGAGGGTGTCGGTGGAGGGGGATTGGTCCGTTCTGCGGGACAGGAAGAAGCGGAGGGCCTTTAGGCCATCAGCATGGGGAATACAGGTATATAGGGATTGGACGTCCATAGTAAAAATGAGGTGTTGGGGACCTGGGAATTGGAAGTTCTGGAGGAGGTGGAGGGCATGGGTGGTGTCACGGACGTAGGTAGGGAGTTCCTGGACCAAGGGGGTGAAAATGGAGTCTAGGTAGGTGGAGATGAGTTCGGTGGGGCAGGAGCAGGCGGAGACAATGGGTCGACCAGGGCATTCAGGTTTGTGGATTTTGGGGAGGAGATAGAAGCGGGCTGATCTGTTTAAGTTCAACCAGGAATTCAAATTTAATGTTGTTTATTTTCCAGAATTATCTGTGGAGCATTTTATTTTCTGCACCAGCCAATCTAAGGAGTGTTTAAGTCCTTGTGTTTTCTAAGAGTAGGACAACATTTTTTTAAAAAAAAAATGCTGTTCCAACACCCAATACTTTGAAAAGAAACCCAATCATTTGTGCAGCAGCAGCCAAGAAGTTGGTTGTAGTTTTTTTTATATCCTATTATTGCAAGCAGTTTGTTAAGTTGCATGTGGAGACTTGTGGGGAAGTGGACATAGGACAGTGAAATTGTTGACTGATTGAAGGGGGGTGGGGAGGGGTTCAGCTGGTTGAGAACTGTTTGAAAGGTGAGCTTGGTGAGACAAGATGAAATACTCTCACTCCTGCTGGCCCATTTCTGACTTCTGGCTGAGCAATCAGTATACTTACCTCAGAAATCTGACTCTCCAACTCACCTTTCCTCTATTGGGATTCCCAAGATCTGGGAAAACCAGGCTGTCAAAACTAAAAAGAAAACCTGAGCAAAAATGCAAAAATGAATCCCCTTTAAAACGTTTTAGTTGCTAACCCGAGAATGGATTGATCATGTAGTTTGCTGACCTGTTACCAATAAAACTGATTGTAGGTTAAGTTGCGGTTTTATTTGTTAATTTTTTTAATTGTAGCTTTAAGGATCTGTGGAGGAAGCTAAAGAAAATCCTCCTAACAGCTGAGTGAAGTACATTGATTGCTCAGCCAGAAGGCAGAATGGGCCAGCAGGAGTGAGAATATTTCTCCCAAACCCACTAAGCTCACCTTTCAAACAGCCCTCAATCAGCTGATCCTTACCCCAACTCCGGCAGTCCGCCAATCATTACCGCACCCCATGTTCAGCTCCCCACAAACTCCCATATGCAACTTAATAAACTGCTTGCAATAATAGGAAACAGAAAAATACTGCAATCAAGAGTCTTATAACATTATTCCCTTCGGATTGGAGAATCTTGAAATTTGATTTTGTTTGTGACTGCTGTATCCTTTGAGCCGGTTATCCGACAACAAGTGCGCCTGGCTTTAGTGTGTCTTTGTTATTTGCACTTCCTTACATTTCCTTCTTCTTGAGAACGTGCTGCATCCAACTGAATGAGGTTATTCATGAACCCTGTGAATCTCATGTTTATTGGACGGACTGTCAGATGTGTTGGCTTTCAATATGCCTTGGTGACACATGTTATTCACAAATAAAATGTCGTGAGAGCTTTTGTGTGTAAATAAAAACAATCAAATGAAAGTATAACGAAGTAATGCCATAATATATTACTTGAATGATAAAATGACTAGACTGGACCTTTCATTGCACGGATCAAATTCTAATAGTTTGCATCTCCAAGGCAGATTAATATATATTGTCTAAAATACAATCTGAACTGTGATACAAATATATGTGAAATAGTAGAATGATACTCTGAGGGAATTTTTGTTATGCTCCCAAGAGATATATACTCCCCACCTGCAAATCCTGAGAACGGTGTATCACTAGATCATTTGGAAAGTTACACAATTTTGTATGCTTCCTTTGTCTATTTTTCATTTGGGATGACAGATGGTGAGAGATTGTAAAATGCAGGGAAAATGACATTTACAAAATGGAAAAAAGAATATTCCAGAATATATGCAGTGCAATGACAATAAAAATGAAGCCATAAATTTTCACCGAAATAAACATTGATTTTTTTTGTGCAGCTGGCAACATAAATAATTCCCAAGCCTAACAACTTAAAACAGGATCATTGCCTGGTGAAAGAAAGTGAGAATAAATATAAATTGTCACGGTAGTGCTAAAATATGGGCCATCAATTTTCACCTCCATCATATGGTTTTAACACCTGAGACCTTCATGGACTTCTTATTTTGTAAGGAAGAAACATGGACCTAAAATGGCTGCAACAATCATTAGACTGTGGCAAGTTTGTGAAACCATGTTGAAGAAATGTAATTTTCTGAACTGAAATAACTCACTTTACCTAAAGAAAATGAAATCAGTCCACTGAGTCAGGCATCAAGAAACTCACATCTCTTGCTTTAGTTTACTTGTATGGTAAGATCTGGATAATAGACATGGAACTATCCACTTGGAAAGACAATGGAGCTAAACTCAGAAATACACAAATGAGTCCTATTTCAATAGCTGCTTGACAGAATACAAGACAGAGACAGAAAGAAAATGGATTGTTAACGACAAAGACTGTAAGATTTTCTCTCACTCTTTTCCTTCTCATCATTTTGAAAGTCAGAACCAGAAATGAAACAATCAGAGAAATATCCATTCACCAAGAAGCAAGAATTCTACAAATTTCAGTACTGCTCAGGACACAAGACGTCAACGAAAGACTCAGTCTCAGGATCAACTATAACTGAAGGAGACTAAGAACATGTTAAAGAATATATTCTTATCTTCCTATTATACTTTTCCTATTTTAATCATTCTGCTGTGTTTGTACATTGGATGTTGCATTTTATTAATTTTCTTGGGGTTAGTATGTGATAGGATTCCTCTACCTTTCGTTCAAAGAAACCTTGTACTTGTTTCCTTAATTATGACTAGTTCTACATTTAATTGAAGTGTGATATACCTGTTTTCCAAAAAAAAATTAAAAATCTTTGTTTTAGCGGATTCAGGGTTAAAAAGAGGGGAGCCAATTTACTCCTCTGTATATGATCGTAAGAAGACACTGATTATAAACATTATAGGCAAGATGTTTTCTGCAAACATATTCAATAAAATACTTAATTATTCAGGTGTTCAGCACAACCAAGAGCCTAACATTCAGCTCTTACAGAAGTGCTGGAATCTGGAAACTCAACACATGTTAGCCTGGCCTCTTCTGGTGTTGCTCACCCAGCATGCCTTGACCAAAGAGTAGTATTGTGGTCATGCTATGAGTGTGCGAATCACAATGCCAATCAGCGTCTAATATTGATTTAGTGCATGATTATGTATTTTGGGCTGCCATTTTTTGATCATTAGCACAATGAACTCCTTCACTTACACTTTTTAAAGAGTTAACCATGCAGTTTACAAATAATTTTCAAGCGTAACCATGCAATCTTCAGATGCATTTGACTATCTTTGGTTTGTTCAAAACTAATGGAGGACTGTGTTTAGAGTTTTTGGAGGAGTTTTGCAGACATTTCAGATTTACAAAGGCTTTCCAATTTTAACACCTGACACCTTCCTGGACTAAAATGTTTTAGTTAAATATTTCTTTAAAATGAAGAAACATGACTAAAAATGGCTGCAACAGACTGAAGCAAGTTCTTGAAACTAAAGGAGAATAAATTATGTTTTCTGAATTGAAATGACCCATATTATTTAAAGAAAATAAAACCCGTCAACTGGGTCAGGCATTAAGATTTCGAGAAGGACAGCAAAAGAGTTAGAAAGCCTGTGAAGATAAAGCTTCCTGCAGCAAAAGAGACTATAGTTGCTGCCATTGGGTCACAGTATGACTTGGAGATGGAGCAGAGGCAGCAAAGAGAGGAATATTTATGCAGAGATAGGATGAGGGATCTCAGTTGAAGGCTGTATTCACCAACGGTAATTGGACCAGCTTCTCCTATCTCTACAACAGTCAGGCACAGTGAGTGAGGCATCTGTATTTTTCCAACGAGATGTTGACTGAACTCTCCCACTCGTTGAACCCGAGGTGCAATCACATGGGAGGGTGGGAATAGCACTTTCTATGGCCGTCCACATTATCATGGGTCTAAATTTCTCACTCAGTGGGGATGCAGCTGACATCAGCAACATATTTACAGTTCACCCTCCATCACTGCAATAGGGAGGTGACAGATATTGTACAGAAGTGTGGCATTTATTGAAAACTCATCAAAGAACAGTATGATGTGCAAGTAAACTATGTGTGGAATTTGGAACGGACTAAAGTGCAATCAACGGTACATCACATGGCTCTGCAGAATACCCATTAACAATGAGATGTACTGCGATGCTGCAGCATTCAAGTTATGCTAGTCAGTTTTATGTGTCATCTTTGTCCTAGCATGAAGAACTAAGGCTTGCTTGTGGATAATGAGGGATATTGGCACTACCCCTGCCTCATGACTTTACTCCTCAGTATTACACTCTTGTGACAGTGCATCCAGCAATAAGAACCAGGAACATCATACAGCAAACCATTGGAGTCCTGAACAACAGCCTAAATACCTCCCTGGAAGTCCTCCAGTACTCATTGGCATGTGTCTCTACATTTGTGGTGGCCTTCTGTCTTTTGCACACTCTGGATTTCATAAAGATTTAGTGACTGTCATCATGTTTTCAGAGGAGGATTAAAAGGAAAAAGGGTGGGATCATTTGGAGACCTCCTTGCTATGGATAGGATGTCCGTAAACAAATATCTCGACTCCAGTTCCCCTGAGATTTCATTCTCATTCACAGTTGCTGTACAGTTCCTCACCTTTCAATCACTAGATAAAATCACCGTCTTCCATTCGTTAAAATCCTGAAAGAAAAGTCACCCACAAAAATGATTCTAGAACAACTTTATGCATACATAGAACTTTCAAAAATACATGGAAAGATGAACTAGTCAGCTTTGTGCATTTCTTTGATGCCTCTTCTCCAGTACCCTTACCTGGTTTAGTGTTCCCATGCATTACTACCCAACTGCTATAGCACAGTTGTTGGAAGGTTGCTGACTTTGACTAGGTGATTGCAGGATGACCTCAAGCTACTCTGGGCCTTGACAGCTCAACTTCAGACTGCACTACCTTGGCATGGGAGGCAGTTTTACCGAGCAGGCAACAACAAGGGTACTGGCAGTTGGGAGCAGAATGCTGCATTCTGAGAAAAGGCAGCAAGCTGGTACACCATGGAACCACTGCAGTACTCCAAATACACGTGGAAAGACAGATTGCTGGATTGCTATGAGTGCATGTGTGCCTCTTTGAGCAGTGGTTTCTACATTAAAGGTCGCAGCAAGCTGTACGATAATGAGGATAGATCTCACAATCTAAGTACATTATGTGACTTCTGTTTGTGTTACAGTAGGAACTGAGACATTCACTATCTGATTTTGCATCTTGGGTTGGTCTGCAGGTGCTATCATGGAGTTGGTCAACACTTATATTCTGGAAAGGATGAACTTCAGGATCTGCATGAAAGTTTGTGTCAAGTTGCATTCCTTGTCAGTAAATGAAGTTCTATAGCTATATATAAGGCATCACAGTGTGTCTGCTCATCAGCACTCCCACATCTGAGTCCCCTGCAGTCTGGAGGATTACTCGCACATGAAATATTCTTTCCCATGGCCAGGCTGCAGTGCACTCATGCCTGGTAACTCACCAAGCTCTAATTCTGACTCATAGTGTCCTATAAAATACTTAGATTTAGGAGTTGAACCTGAACAAATGTTAGAAGTATCTGTGGGTGAGCAGTTTGGTAGCATTGCTGTCAAATTAGTCCAGTTGTGAATAATCAGGAAGATTGACCAAAATTAATGGTTTTGAACTGGGCAGTTACAAAGCAAAGACGTGATTTAGCAAATGTGGATTGTACAGACACAAGTATTGAAATGTCATAGAAACAGACAAACTAGGAACAGAAGTAAGCCATTCAACACTTTGAGCCTGTTCCAACATTCAGAATTATTATGGCTGATCCTTTTATTGCAACACCATATTTCTACTTCCTCTCCATACTGTTTGAGGCCTCTAATATCTAAAAAAAATTATCAGTCTCTTTCTTGAACATACTGTGACCTGGCCTCCTCAGTCATTTGTGATAGCAAATTCCAATGACCACCCTCTGAGTGAAGAAAAGTGTCCTCATCTTTTGTCCTAAATGCCCTATTCTGTGTCCTGAAACCATGATTCTTAGTTCTAGACTGCTCAGCCAGGGGAAACATCCGTCCTGCATCTAGTCAGTCTAGCCCTGTCATAATTTTATGTTTCAATCAGATCTCCTTTCATTTTTCTAAACTCTAGGGCCAGTGGAGCCAGAATGTAGGGCCAATAGAACCAAATCTCCCCTCATACAACAGTCTTGCAACCACTGGTGAATCTTTACTGCACTCACTGTCTGGAAAGTATATCCTTCAGGTGTGGTCTGCCCAAGACCTTGTATAACTGTAGTAAGGCATACCTACTTCTGAACTCAAATCTTCTTGTAATGAAGGCCAAAACATGGTTTGTCTTCCACCTCTGAGCCAGATTTCTGATGAAGGGTTTAGGCCCGAAACGTCAAGTTTTCCTGCTCCTATGATGCTGCTTGACCTGCTGTGTTCATCCAGCCCCATGCTTGTTATCTCGGATTCTCCAGCATCTGCAGTACCTTTTATCTCTGAGCCAGAAAGCTTGTGTTCAAGTCTCACCTGTTCAAGAGGTTTGTCATAACATGTTTGAACAGATTGTTTAAAAGTATACAAATTGCCTTCTTAATTGCTTGCTGCACCCGTCTGTTTACTTTCATTGACTGCTGTACAAGGACAACCAGATCCCTTTGTATGTGTGCGTTTCCTAATTCATCACCATTTAAGCATTCTCTGTCTTTTGTTTTTCATACCAGTATGTATAACTTTACATTATCGGTAAGAATGGGATGGAGTCTTCACAGGAAGTGGGGTGTGAGGATGTATAGTCCAGGTAGCTGTGGGAGTCAGTGGGTTTATAGAGGATATTAGTGGCTAGTCCGTCCCTAGAAATGGAAACAAAGATATCAAGGAATGGAAGAGTCAGAGATAGACCAGGTGAAAATGAGGGCAGGTTGGAAACTGGAAGTGAAATCGATGAACTTTTCTAATTCCAGATGAGAGAGGGATACAACACCGATGATATCACTGAATGTTTCATGTACTCCATGAAGAGGCAGGCATAACTGGGGCCCGTGCGGGTACCCATGGCCTCCCTTCTGACCTGAAGAAAATGACAGGAGTTAAAAGAGAAGTTGTTTACGGTGAGGACGACTTGACCAAGCGGAGGAGGATGGTGGTGGGTGGGGATGGTTCAGGTCTTTGCTCTAGACAGAAGTGGAGAGCCCTGAGACCATCCTGGTGGGGGATGGATGTGTAAAGGGATTGCACATCCATGGTAAAGAAGAGGCAACTGGAACCTGAAAACTGGAAATTATGAAACTGGCGAAAAGCAACAGAGGAATCACGGATGTATGTGGGCAGGGACTGGACCAGGAGAGAAGAGAGTCAAAGTAGGAAGAGATGAGTTCTGTGGGGCAGATATGGGCTGAAACAATAGGTCTGCCTGGACAGTCCTATTTGTGGATTTTTGGAGGAAGGTAGAAGCAAACTGTTCAGGGCTGGGGGACTATCAGCTTGGAGGCATTTGTGGGGGCGGGGGGGGGCGCGATGTTGGTGGAGGGAGATCACTGGATGAAATGAGATCAGTTGCTGTAGTTGATTCAGTGGCCTGATGTGTCATGGTGGGACCATGGTCCCAGGGAAGATAGGAGGTGGTATCTGAGAGCTGGTCCTGAGCCTCTGCAATGTAGAGATCAGTATGCCAGACTACAACAGCAGCACCCTTATTGGCAGGTTTAATAACAAAGTCAGGGTTAGATCTAAGTGCACATGACCAATATTACATCAACAGTTCTCAATGAACAGAACAAGTGCAGATAAAAGGCTAGAGGGACAGGTCCAGGTGGAGGGAGAGTGTTGGAACTAGGCAAAGGGGTCTGTGGGACGGGGAGAGGACTCTTGTCCAAAGAAATGAGCACGGAGGTGAAGACAGCAGAAGAAGAGTTCGATGTCATGTCGTGCCTGAAATTCATTAAGGTGGGGACACAGAGGAATAAAGCTGAGGCCTTTGCTGAGTACAGAATGTTCAGCATCGGAGAGCGGAAGTTTAGGAGGGATGGTGAATACCCACAGGAGGTGGGGTTGGGAGAAGGGTTGGAGTCAGAGGGAAGGGGAGGAGAGGAAGGTTCCAGAGGGCGTGAGTTTCTCTGAGTTGTTGCATCTTGTCAGCCTTGATGCCTGAAAGGAAAAGAAAAAGTTTCTTGTTAGCACGACGAATAAGCTGGAGGATAAAGTGGAACTGCGGAGTGGTGCAGCCCTGAGCTAGTGTGTTGTGATGCTGTTGGAGACAAATGTTGAGAGTGTGCATGTGGCGCCGCATGGCACTGAGTGTGGATCTCAGGATACAGCGAGAGCAGCTGTCCATGGAACGTTGAACATCATGGAGATATCTGAGACCCTGGGAGGATTCAACACATGAGGGATAAAACTTCAGTTGGAATGCACGTGGGATGAATCTGAGCCGGAAGCAGTCACTGAGGAATGTGATATAGCTGTGGAAATGAGTTTTAGCAAATACTTGGTCAAACACCAGGACTGACAATGAAATTAATGTCAGTGGACCAGAAGAAAGATGGAACGGCAATCCCGTCGGAGAGGGGAGCAGAACTTCTTCAATGTAGGCCTTCCCAGAAGAGATGTGGCAGTGAGTTAAATACTAAACAGAAACCGAAAGAACTGCAGATGCTGGTTCTTAATGAATACATTTCTTAATGAGTATGTTAAACCTGTCTTCACCAACTCCTTTCTTTTATGAAGATGTTTTAGTTATAAACATGTTGAGAAAGGAAGTGCTCCAGAATTCAACATCTTTGAAACTGGATAATTTGCCAGGGCCAGGTGAAATAGATTCTAGGCTTCCAAGACAGGAATAGAAGAAGTAAGAGAGATTCTGACCATTATTTTTCAATCCTCTCTGGCTGCAGGAATGGTGCCAGAAGACTGAAATGCTGTATCTGAAAGATCACTTTACCTTAGCAGGGAGGTTCAGTCAATAACTGGGGTATACCAATCTAAATTAATTGACAAGTGTTAGAAAGGAATGTATGGGAGAATTTTTACTCCTAGAAAGAGGCAGGCATCTCAAACTTGCTACCTAAGTATAGGGTGGCGGCAATACCAATCATTGCACATAAAAATGAATTCTTGGTTCTGCACTTGAAGCTCTATAACCTATAGGGCTATGGACTAAAAGCTGGGAAGTGGGACCAGGTTCTCTATCTCTTTTTGATCACTGTGAGCACAATAGACCAAATGAGTTCAAAACATGCTGTAAATTTGCTATATTCCTTTGTTTTTAAGGCATATATCAGGCCAGCATTTGAGCTGGTGACTCACATTATCAGATCTGTGATTATCAGTTTCTTCATCAGAGGTCTCGTTCCTTCTACTCTTGATGATCAGGCTGTCAGCAGTAAATGTTGGATATCTGAAAATAGAAAAGTAAAAGAGAAAAGCTGAACTAAGGAATGAAACCATGTCAGAAAGCAAGTGATCCATAGTCATACCATCTGCAGCTTGCAAATCATGCCAGATTGGAGAATAGAGCTAAATCCGATTTGAGGCAGGGCACAATGCAGGAACATATTGTCCTGACTGTTGTCCATGTTGTTGGATGGAATACCTCAGGCACAGCTAGGATGGGATCACCATACAAAGTGATCCTAACACCCAATATTGCGCCTAAAGTAATTCTCTCCCTTAAATTCACCACAGAGTTTAGAGAGTTATACTATTACAAATCTCATAAATCTTGCACCAGTGGAGAGGTAGTAAATTTAAATGCTCTTTCCATTATCTATGATAAACTATGCAATGACAACAACTTAAAATACTTATTTCAGAGCATGTAAAACAAATTCAACATGTAACCTTAATGCATCCAGAAGAAAATAGACACTACATCTATTTTTTTTCATTTTCAGGTGGCAACCTTGGTTGTTGACAAATGGTAGAAATAGTGTCAAAAATAATTTTGAAACCTTTTGACCTGCAAGGTTTAAGAGAATTAAGCATAATTCTTGGTTTTAAGCCTCGTGGTGACAAGAAAGAGGTTAGTTTGCCAGCTAGATTGACTGACGGTTGTGTTTAGCGTTCAGCTGCTAATGCTGCATGCCCTGTCCAAATTCATGATGAGTAAATATAGAAGACTATTTGTCACCCACATTGGTGGATTATTCATAAATGAGACAATGCAGTTCAAGTTCTATTGCATGAAAGAAAGACACAACTTTACTAGCTTTGGAAACGAACAGGTTGCACACAAGTAGGTTTAAGCAGTTTGATTAAAGAAGTAATCAAAGTAGTGCTATGTGTAAAGACCACATCTTTTTATTTCACTTTATTTTTAAGTGTCAACTTAATTGGGAAAAGAACAGTGTACAAGAAAGACTGAGGAAGGAATTGTGTACCTTTAAAAGGCACGCTGCTGAAACTTATTGTAATTTATGTTTACACTGTTGCTTTGCTAGTAGGTTGGAATGTAGAGGGCATGGTAGAGCGATGTATGTATAAAGTGAGATTCATCTGGCAACAAGTCGCTGATTGGTTTGTGCACTTATGACCCATTATGGATGTCAAAGGTCGTTAGCCTGATGGCAAGTCACTGAGTGGTTCCTGAGTAGCTGAATAGCTTGTGGGTCTGAACTATGCAGTGAGAAGCTCTCAGACCTTTGGAAAAGGAGATTGGGTGTCTCTCTCTCTCCAGTAAAATACCTGAAGCTAAAGAAAAACAGTTCCTTTCTCCGAACAGTTGCCCCAAAGACATTGCTTTTAAACAATACATTTGAGACTTTGTAATTTGTGAATCAGTTGCTCCATGCTTCTTGTGAAGAACCTGAAGGAAAAGTTCAGAGTACTGAAGGACTTTGGAAGCAAAAGAAACACCCCCATTAAATCATGAGGACTGGTGGTATTGAACTGTTTGTTTCTTTTTTACCTTCCCCCTTCCATTCATAGAAATTGTTTTTGCCCATCTGTTTGTCCCTGTATGTGTGTACAGGAGGGTGGGGTTTACAGTTTCAACCACTAGAGTTAAATGTCAACTGTTTCTAGTTGTTTATCTGTGGCTAGAACCAACTTATTTTTAATAAATAATAGCTCTTGTTAAGTACAGCAAAATGGTCCTTATTTTCTGATATTCGACATCTATTAGACAAGAAAATGGGGGATTTTATGTACTTCAATAACATCTTTAACATTTGTGACATCTCCAGGCTTGGGTTCCAGTGCCTCACCCCATTGAAGTGTAACACGTGTGATGTCTTGACAGTAACCCTTAAAATTCATATCTGCATTTTTTCCATGTTTTCAATCTGACAAAATCAATAATTATGTGTGGAAGCAGATGTTTAATAAACTAAAAGTGTGTGTGGAATAGCTTCATCAATCT
>JAHRHZ010000126.1:4064199-4080707 GCA_024137785.1 Ginglymostoma cirratum | reverse complement strand
GGTGGTTCCTACTGTCTCACAATCAATAAGGGCGTGTTTGTAAGGCCCCAAATTGATCAAGAATAGATATTAGGCAAAATAAACTATGTGGAAAAGAGAATGAGGACTGTGGGTGTTGCGGCATACTGAAATGTGGATATAGAATATGTTATGGCTGTAAGACATAGCTCCAAAGTCGAAGCAAGGCAACTACCTGGTTGCTTATAGCCAAATAAAAGAAACAAATATTGCAAACTTTTGGGAGGACTTTCATGGCCTTGTAATCAAATACAGAATAGGGATGGCCTCTGCCCACTCTGCACCTTTATAATCTTTTCCAGCCTTCTAACTTCCAAGAACTCTCTGTCATCCCAACATTGGTCTCTTGTTTTAGTCTGCACCTCATTCATAGAGTCTTAGAGATATACAGCACAGAAACAGACCCTTCGGTCCAACTTGCCCATGCTGACCAGATATCCTAAATAAATCTAGTCCTATTTGCCAGCATTTGGCCCATATCCCTCTAAACCCTTCCTGTTCATATACCCATCCAGATGCCTTTTAAATGTTGTAATTGTACCAGCCTCCACCACTTCTTGTGGCAGCTCATTCCATATACGCATCACCCTCTGCATGAAAAACTTTAGGTCTCTGTTAAATCTTATCCCCTCACCTTAAACCTATGCCCTGTAGTTTTGGACTCCCCCACCCAAGGGAAAAGACCTTGTCTATTTACCCTATCCATACCCCTCATGATTTTATAAACCTTTACAGGGTTGCCCCATAGCTTCCAATGCTCCAGGTGCCTCCTGTATTTGGTAGCTGGAGTGGAATATGCCTGTGTGTATCCTGTTTGCCAGTTAAGAAGTTGACAGAATAAGGTCATGATATCACAGTCACTTTTGGGCTGATGCAAAGCACAAATTCAAAACTTGACTGACAAATATACAGGAAATGCTTCAATGCTTGCTCCTGCAACAAATGGATTAACAATCAACATGGACCATGAATGGGGGTTATTTGAATGGGCATTCAACAAGCTGCAACTGCAGTGCTTTTCACTTGCATGCATTGAGGCAATGTGGTGGAAACACGCTTCAAAAGGAATTTGGAGATTTTTGCTAATGACGGAGAAACAGAAGATAACATTGCCTTGGTTAGGTAAAAGTAAAGTGGGCATGATCCTATTGAACCAAAAGGCTGCTCTCTCATTAGAGAGAGGGGGATGACTGGTGGTGGTTTATCCTGAGGATCAGCATGTTGCAGGTAGGGCAAGACATTTAGAAGGTGAGTCCTTGATAATGTCAGCCAGTGTAAGAATTGAACTCATATTGTTGGCATCACTCCTGACCATTGAGACAACTGAGCTAATTGACTTGCATGTCTAGGGAAAGGAGTAGTAGTTAATGTGGCTCCTACTCTGCAGCATATGCAGGGCAGGCAGCCAAGAAGCAGCATGAGAATTGAATGTCTAGGAGGAGGAACAAGAAGGATTGCTGTCCTTAGAAGCCCCTGTCCCAGGAAGATCACCATTCCTATATTGGAATGAGTCAGGAGTAGTGCTTAAGCACAAGCTGAAGGTCTGAAGCTGCAAACCAGATTGTGGGTAGCTCTTCTGGTGGCTATAAAAATTACCATGCTCTTTCAGCCTTTCAAACTGGTTCCTTGTGAATGCAGGCTGGTGAATTTAACAACATTTTCCAGTTAATTAGTCACAGAAATATCAAAGAAGTGACAGAGGCTCTCTACGCAAAGGAGGGAGTTTTATGTTTCGTTCCTCCAGTTGAGAGGAAATAGGATTTCTTCAAGATAGTGGACTTCCAATGGCACAGGGTTCTAGTGACTCTGTACATGGATCTGTGGACCCCTCTTCCCCACTTCAATAGGGACAAAAATTGTAACTACCAGGTCCATTGTTCTATCAATGTGCTTCTAGCGTGTGACAGAAATCTTGGTGAATACCTGCTATCCCAGCATCTCTCTTGATGCTTTCATCTCTGTCATGTCTTCAGACCTTTAGGACAGATTACAGAATGTTGCTCCACCACATGAGTTTCCCTTCCATAACAGCCCCAATGCCGCCCAACACGTGGCTCATGACTGCCTTCCATCATCTTAGCACACAAGGTCAGTGCAACATCAGAGAAATCCATAGAGTTGTACAAAAGACTGTGGAGCAAACCATTCGGTCCTAAAGTAGATGTTTCACACTGTAGTCACATGGAGGATCTCTGCTATACCTGCCTGAGAGAGTCTCCATGTTTGCGGTGATGACAACTTCATCGTCACGAGGGTTCAGCCATTACCTTCTGGGATCAGGAGGCTACCGCTGGAGGTGGAAAGGAAGAAGGTACTTACAGAATCATCCTGGAGGATTCTGCCCCTTCATCTTGGAGCCATTGTCTCCTTCCTGATTTTAATCTTTTGACTGTGAGTTCAAAGTAGAGTCATCAAATCTGGGAATTCTCTCTTTCACATAGTGTGCATGGTTTCCCAGTCAGTGAGCGAAAGCAATTCTTCAGCAGCCTGGAGTACACTGAAATAAAGTCAGTTCTTATAGGAACTGTGGATTTAACCAGCAGACTGGGAGGTGGGTTGGTTTACAGTAGGGCCAGTTAAGATGTAGGAAGTGCAGCCCCAGGTCTTTGTGATATGCTGGCATATTGCCAGTCACACAACTGCCCAGCAGGTGGCCAGTTGAAATGTTTAATGGCCCAATTAAGGGTCACTTCCTGTCTGCACTAGCATTTTGCAAATGCCAGGAGATCCCACTGTATGGTGTGGTGAAACAGCTGGATAAACCCTAGAGGCCTTCCATTGGATTGTTTCTGGGGAGTTTTCATTGATGGGCACTTCATGGTCTACAGAGGAGCTCACTGGTGGTGGCACTAACTGTCCCTGCAGCCATGATACAGGCAGTAGACCTAAACTTTCCCTCCCCCGATTGCCAGAGCCTACCTGCCCTAAGGTTCCCTCAGAACAAAATTCACCAGTCAATATGAGGAGCCATCTCCTGTGCCAAGAAGCCTAGCAAACACTACTATCAGCAATAGCGCTGCTGAGGTTGGGGCCCTCTGATTAAGCTGGCTGCTCTTAGGTTTGACCGTGTCTTCAATTAGCAAAGGCAATCTGTAAATTGGCTGCCTCTTGAAAAATGCTGTTCACCCAGGCATGGATAACTCCCAATTTGACCCTCCTCAGGAAAATGCAGCTCTGCGTTGTTAAAAAGAGAAGCCTGCCTGGACTACGTGTATTTTCTGAAGATTGCTGCTCAGTATCATGGAGTTTGTGGGGGATTCTTGCGCTGAAACGGAGGCTGAGGCACAAGAGGTGCACACCTTTCCACACCGGAATCCAGGAAATTAGGCGGCCGGAGGAATTTTGTTCCTTTCTTTTTCCAACGAGCGTGGGTGTAGTGTGAACCATTGCCCCTCCACCGCAAGCAGAGAGATCAATTATTTTGTGCCCGTTGACCTGTTTAGAATCATAAAACCACACAGCACAGAAAGAGGTCATTTCAGCCCAATGGTCAGTGCTGGCTCTTAACAGCATCATTTCCAACGTTTCCCCTCGCTATGCAAATCTTTTTATAAATACTTTCTCATAGATCTCATTTCGAGTCGAACTTTTTTTTCACAGGGGTAGCGTGTAAATTCTAAGCAACAACTTCGTCTTTCTTCTCTGCAGTCAGTTTATTTTATTTGGGAAATGTCCCATCCAGATGTTTCTTTTTTGAGCCACTGAAACTGATATTACAAGGTTTTGCAAAAATGTTCAGACATCGTGACTGCTCAACTTCTCTCCCCATGTCACGCATTTCAACTGTAAGGGGATTCTGTCTCCCTCACGGTGACGACAAGGCTTGCCTTGCGTCTTTTGTTTAAAACATTAAGTTAAAAAGATTAAAGGGGTCGGGTTTTTTTCCCCTATTTTTACAGTCGTGATTGTGCCCAATGACTACTAAAAGTAAATGTTTTCAAGTACTGCCGATAGTGTAACCCCACACAGCGATTTTGTAACAAAAGTTGACAGGAAACAGAAAACATATGTAGAACACTGTCCTTACGGATTTGTAGTGAAGAAACACCTATTAACGATCACTTCGGACACATTGTAATGCAAATACAAATTGTTTTTATCAAGAATGCAAACAGCAAATGACCTCCCAAAATTTCGACACCGTAATTTTTTATAACTGCATCACTCTCACCTGTGAGTGAAAAGGTTGTAGGTTACAGTGGGAATCACATTTTCGAGGCACCATTGTATGGTTTCATGTGTCGCCTGCCTCTCACAGGTGGCTGTAGGCCCCAGAGAACTATTTTGAGGATGAGCAATGGAGTTGTCCCTGTGTACAGTCAATACTTCTCACATAAACAAAACTACTAAAAAAAGCAGATTTTTGAGTCAGTAGAATAACTTGGTCTAAAAGAGACCAAGAATTTGTATTTATGTGATCCTTCCAATGAAATAAAACACTGGAATGTGTTACAGAGGAGTATTTTAAAGTAAGATTGGACACTGAAATCGGAAATTAATAGAAGTTTGGTCAATGACCATAAGTCATAGGAACAATAAAGAAGGTGATGGACTAGTGGTATTATCAGTAGACTATCAATCCAGATAACCAGGTAATGTTCTGGGACCCAGGTTTGAATCTTGCTATGGCAGATGGTGGAATTTGAATTTTTTCAAAAATCTGGAATGATGTATCTACTGATGACCACGAAACCATTGGCAGAAAAACCCATCTGGTTCACTAATGTCCTTCAGGGAAGGAAATCTGCCATCCTCGCCTGAACTGGCCTACATGCGACTCCAGAACCACAACAATGCAGTTGACTCTCAACTGTCCTCTGAAATAGCCTAGCAAGCCATTCAGTTGTACCAGTCACTACAAAATCTCAAAGAAATGAAACTGGACAGATCACCAGTCATCAAACTAGGCATTGGAAAAGACAATGGCAGAGACAGCCCTGTCAACCCTGCAAAGTCCTCCTCACTGACATCTGGGGGCTGGTGCCAAAATTGGCACACTAGTCTCACAGACTAGTGAAGCAACTATCTGACATAGTCATACTCATGGAACTATACCTTACAGACAACATTGCAGACACTGCCATCACCATCCCTGGATATGTCCTGTCTCACCAGCAAGACACACCCAGCAGAGGTGGTGACACAGTAGTACACAGTTGAGAGGGAGTTGCTGTGGGAGTCCTTAACATTGACTCCAGACCCCATGATGTCTTGTGGTTTCAGGTTAAACATGGGCAAAGAAACCTCCTGCTAATACCACATACTGTCCTCCAGCTGATGAATCGGTATTCCTCCATGTTGAACAACACTTGGAGGAAGCACTGAGGATGGCAAGGACACAAAATGTACTTGAGTTGGGGGATTTCAATGTCCACCAACAAGAGTGACTCAGCAGCAGGATTATAGATTGAGCTGGTTGGGTCCTAAAGGACATAACTGCTAGACTGGGTCTGTGGCAGGTGGTGAGGGAACCAACAAGAGG
Source organism: Ginglymostoma cirratum (assembly GCA_024137785.1). Lineage (NCBI taxonomy): Eukaryota > Metazoa > Chordata > Chondrichthyes > Orectolobiformes > Ginglymostomatidae > Ginglymostoma > Ginglymostoma cirratum. The sequence continues at coordinate 4,075,207 of JAHRHZ010000126.1, read as the reverse complement.
GAAAACATACTTGACCTCATCCTTACCAATCTGTCTGCTGTGGATACATCTACCTGGAATGGTACCAGTAAGGGCGACCACCGCACAGTCCTTGTGGAGATAATGTCTGCCTTCACATTGACAATAACCTCCATTATGTTGTGTGGCACTATCACCTTGCCAAATGGGAAAACTTCAAACAGATTTAGCAACTCAAGACTGGGCATCCATGAGGTGCTATGGCCCATCCACAGCAGCAAAATTGTACTCCAGCACAATCTGTAACCTCATGGCCTGACATATCTCCCACTTGACCATCACCAACAAGCCAGGGGATCAACCCTGCTTCAATGGAGAGTACAGCAGGGCATGCCAGGAGCAGCACCAAGCATACTTAAAAATGAGGTGTCAACCCGGTGAAGCCACCTAGCAGGACTGCTTGCATGTCAAACAACGTAAGCAGCGAGTGAAAGTCAGAGCTAAGCAATCCCATAGCCAACAGATCAGATCTAAGCTCTGCAGTCCTGCCACATGCAGTCATGAATGGTGGTGGACAATTAAACAACTCACTGGAAGAGGAGGCTCCACAAATATCCCCACCCTCAATGATGGAAGAGCCTAGCACATCAGTGTAAAAGATAAGGCTGAAGGTTTTGCAGCAATCTTTAGCCAGATGTGCCGAGTGAATGATCCATCTCGGACTCCTCCAGTGGTCCCCAGCATTACAGATACCAGTCTTCAGCCAATTCGCTTCATCCATGTGATATCAAAAATGTTTGTAGGCACTCAGTACTACAAAGGCAATGCATCCTGACGGCATTCTAGCAAAAGTACTGAAGATTTGTGCTCCAGAACTTGGCACTTCCGCAGCCAAGCTGTTCCAGTACATTTACGACACTGGCATATATCCAACAATATGAAAAATTCCCCATGTATGTCCTGTACCTAAATAAAACAGGACAAATCCAACCTGGCCAATTACCACCCCATCAGTCTACTGTCGATCATCAGTAAGGTGACGGAAGGTGTCATCGACAGTGCTATCAAGCAGCACCTGTTCAGAAATAACCTGCTCAGTGACGCCCAGTTTGTGTTCCACCATGTCCACTCAGTTCCTGACCTCATTACAGCCTTGGTTCGAATATGGACAAAACACCTGAATTCTAGAGGTGAGGTGAGAGTGACAGCCCTTGACATCAGCATTCGACTGAGTGTGGCATTACAGAGCTCGAGCAAAACTGGAATCAACAGGTATCAGGGGGAAATCTCTGGTGGTTGAAGTCATACCTGTCATGCAGGAAGATGGCCATGGTTGTTGGAGGTCAGTCATCTCAGCTCCAGGACGTTGCTGCAGGAGTTCCTCAGAGTAATGTCCTCAGCCCAACCATCTTCCGCTGCTTCATCAATGACTTTCTCTTTACCATAATGTCAGAAGCGGGGATGTTCACTGATGATTGCACAATGTTCAGCATCATTCATGGCTCCTCAGACTTGAAGCAGTCCATGTCCAAATGCAACAAGATCTGAACAATATCGAGGCTTGGGCTGGCAAGTGACAAGTAACATTTGTGTCATACAAATGTCAGACTATGACCATCACCAACGAGACAATCTCACCACCGCCATTTGACATTCAATCCTATTACCATCACTGAATCCCCCACTATCAATATCCTGGGGGTTAGCATTGATGAGAATCTCAACTGGACTCACGACATAAATGTAGTGGATACAAGAGCGGGTCAGAGGTTTGGAATACTGTGTCGAGTAACTCACTTCCTAATTCCCCAAGACCCGTCCAACATCTACAAGGCACAAGTCGAAAGTGTGATGGAATATTCCCCACTTGCCTGGATGAGTGCAGCCTCAACAATACTCAAGAAGCTTGGCACCATCCAGGACAAAGCAGCCTGCTTGATTGGCACTACATTCATAAGCATCCACTCCCTCCACCACTGATGCTCTATGGTAGCAGTGTGTCCTACATACAAGATGCATGGCAGAAATTCACCCAAGATCCTCAGACAGCACCTTCAAAACCCATGACCACTTCCATCTAAAAGGACAAGGGCAGCAGATATATGGGAAAACCACCACCTTCAATTTCCCCTCCAAGGCGCTCGTCATCCTGACATGGAAATATGTCGCCATTCCTTTACTGTCGCTGGGTCAAAATCCTGGAATTCCCTCCCTAATGGCATTGTGGATCAACCTACAGCACGTGAACTGTAGTGGTTCAGGAAGGCAGTTCACCACCACCTTCTCAAGGGCAACTAGGGACTGGCAATAAATGCTGGCCAGCCAGCATCCCACAAATGAATAAAGAAAAGTAGGCCATCCGGCTGATCGAGACTGATCCATCATTCAGTGAGATTGTGTCTGATCAGATAATCCTCAACTCCACTTTCCTGCCTTTTCCCAGTAACTCTTGATTCCTTTACTGAATAAAATTCTCTTTATATCAGCTTGAATATACTTGCATTAAAAAATTCCATAGATTCACTGCCTTCTGAGGAGAAATTCCTCCTCATATCTGTATTAAATGTGAAAAACCTTGTTCTGATATTAGGTCCTTTGGTCCTAGACTGTCCCACAAGGGGAAAACAGATCTGTCTCCCCATCTACTTTGGCAAGCTCCTAAGAATTGTGCATATTTCAGTAGGTCCCCTCTCATTCAATGGAATTTAAATGAGTGCAATGTCAATGTATTCAACTGCTCCTCTTAGAAAATCCCTCCTGACTGGGTTCAGATTATTTAACCTTCCCTGGACTGCTTCCATTACCAGTATAGCTTTCCTTAGATAAGTGAATCAAAACTGTTCAAGGCATTGCAGGTTGGATCTGACCAGTCCCTTCCTATAATTTTAGGAAGAATTCCCTCTTTCTGTACTCCATCTCCTTTGAAATAAAGGCCCGTGGAATATTTGCCTTCACTGTTACCTGCTGAACTTGGATGCTAGCTTCATGTGATTACATAAAGACCCCAAATCCCACTGTGCTGCAGCTTTCTGCAGTCTTTTTACCATTTAAATAATATTCAGCTTTTCTATTCTTCCTGATAAAGTGTATAACCTAACATTTTCCCACATTATGTCTCATCTGTTAAATGTTTGCCTACTTAACCCATCTATATCCCTGTGTTGACTCTTTGAGTCACCTTTACTATTTGACTTCCAATCTACTTTTATGTCATCCACAAACTTGGCTATCGTGCATTGATTTCTGTCATCCAAGTCCTAAATAAATATGATAAATAATTGTGGACCCAGTACTGATCCCTGTAACACTCTACCAGTTACAGGTTGCCATCCTGAAAATGCCCCTTTATCCCCACTCTCTGCCTTCTATTAATTGGCTACTCCTCTATCTATGCTAATCTACTTTCCCTAACACCATAGTTTCTTATTAATTAGCTTAACTTATGGTACTTTATTGAATGGCTTTTGAAAATCCAAATATATTGCATCTACTGGTTCTGCTGTATTTGTCCTACTTGTTATCTACTTTATCTTTGTATCTGCCTGTGTCTTTGTATTTTAGTGTTTTTAAAATTGTAGACTGAAATGACAGAAGAACTGCTCTAAAACCATGAATTGCAAAGATTGCTACATGGTTTGCAAGGAAGCAACTTGATATTCATAGTGAACATTGTTTGCTCAGCTGCAAGTTACATCAGTTTTTTCAAATGAGCTGGAACCAAAGGGTTGTGTACAGATGAAGCTCTGGTTGGTAACAAGTCATGGATTGGTTTGTGGACTGCGATCAATTACCTATGACAAAGGTCTTCTACTTGCCAACAATTATGTGATTGGTTCTCAGGTCACAGACAGATGCAGGATGTGAACAAAACACGGAGAAGTTTAATGCTTTAACTAGGATCTGTAACTCGGGTTGTGGTTGGAGTTATTGGTTATTTTGCTGAGCTGACTGGTTTTCATGCAAACATTTCATCTCCCTTCTAGGTAACATCTTCAGTGCTGTCCCGCCTCCGCTGAAGCGCTGATGTTCTGTCCTACTCTGAATTTATATGGTCCAATCTGTCATGGTGGGTAGTCCTGTTTTTGGACTGTAGTGGTATGTAGATTGGGTCTATTTCAAAATGTTTGTTTATTGCACTGGTGGTTGAAAATCAGGCATCCAGGACTTCTCGTGCTTGTCTTTGCTTTGCTTGTCCTAGTACCGTTACTTTGTCCCAGTTAAACTGATATCCTTCTATGTCGGAGTGCATTGAAACAAGGGAGAGTTTGGCATGCCATTTTGAGGTGCGTTGGTGTTCATGTATCCTGGTGGTGAGTTTCCTGCCCATCTGTCCTATGTAGTATTTCTTACAGTTGCTGCATGGCATTTTGTATATCACATTTGTCCTGCTCATTGTGGGTATGGGGCCAACGAGTAACTGGTGAAGTGTGGCTGTTGGTTTGTGAGCTGTCCTTATTCCAAGACATTGTAGGAGTCCTGTAGTCAGTTCTGATGTGTTTCTAATATAGGGTAGGGTGGACTATGTGTTGGAGCAGTGTGTGTCTATTGACATGACACTAGCAAAGGAGACACTGAGTACAATCTGAAAACACAAACCTCCAATGAAACCATCAACAAAGACAACATGCTAAAATTACTAGACCCATGCCTTACCATGCACTTTGTCTTCAACAGCCAGGTATATGAAGAAATTAATGGGACAACCATGGGTCCACTCATCTTGGGTCTCATAGCAGAAGCTGTAATGCAAAGACTTAAACACACAGCCCTCCCCCAGATCCAGCCTAAACTATGGGTTAGATACTTGGATGATACCTTCGTGATCATTAAACGAGCAAAGTTAGAAGAAATACACCACCTTATTAACAGCATATTCACCGGGAATGAAGTTCACTAGGGAAGAAAAGAACAACAATCAACTCCCGTTTCTAGACGTAATGGTGGAAAGAATGAACAATGGTGAATTCCTCACCAGCATACGCAGAAAGACTACACACACAGACCAAATAATGAATTACATCAGTAACCACCCCAGCGTCCACAAACAGAGCTGTGTCAAGACTGTTTAAACGAGAGATAACACGTTGCAACACCCCGGAGCTACGCAAAAATGAAGAGGAGCACCTGTACAAAGTCTTTACAAACAATATTTATCCTGACAGCTTCGTCTGCCGAAGCCTGGCAAATAAACAACACCAAGAAGACACTGTACGCCCCAACACACTGGCCACCCTACTCTATATTAGAAACACATCAGAACTGACGACAAGACTCCTACAACGTCTTGGCTTAATATTCTCAGTGAGGTATTGGTATCTGAGCTATGGAGGTGCAGGAGGCAGCCTTGCCAATTTTTACTTTAAGGTTGAGAAGGTGGCTTCCAGAAGATTCAGGCATTTCACTACAGATCTGGTAGACACGCTGGCAGTACCTGAAAGATACAAGAGACAAAAGATGTTGCAGCCAATGGTTAGGAATGGTGTGCAGTTAATACACTCATCGTGGGGTTACAGTGGAAGTTGCAGTGGAATGAAGAGCGATACTTGGGAGTTTGGACAAAGATGACTCTGCATCCTTGCAGGTGGAGTCCCAGCTTATTCTGTGAAGGCCAGGATTGTCTCCTCTTAGGGAGTGGGGTGGTTGATATCTGGCACCCCCTCACCAATTGGGCTTGATCTGCCATACTATAGATTGGGATGAGTTAAAGGAAGGATTTGAGTGAGAAGAAAAGTGGGTGGCATAGCACTTAGACTTGTTGCAAGTGGGCAAAATGTGGTGAGGTGTTCCAAGGTGCTGAGGAGGCAGTGCAGGGGAGTATTCAGTGTTAGTGGTATTGGAGGTTGGTGGGGTAAGAATAAATGAAGGAGGGTATCGCAGGTAACTATGAGAGTGGAAGAGCCTAAGCCTTAGTGGGAGTTCAGGACAGCAGCTGGGATTGTGTGAGTGTGAGGTAGTAAAGAGAAGAGTATAGAACCCTCTTACAGTAGTGCTGGCTCTTCCTGCAGACTCTGAAGACAGCACTGACCAGGGAGGTAACCTCAGACCAGGCTGGCAGGGACCGTTGGTGTGCCCTCCTCAGCTGGTCCTACGTTGGATGAGGACAGTCCTCCTCTGCCCCATTCCCCAGACCAGGACCTCCGAGTCTCTGTTGGAGAATTGCATTGCCATAGTCCCCTTCTCCGACATCTCCAGAATCTATCCATGACTAAACTTTGGAATGTCAGTCCTTGTCCCCGTGGACAGCAGCCACTTTTATAGATGGCGTAGGCACAAAGGATGTCGGCCTTTCTGCAGATATCCGCTGAGTGGCAAGATGTTCTGGGAATGACAGGTGGTGAGATGCTGCTGAAATCAAAGTGAGGACCTCCTTCAGGCAGGGTCAGTAGTTAGAGGTTAGAAGAGGAGTTCATTAAAACGTCATACTGGACTGGAAAAATTAACTCTGTTTCTCTCTCCACTGTTGCTGCCAGACCTGCTGAGTTTCTCCAGCATTCTCTGTTTGTTTCATCCCTCTGGGAGGTTGGCCTTCAGCATCCTAAATGATATTCTGTTCCATGAATCCTTGTGGAAGGGTTTTTTTAAAACTCCTGAACTGGAAAACTAGCATCTCCCAGTCAGTACCACAGCAATTGGCAGCAATTTTGTGAGTAAGCTGTTGGCTATGGCGTCTGCGTGCTATTTCAGGTGCTTAAGTGTCTTCTAATTGTAGGTCAGAAGCCAGTTTAGAAGGTTAGTGCTACTCTGTTTTCATTGGTTCACTGACAGTGTGGTTAAGAAACAACTCAAATTGTAGCCCAGAGACTGAAAACTGCAACTCATGTATAAACCAGGAGATAAATTCTTCCAGAAGTTTTTAATAACCCACACTTAACCTCTGAATAATACATCAACAGCAATTTCTATGTTAATAGTTTTTTCCGCAACCTCAAAAGTGCATAACCTATTTCACGAGTTGATATTTTCCATTTCACACGTTGACCAGTGTTAAGATTTTTGTGCTGTTGATTCACACTTACAAGGAACTTGGAGAAATTGTCCAACCTCAATTCACAGGTTCCAGCTGGTGGAAAGACAAGACTTTCGTTTTGTAATCGTAAGCTAAATTCATATGGAAGTGAAAGTAAAAAAATAATAATTCACCACTGTTTTCTATGAGTCCTTTAATATTAGCATACATACTAATCCAGTCTGAACAAAGAAAATTGAATTCTTATTCATTCAGAACCCTTTTTTAAAAACAAACTAACAATGTCAAAAATCAACAGAATGCTCTAAGTTCTTGAATATGTTTAGCCTTATTCTTCCTGTCAGTTTCCAAAAAAATTTGTTTGGTTAGAATATCCACTTCAAACATGCTCTTCTGTGACAGAAGGAGCAAGTTCAGAGGAGGGAACTCCTGGAGCAGTGGTTTCTCATCCCCAAACTGGATGAAAAATGGCAGATTGTAATGCACTGTACGAGAGCAGCCTTCTGGCTGGCAGAGTCAGTCCTTCTTCCCCACTGTCACCCCACTCAGACGTTGACATCTTGTTCACAATTCATGGAAAACCAAACTCACAGTCATCACAAAAAGTAAAGATTTTAAAATAAGTACACAAAATTTACCAATTTACCTGAATTCCAGACCCGGGTTGATAGAAAGCACAGAGCAGGTCACTCTGCTTAACAAGAATTACTATTTATTACAAATAATTAGATTTGAACTACAGGTAGACAGTTACAAACTGTTGGTATATAACACCAAAAATTTAAACAATTATCCCTTTTAAACTGTCCTTTACACATGTGGACAAACAAACAGTTAGGAAAACAAATAGGTTACTGGCAGAGGAAAACTAGGAGGCAGGTCAGTGGTTTTTATTCACCAGTCGCTGTGATGTTCCTTATGATTCTTACGTTGGGTAGAATGTTGCTTTTTAGTTGTTTTTCTCTGGATGTTTCCATTGATTTGCAGGAGATGTCAGGTGTCAGGTTCACTTGTAAAGGGAAAAGTTTTGTTTTTCATTCACTTAAATCCTGGTTGCAGCTTGATGTGTGAATCCATTTCTCCTGGCGAAAGGAGTTAGTTCAGAAAAGTTAGGTAAGTTACTACAAGGGTCTTAGTTGAAAACTTCAGAAGATATTTTCACAAGCTCAGTTGTGTTACTAATCACGAGAAAGGCTATTTAACATCAAGAAGACCAGGAATTAAAAAGAACAGTTAAATCAAACGTATAGATGTGATAAAGAAGGGAATTATTTCTGGTGTATGGGTACAGTAATGTGATTGTGTTGGAGTAAATGGGATTGGAACGTGTTGCACAAATTTCTAATTCTGTTGTTATTTGCAAGTAGCTTGATTTACTTTATTTCATCTTCAATTCTATTGCATAGTAAACCACTTTTATTTTTGAAACTAAGTCTGCAGTACTACATGTTTGTGTCACAGTGAAAGACCACCTTTTTAAATAAAAACAAAACAAAATATGATCTATCAAGCACAATTTCAGTCTGGGATCTGAGTTTTCCAGTAATAATGTGAGCTAGGAACATAATAGGGCACATCAAATGATCAAAAAGTAAATATGCCATGTATTCTGCAGTGGGTGACTGCAGTGAATCCAGCAAGTTTGACACTTCTTGTTCTCTTCCAGATATTTCATAAGGCATTTCCTACAAAAGTTATGAGAACATACTGTGACTCTGGTGCCATCATTCAACTATCCATTGCAAAGTTGACAGGTAACGTGAGCTTAAAACCCCACAGCTTTATCTTATTATTCAGTACCTTTCAACCGTATGTTGCTCTGAACTTACATTTAGTCTTGACATGAGAATGGTGTAGATCTAAATGTTTGAGCATGTGCATGAAACACGTGTATCTGTGGTGCAACAAGTCATTAGATAGTCCTTCAAATGTAAGATTTTAACTTGAAAACACTGTTGTTTTGTTGAGGTCTTAAACTATCAGCAGTTACAATTATTGCAAATATCCTCATTAGATTCTCAATGTTCTGATGTTTCTTTCCGATAAGTTCTATCTCTGGGTGCTATTCCTTCTTGAGAGGCAGAGAGGGTACTGTCTCCAAGATTGATAATTGCAGGTGATGTTTTTCATCTCCAGCATGTGAAATATCTTGTACAGGTGTAAATCAAATTGTGAGATGAGGGCCTTTCCACCTTAATGGGTTGACTAATTTAGGCATCTTTTGATAAAATATTAACTTCAGTTTGGCCAGTTATGTTTATTCCATGTTAATTTCTGGAAACTTGTCTGACTTGCATGGCCAAATAATTTCTGTGAACATTTTGTTAGCGTTTTATCCTTTTCTAAATAAATGTCATTTTAGTCTCGAGTATTAAATCAGACAATGGACCTCAAAAGTCGATCATCCATATTTTACCACCATCATATTAAGACTAATACCTCTAGTTCCCCCACCCCGATGATCATTTCACTTATGACCAGGACAGGTTGTGGCTCATTCACTGGACTGTTATTATGTGGAACCCCTGCCCTGACTGCTTCAGGTAGGAAATTTCTCATGGCCAAGCCCCTGGATGATAAGTGAATGTTGCTCTTGTATGACTGCAATTGAACTCATGACTGTCAGCACCCCTTCTTGATATGACAGAGGATTACTACATTCAGGCTTTAAGGCATGCCCATTTGGTTGAAGTACATGTAGTGTGTTTGCAACATAGGCATTTGGCACATGCGATAGATGTGAATTTAAAGTAGTGCTGTGCTAAGCAGTATCATGTCCATTCCCATGGCTAATGACGTTAACATGCATGACAGGCTTTGTGTCAGTACTTAGCAGCAAGGCAAGCCTTTGAGCTCTGGCTGAAAGGCCATGGGCGAAGAAGGTAAGGCAAGGCATGGATTATGTCCAAGTAGGTGCTGAGTCTGTGAGCTTTAAGAGAGCAAGTGAGCAGCTCTGAGGAAGGGTCACCGGACCCGAAACATTAACTCTGTTTTCTCCTCCACAGATGCTGCCAGACCTGCTGAGCTTTTCCAGCAACTTTGTTTTAGCTCTGAGATACTCCCTGGTCCAATTGTGAGCTGAGGGCCTGCCCCTATGCCTGAGATGTCTTCACAGCAGCATTCTAATGCAGGTGCAGTTCAAGTGCGGCATTTAAGTGTAGACGTGTGCTGTAAGTGGATCAGAGATATGCTATGATGGAATGGAATGGCTAGCACATGTCATATTCTAACATCCATGCACAAAAGATATATGCAGACACTGTCTTAAAGTGTTCCATGAGACTTTAGGACTGGGTATCCATGATGGCAGAGAAGAGGCGCAAGTAGTGAGCTGGAGTCACCAGGTGCCTGCTGTAACTTTCATACAGTAATTTTTGAAGGTTAGTTTCTATTCGGTACATGGTAAAATTGAAACCTCCGCATTAATGAGGTGAGATTTTGTAGTAACAGAAGTGGTAAGGGGTAATAACTTCAGTTATTAGGCAGCTTGCTGTTCAGTAGTAAGAATCTCACCTCGATATCTGGACCGCTGTTGTGAAATGTAACTTGTTGTACCCCAAATCGACAAAGGCCTTGCTGGACTTCTCATGCAACCTTTCAGATTTCTCACCTTAGTCCACATTGTTGAGGGTCTAATAAGATTCCGCGCTTGGATTCTAAATTAGTTAGAACCACGTCTAGTTTTAAGTTTAATTTGTATTTCTACATCGTGAAAAGAAGAGGAGACTCAATTTTAGTTTTATTTTTGCATTCTGTATGGGTTGTCTGGAAGGTCCTTTTCATGCATTAAATTACGCTGCTAAAGAGCTTTATGGTAAATAGATCAGTGCCTTAGAAACAAAGGTGGAAGAGAGAAAAAATATTGGGGTTTGCCTTGCAAGAGAGACAGAACCATCTGGAAGGTCATTGAATGTGCAGGATTATTTCGGTGAGTGAAGCAGATCATTCAGAGGGAAAACATCCTCTAACAGCAGCAAAGATAAAAGGTACTGCAGATGCTGGAGAATCCGAGATAACAAGCATGGGGCTGGATGAACACAGCAGGTCAAGCAGCATCATAGGAGCAGGAAAACTTGACGTTTC
>JAHRHZ010000126.1:4049585-4063799 GCA_024137785.1 Ginglymostoma cirratum | reverse complement strand
GAAACGTCAAGTTTTCCTGCTCCTATGATGCTGCTTGACCTGCTGTGTTCATCCAGCCCCATGCTTGTTATCTCTAACAGCAGCAATGCAGTTCAGTAATCTCCAAAAAGATCGGCCAGTAGAAAAGAAGTCCTGAGTGGCTTAATGTTGGAAGGAGAAAATCTCAAAGAACACAAGACTGCGAAAGAGGTGTTTAAGGAACGCATGTTAAGAAATAGGTGAGCTATATTAGCAAGTAACAAGGAACTTTCAAGTGAAAACAAGTTTACCTTTCTCTGAAGTTTGAGATTCTTTAAGGTTGTAGTTGAGGGTAAAGGGTTGAGTCTTTGTTTTTGAAATTTGTAATAAAATTGTTTCAGCAAATCATTGTAAAGAGAAATGTAGCTAGTTCTTTTTCCCTTTTGAGTACTGATTTATATGTTGCTTTCTTAAAAGTACATGTGAATATGTTCAGTGACTGATGACCATGGTAAGCAAATTGTCAAAATAAAACTTATGCCAATCAAGCCAGGTTTAATTCTGGACTTGCCATTAGTTGAAATCATAACAGTAATGTAACCATTGTTTGTATTCAAGGGCTTTATCCCTCTGCTGTCTTGTAATACAGTGCCTGATCTTTAGGTGCATTGAATTATATACCTCTGGGCATACTTTGCAATTAAAGTCAAAAATCTGACAGCAATGATTGCCAGAAGATAAAATACCTCTTTTTGGCATTAATGTTGGCAATAGTTCACTGCTGAAGAAACAGAGTGGGATGCAGATGGCGTGTCAGTAAAAATGACAATGAGTGTCCTGATTTTTTATTTCTCCCTGAGATTGCCAACCGCATTCTGGGGCTGAAGTTCAACCAGGCTCGGGGTGGGTTTATCAGGAAAAATATTTTTCAGACAATACAATTTATTGTCTAACTAAAACAGGCACCATTCTTTACCAACTGCTCATCACCTGTGAAGACTCTATTTCTGGCCTAATTCTCTACTGTTGGCCTAAACCCTTGCCATAATCTTTCAATTTCTGGCAATATTCCAGGATTCATGGAGATCAATGGTCATATGCTGACAATAAACCATTACTACCTGCCAGCAGAATTGTTTAACTTTTTAATCTGTATGTATAACACATCATTTTACAAGTGAGAAAATACAGGTTTCATGATCAGGCAATCATTCCTGCTTTTTCTGTGTGATTCTAACAGAGCTGATTTTCAATATTTGCAACTCAACTAAAGTTAGTAATAAAAAAAATTAAAATGAAATCAGTCAGTTCAAATGCAAAGAAGAAGGCTCATTGCTGAATTAGCTGAAAGGAGAAATTTGGTTGGCATCTCTGATCTTTCAGTCTCAGTTAGGATACTCCTAGAGAGGACAGAAAATGAATGAGTGAGTGTATGCTTCATACTCTTACATGATATGTAGCAGTTGACTGATGAACTGCATTGATAGAATCCTAGGAATGCATTTAATCCCAAACCCTTAATCAGGGTATTCTGTACAATCTGGTGAGGTTAATGCACAGTGGAGAGTTGTATATATTGGTAAGGAGAAACGAAGACAATATAAATTTTAAAAGGCTATGAATAAAGTGGAGTTCAGAGGCTTTTTGCCTATCTAGTGAATGTCTTTCTCCTTGATGGTACAGTGCTTCAGAACTGTTGTTAAAGCTGCTGCCACTCATTCTTTACACAAGTTGTGTAGATGGCGAAGAAGCTTTGAGAGTCAGGAGATGAGTCACTCACTGCAGAGTGCCCAATGTCCCCATTTGCTTTGTAGCCACAGTAATGGTATGACTGAGTAGATCTAGCCTCTGGTTAGTGGCGATCCAGGGAATGTTAATGTGGGGGACTCACCAGTGATAGAATTGATGTAAATCAAGTGGGTGGTTGAGCATTTTTTTGCTTCAGATAATATTTTGTTTGTTGCTTGCAAAGCACAAGCGTTACCTACCACTTTCAGTCTAAGCTTAGATGCTTGTTAGATACTGCAGTAGGTTCACATGATCTACTTCATTATCAGTGCAGTTGTGAGTGGAGCTAAACAGTATGGAATAATTTGCCAACAATTCCAATCCCAGAATTAAATTAGAGGGAAGCCACTGATGAAAAACTGATGGTCGTAGGGCTGAGGACTGTTCATTGATGAATTGAGGCAGCTCTGTGGCTTCAATGAATTACATCTGACAACTATGATCATCTTCCTAAGTGTAAAATATGATTCCAGTAACTGGAGATTTTCATATTTTCCTCAGTTTTTGGTGGGGCTTCTTCGAGCTATACTTAGTTCAATGCTCCCTGAGGTATAAGGGGAATAGCGTCCTCTCTACACCTGCTTTATCTCTTCCATGCATGTCCAATCAAGGCTGTTATGAGTTTTGGATTCAGTACTTCTGACGGAACCTGAACTGAGCATCTGGAGGCAGGATTTTGGAGTAGTTGTTGCTTGGTGGCACTCTTGGTAAGTCCTTCCATGACTTTGCTAATGATTGGGAGGAAGCTCATAGGGGCGGTGGTTGGCCTTAGATTAATCATGTTTGTTTTGAATAGGAGAGATCTGATCATTTTTTCACAGTGTGTGACTTGGAGGGCAACAGGAGTGATTGTGTTACAATATACCTGTAGCTCTCATTCTTTGAGGTAGTGGAAGCTGGTGGATGTGGGAGCTGTTGCAAGAGAAGCTGAGCTGCTGTATTGTTGATGGAGTGGTGAATATATCAGTGAGTGGATGGAATCCTGATCAAGCAGGCTGCTTTCACTTGGTTTGTATTAACTTTTTTAAAAATAGTATTGGATCTTATAATCCAGGCAAGTGAGAATTATCCCATCACACTCCTCATTTGTGCTTGGTCGATGGTGGAGGGGGTTATGGGAGTCAAAAGACGAGGCCACAGATTGCACAGTCTCTAATCTGCCATTGTAGCTGCTCTAGTGCCTTCCACCTTCACTTCCAAGAATGTTATTGGTGGCACCTGGTGATGTTTCTAGTACTGAACATCAGAGGAAGAGTGGTTAGATTATTTCTTGTTTGATATGGCTTTTGTAGTTCTCAGGCCAAGCTATGATGATGACCAGATCTTGTAGCTCACGAGTGCAGACTGCTTCATTATATGAGGAATTGCTGATGGAGCTGAAAACTGAGCAATCAGCAACAGCAGCTCCACCTCTGACCTGACAATGGAGGAAAGATCATTGATGAAGTCGCAGAAGGTCATTGGGTCTAGGATGAGGTCAAATTAGTTGTTGGTTCCTTTATCACCTAATACAGACCCCACCTTTGAATGTCGTCAACTTGTTCAAAGGTGGTACAATTATCATTAAGTGAGAAAACAAGCTATAGGGTATATTGCATATCAAAATATGTCAGCCTGGAATAGAGTTAGTATAGAAACAATACAGCACAAAAATATAAAATGAAAAAGAATCCAGAGCAGTTAGTTTTGATGACAAGCTCTTGGTGGTGTGGCTTATATTTTGGAAAATTAAAATTAATGTTCATAGAGTATTAATGTTGCTTCATCCACTGAACCTTCTGTGTAAATATCCTGAAAGTGATAATATTGACAAGCTTTTCTACTTAAAGAAAAGTGAATAGTGCAGTTTTGTATCAAGGAAGCCAAAAGTTCCACTTGTTTAACAACACTTCAGGGACTAAGTAATAAAATAGACTTTTAAATAATCACTACACTTTTGAAATTGGTAACAGGTGTTGTGTAATTCAAGCCTTGAAATGCTTGCATATTTTTGTACAATAATCCATATTCCCACTGACATCACATAGTATGCAGCTGTAAAGACTCTTTGTTTAGCTAGACTATGGCATGATAATTATGTCATAGGGAAACATTTCAGCTTTTTTACAGCAGTATTAGGTTTTTTTGGAGTAAAAGCGCTACCTGTTTAGCATTTTATAAATATGATGATACGAGGGGTTAGAAACCTTTCAATAATGAATTGGGATTTTCCTGAAACATTCCCTTCATAATTAAGAGATCAAAAAGAATGTGATTTGAAAATATTGTATTAGTTTTGGCTGATATTTTAATCTAATTGCTTATATTTTTCAATGGCCACATAGCCATTTCTAAAGCACAGGTGGAGGTTGTACATTGGGAGCCTATGGGTCCACAAAGTGGTACTCTCAAAGGGAATTGCTCAGAAATTGAAGTTTCCATTATGCCTAGAATCCTTTGAAAGTATCCATCTAAACGAGAGAATTTGGAGAGTTCTGTTGCAGTTAAGTAAATAGTTAAATGCATTGTTGAACTCCTGACTAACTATTAAACTGACCCCCAATTCAAATTACACCTCCCCAAAGGGCGACCTCTCCCAGATCCCTTAAACAGCACCAGTCTCTGACCTGACAGCCCCTCTAAAGCCAAAATCTGACACCACCCATCATTGGATCTGACATCACCCTCTACGTTACTGTCTTTGTCTAGGATCTAACCAACTCTCCCTGGGACTTGATCTCTCCTTCCCCCACTCCAGACCTAACACCCTGCACCATTTTGAGATTTAAATGTGTCTTCCTTGCTCTGGATCTGGCCCCCGCAACTTCTTCCACCAGACCTGACACCTCAGTCTGGTTCTAGACTTGACCCTGCTTGCCCTTATTCCAGACCACCCCTTCTCCCGATACTAGACCTGACACATCCCCTGCTCCAGATATGTCTCCTCCTTACCCTGTTCTGGACACAGCATCTCTTCCCACTCTTGAACTATCACCCTTGCCCCATCACTGGACCACAGCAACCACCGTTCCCCCCCCCCCCACCTCCCTCCTCCATCCTGCTCCAGATCTGACACACCCTTCACCTGAGGAGGAGACATTTCCCTCAAACCACCAGGACTCAACATTCATCCCTACTCCCAACCCCAGAAAATTTGTTATCTCCAAATTACCCAGCCTGCTCCATCTCTTTGCTGGCACCCTACTTAATCGGTACCCTACCCACCTGGTATTCTATGTACCTGGCCTCCTAACTTCCTGCCCACCTGACACTTTACTCTTCTGGCATCCAAACCTCACACTTGGCCTACACACTTCCCATTTGTCAGTGATGCTGGCCCTTTACATTTCAGGCAACTGACAGTTATAAAAAAAAGGCATGATTTGCCTTGCCCTGACAGTTCTATGCCACGAGGTAGCTGTTAAAATTGAAGTACAGTTCCACATTTCAATAGGGAGGCCTTATCAGCATCTCCTGTCAGAAATGCGAAGCTCTTTCGGGATGTAAAAATTGAATGGAATGGAAATGTGCTGGAGAATGCCACTTCTTGGAAAATCTGTCCCATTATTGTCCTAATTTTTTTCCCGACTACTTCCCCACAACCCCCCACCCGTTCCTTGGACTGAGCTAGTCTGAAATTTGGAAGACTGGGATTGACGCTTTAGCTGTCAAAACTTTTCCTGGCCCTCTTTCATACGGAGGATCAAGATGAAGAAATTGTTTTCGTTGTCACTCATTTACCGGATGTGTGGGTGTCAGTGGCTAGGCCAGCATTTACTTTCTATCACTCATTGCCCTGGAAAAAGAAGTGGTGAGCTGTCTTCTTGAATCACGGCAATTCCAGGGATGTAGGAATGCCCATTGTGCTATTTGGAAGAGAGTTCAAGGATTTTGAATAATAAAGCAAGAGTGATATAATTCTAAGTCAGAATGGTGTGTGGTTGGAAGGGTACTTGCAGGTGGCGGTGTTCCCATGAATATGCTGCCCTTGTACTTCCAGGTGGACAAGACTGGTTTGGAAGATGCTCATGAAGGATCTTTGATGAATTGCTGCAGTGCATCTTACAGATGGTACACATATGTGTCAGTGGTGAAGGGAAAGTGATGGATAGGATACCAATCAAATGGTCTACTTAATAAATTAATAAATTGCGCATGTACAAGATAATAAAATTTGTGTGGATGTCGTTGGTTCCTCCTTTCCTCGCCTTAGGCTGTTACCTTTTCAATTGCTATCATACTCATTAATCTCTCTGTTGGGTGTTCACTTGAGAAAAACACATGTTTAAGTGCCCATGGGAAGGTATGTTCTACCCTCCTCAAGTACTTTAGCATTTAAGATCTTGTGCCACTAAATTTAACTTAAGCCTCATTTATTTACCATGATGATAGAAGGTTAGTCAATTGCAGGTCTAAGTTATTCCTCCCAATACAAAAAGGGAAAAAGCTTGTTGTTTTTTATTTGTGTAAGGTTAACAAACCATAACTAAAGTTGAAGAAGTATGTGACTTCAATTTGCGCCCCTTGTCAGAATGCAATATTGTTGGAAGTGTCCAAAAAATAGCAGCACACAAGGATGCATCTGAGATAATGACTCTCCAGTTGCTTCTCGGGATAGTAACATAAATGAGTTAAATGGCACAAGTTTTACTTTGGAATGAACAGTTTTTGGAGGATTCTAAATGAAACAAATGAGATTTCATTATGAGTCTCTTCAAGTGCTGTTGCTCTCTGCTGTGGAGCTGTACCAGCTTATTGTTGGGCAGGAATGGCAGCCCTCAAATCTATTAACAAGTTATGCTACTGTTAGTACAAATTCTGCTTGAGTACAATTATTGGCAGATTGACATTTTCTGTAACTAAAATGCTGATCTATCCCTTTGTCTTAATTATTATCCTAATTCATGTTTTATGCTTATGGACAATCATTTGGTGTGCAAACTGGCCTCCAGGCAGGATTCCCAATACTGGGATGGAATCCAGATTGATGGAAGAGACAGTGAGATTACTATGTAGTAACACTCAAAGAAGTAGTGAATTAACTTTGAGGAGTCAAGGAGCTCTGAAAACAAATGACACTGCAGGTTACTTATACCTTGTCTAAGTGGAACCTCTGACAACAAGTGACAATAGGAGGGGACAGCACATCTGTTTCTGTGGGCCCTTTCCTTCAAGGAATGTCAGTGACAAGCTGAGGACAGAAAGGGTGGCTCTAGTTAGGGGACAAAGAAAGAACAAAAGGCCAGAATATGAAGCCTCTGAGGCTCTCTAGGAAGGGTAATTGAAACAGGCACCTAACCTGACCAACTGGCAGCAGCCCTGAGCCAGAGATACCTTGTGGAGCAACAGAGACAGAGAAACCAGGGCAGCAGCCAGGAGTTGATCTGTAATTCCAGACTGTTAGATTAGTGTAGAATAGCTGGGGCTACAAATCATGCAAACCAAAGCTACTAATAGTGGTTTGAAGGCTGCAAAGTAGTAGTGAATTGGGCCACCACTTCAGAAAACGTAGCTGAACAATCTGGATAAACACCCCCAACTCCCCACCTCAAGTTGAAATGGCTTGGAGGAGGAAAAATTCTGTTTGTATCTGAGAGGCAAGGTAATCAATATAATGCAAACACAGGAAATTAGCTGTAAGAACGTCTCCAACTGAACCCTCTGTCCAGTTGGTTAGAGAATAGGAGTTAAACTCTACAGCAATGTCCTGATGGATCAGCAACACTGGGCGAATATCTATTGTCAACAGTTCATTCCTGTAAATTACACTGTTCCATTAATATCCATAAAGATTGTTGTCAATAGATTGAGGTATCCCTTTTTTGTAATCTTTGTATAATGTGAAAGGTCAGCAAGAATAGGTTTATGGGAGCCATGAACTATTGATGGAAAACACCTCTATCAAGAGCTTTCCTCCAATAATTAAAGACAGGTCTTACCAATACCCATTTCCCACCCCATTTATGAGATAAGAAAGGCAGACAAGAGCACGATATGCTGGGAAGTCAGATTGTTCTGTTTCAGTGGCATTTACAGGTGGTGGGAAAATGTCGGCAGCAATCCCAGTTGGAGCTTGATGGTCGGGGAGAGAAACCTAGGTCATATGGGAAGGTAGCAAGAGCTACCTAATTTTTCCAGTTATTTCTAATGCCAACCCATTCAATTTGGAATGGGAACTCAACGAAAATGAAATAGTCTATTTGAACAACTCACTGGAATGGTGGTAGGTCAAGATGTTGCACAATTCAAAGAAAATTAAAAAGTTAATGTTGACCTTTTTCTGTCCTGTAGATCACCATGCCTCTCTAAGATGGCCGGCCCTCCATCTCCACACTGCCAGCCCCTCCTCTGCTCCTTGGAGAGGGGATGTGCCTGAAATGGAAGTGACCTTGGAAGTAGTAGTGTCCCATGCACTTGTTGCTTGACTTCTTCGAGATGGAAGAGTTCACAGGTTTGAAAAGTGCTGCCAAAGGAGTTTTAGTGAGTTGCTGCAGTAAATCTTGTAGATGGTACATGCTGCTGCTATTGTGTGCTAGTTGTGGAGGGAGTAAATGCTTAAGGTAGAGGACGGGATACCAATCAACAGGGTTGTTTTGCCCTGGATGTGTTTGAGCTTCTCAAGTGTATTCTAGTTGCAGCCACACTCATCCAGCCAAGCTTACAGTTGTGACTTGTAAATAGTGGAAAGGCTTTGCTAAGGCAGGAGGTGATTCATTGCCACAGAGTACCCAGCCTTTGACCTGCTCTTGCGGCCACTGTATTTATATGATTGATCCGATAAGTTTCATTTAATATTGACACTTCGGCTGTTGATGGTGCAGGATTCAGTGAGGATAATGCCATTGAATGTCAGGAAGATGTGATTAGATTCTCTTTTGTTGGAGGTAGTTATTTTTTCGCACTTGTGGGCATGAATGCTACTTACTGGCATGTTACTTCCAGAAGTACTTAATAGTACATGTATGGACAGGCTCAGCAAAGCTGCATTCTTGGAACAGAGCCTCATTGAACAGGAATGTGAGTCAGTAATGGGGCCAAACACTACAGGCCTGATCCTTTGAGCCACGGTCCCATCTAATGAGGCTCTGCTTCATGTGCCCAGTCCTGTTCAGTTAGCAGTATAATGATAACATGAAGTTCACAAGGATAAATATGCTTTCATGCTCATAAGTTATCACTTATTTTCTTCACAGAACAGGAGAGTCATTAGCCACAGCCAAAGAACTGGATATACCCAAGAAATTCAGAGCTGTCACCAACACAAGTAACTTGGGACCTTCCTGGCATGGGTTAGTTACTCACTGCTTTAATCAGTATTATCATTATGGGAACACTGTACTTTGAAGAACCTAGTCACTGGTTATTTAAGTATCTTGATCCACTGTTCATAGGCAGTCACAAATAAATGCCTGGTTTGTCTGATCAAGGGAATCTAACAACACAGCCCCTCATGCTGAAGTTGCATGTTCTGGGGAGGCTTAACAATGGAGTAAGAGGTGGAGAAAGATGCTCACCTGTAGCTAGAGGTACAGTAAAACGTTAAGGATCAGTTTTAAGAGATCTCTGCTGGAACACAGTTGCAGGTAGTAAGAAATACCTTTTAAGAAGGTGTTGGAGGAAAATTTAATCTTTATCAGAGATGCCCTATCCATTTTGGAACTGGCCCTCTTCTCATGTTTATAATGACCAGAAGGAAATGCAAATAGTGAGATTGCAAGTTTGGAAGCTTTAAGAACACAGGTCTCCATTTCATGGAGTGGCATGGTGGCACAGTGGTTAGCACTGCTACCTCACAGCACCAGGGGCCTGGGTTCAGTTCCACCTTTGGGTAACTGTCTGTGTGGACTTTGCACATTCTCCTCTGGGTGCTCCATTTTTCCTCCCACAGTCCAAAGATATGCAGGGTAGGTGGATTGGTCATGACTAAATTGCCTGTAGTGTTCAGGGATATGTAGATTAGGTGGGTTATAGGGGGATGGGTGTGGGTGGGATGCTCTGAGGGTTGGTGTGGACTTGTTGGGCTGAAGGGCCTGGTTCCACACTGTAGGGATTCTATGTAACCAAGCTTACGGTAAATTATGCTGCATCAAGGTCTCACGTTTCTCAACTGTGACAACAATTGCAAATTGAAGCACCAGTAATCATGTAAATGCTGCATTAGGGAACATGAAATATGAAAAGTGGTTACCTGAAGGTATAGAAACCCTTTAGGACAAATGTAACACTCCTTTCTAAATAGCATAGTATAGTACTTGCTTGTCCTTCCATGGCAAACATTTTAAGTCTTTAAAACCGTTTGTTAATGTTGTTTTATGCACAGCCTTTGCTGTATGATGTAGCATTAGCTTGCTTGCTAACTCCTAGCAAGCAGAATGTTTATTCTACTGTGTGAAGGATGTCTCAGCCATTGAATTCACATTAAAGACTTTCTGAAATGGAAATAAAGATAATGAAGGTGATGCGCAATGTTGAGCAGTGCTTCCAACTTTTGGCCTAATGACAAAAAAAAGGCAGCTGGCTTAACGTGTAGTTGTAGATTTTTCTACCTTCCCTGCCTGTACCCCCATACCAGACTACCCTCTGTCATTAGCTGAAAGTTTCTCATGAAGAAGAAACAGAAAATATGCTCTCTAATATGCATATCAGGATTATTTTGAATTTTAAATGACAAGAAGAGAAAACATTAATTAATGGCAATATGGAGTAGGTTCCCATTCAGAATTTCCATAGATCTTCCTTTGTCAGGTAATACTGGACCAGCTCTTTAGGTTTTTAAAGTTTTATATTTTTAAATTTTAAGTCAGCTTTCTCAGGGAAGCAGAGCTCCCTTGACTAAACAGAGTCGGTTGGAATCTGATGGGGTGTTATAATCAAGATAATTCAAACCATGAATCAAGTCTCTCAGCTAAGGGTCTTGAGGTCAGCTACCTATTGACCACAGCCCGTTCACTGCAAATCTTTCTTCAGAAATTAGAGCTTGATCTTCTGTAGACAGGCTACAAGTTCTGTTAGTGCCTTCCTTTGATCTGTTTCTTTATATGTAGCCACACCCCCTTGCTAAACAGCATTTGGTGAAAGAACTTATTCACCTTCCTGCCTTGTATTTATCAGAAATAATTTATTACCATGGCACACCAGAGCAGGAATGATGGAAAGGAATGGGAGAGGGGGGAGTTGGTGGGGAATTGCAACTGCTTTTTGAATAATTTTAGCTTTTGTTGCTTTTGCAGCTCATGTCTTTTACAGGCAGAGTTGAAACATACTCTAAGCTTGAGGACTTTGATGTAGCAAAACAAGGGAGTCTGTAAAGTTCTGTGCCAGTGCCTTAGCATGTTGCACTTAACCAGTACTCGAAGTACGCAATCTGAGAGAAGTTAAGATTTGTTCTTGGAGATGAAAATATATGAAGTGCTACTGCTTAAATGTTTGAATAATATTTCCGCTACCAAGCAAAAATACATCAATTAAATCTTTCCTGGAATCCCTGAAGGCTATGTGACTGACAGTGTGTACAGCTTAAATCTTAAGTTATGAACAACTTTAAAAACTTTAAAAGAACAAAAAAATCAAGATATTAAGTTGCCAAGCAGCGATCTAGTGGCAGCCATGGTCAGGAAAATTTGCAGTAAGCACAGCTATTTATTGTGCTTTACAAATCTTTTTATTTAAAAAAGACAATGTTGTTTTAGTCTCTAAAGAGAAATGGGGCCAATTTTCTGTTTTCATCCAAGGGGCACAAAGCGGATGGAATATACCTGAAATGCTCAGCACCAGACCCGAAACTGCCTGTATTCCCCAGATGATGTACTCTACTTGACGTGCCCCCATTATGGGTCTGTCTGTTGGTAGGGGCCTCTGCCTGGAATCAGTGAAAGAAAATCAGCTGCTGACATGAGCCTGAGAAGCCTGCTGCAGTGGTATTGGCTTCCATCCTGAGGGTTGGGGAAGGGGGCTTCCTGTCCAAAAATAGCAACCAGAGGACCTCTTTTCATTGTGCAAGTCTGAATTAATACAATAGATGGAATCTTTATTTATAGAGTCTGAGTCTACCTTCCAAACCCACGACCACTTCTAGCTAGAGGGACAAGGGCAGCAGATACACATTAACACCACCACCTTCAAGTTTACTACCAAGCAACTCACCATTCTGACTTGGAAATATATTGCCATTCCTTCACTGCCATGGGGTCAAAATCCTGGAATTCCCTCCACACAGGGCATATTGGGTCAACCCACAGCAAGTGGACTGCAGCGGTTCAAGAAGGCAGCTCACCATCACCTCCTCAAGGGCAACTAGGGACGGGCAATAAATGCTGGCCAGCCAGCGACGCCCACATCCCACAAATGAATAAAAAGAAGTCCAGTGGCAAGACTGGAAGTGGGACTCACATCCACTTGAAATGAGTTAGCTTTTCTCATGTGATTATACAGTTCTCAGCTCATTACACGTGCATACAAATTCTTGCCTGAGTAGAACAGCAAATGGTATGGTATGTACATGTTCTCACTGCTACTTTGCTGCCCCTCACCCTGCACTAACCTCTGAGGTAGATGGACTGGACACAATATATATAGTTCACACAGAAAGCCCTTCATTCACTGCAAGTATGGAGCACTAAGGGAGCCTGTGCTGGTCACCCTTTCCCACTCAAGAAATGTCTCACCCCAGTCTAGGAAAGGGGGAGGCTCTTGTTCCCAAAGAATGGCAGCTTGAGGACTTCCTGTTTGACCAAGGCTGCGTGGACTGAGGTAATAGCAAGAGCTGCCACACATGTGCCCCAAAAAGGGATCTGGATGCAGTGAGGGAAGAGGATGGAGGATCTCTTGCAGTCCACAAGGAGAAGTGACACCATTTACTCAAAATAAGCTGTAAGGGTTAAACTTAATTGTGCTGCAAAGCGGAGTCTTCAAAGGTTGAGTTTGAAAAGCCGTTCTTTGACAAGAATAAGGGGAGCAACGTCCCACTCTATATCTGATCTGCTTATTCTGGGTGACAACTTGCAACAAAATATTTCATTTTCCAGCAAACTTTGTTTTAACCAGCACCTTAAATCAACGACACTCTTGATAAGCTGGCAAAAATGATATACCTCAAATACCGCAATGTCGGAGTATTTATTCTTTAATAAAATATAACAGTGATGTATATGCCCCCAGCATTACTTACTGTGTGTTTTTACATTGATTTTAGGAGGTATGTTGAAGTTTTTACATAGATTTTTGAGGGATGTTGATGTCTCGAAGATTTGCTATATCAGCGTTTACTGCAGTTATGGGTATGTCTTGATTATCTGGAATATTTGATCAACTGGCACACTCCTGGTCCCATAGGCACTGGTTAATAAAAAGTTTGCTGTACTTTGATGCCTGGAAGATGACCAAGCTAAACCTTCTCCAATTTCTACCTGGCCCTTGTTCCAATATCATATCTTTCTCTAATTTCTTGCCTATTTTCCCTCATTCCTTTTCTCATAGGGGCATCACTGAGTCTAACTGTACCAGTGCACATGCATGTCAGATAGGTCAATCATGTGCAAGCTTTGTCATCATGTTATCATGGGTAGCCCAGTGGCTCAGTGGTTAGCACTGCTGCCTCCTCACAGTGTCAGGGACGCAGATTCGATTTAAGCCTCTGTGGAGTTTGCATGTTCTCCCTAAGTCTACGTGGGTTTCCTCCAGGTGCTCTGGTTTCCTCTCACATTCCAAAGATGTGCAGGTTGGGTGGATTGGCCGTGCTAAATTGTCTGTAGTGTCCAGGGATGTGCAGGCCAGGAGGATTAGCCAAGGTAAATGTGGCTTTTATGGGAATAGGGTGGTTTTAGGTGGGATGTTCTTCAGAAGGTCAGTGCAGGTTTGGTAGACTGAATGGGGCTTCTGTAATTCTGTGTTGATTTCAGTACTCTTCTCTTCAGCCCATTACTAATAATATTCCAAAGCTCTTCTTGATCCTGATGCCTCCGTTCCTGAGGTGATCTGTATCCTCACTTTTCATGAGCCCCACCCCCCACCATAAGACCATACAATACCCTCCCATGACCCTGTCCATCCTCCCACCCTAGAATGAGCAGTGCAGTACCCTCTCTTGAACATTGTTCCTGGGCTATATTTCCTCACTGACCCTCCCTCCTGCGGACTGCTATTTCCCCGGCCTGCCCATACTGACAGATAGCCTCCTCCCCTGTGCTGCCTTTGCCCCACTTGGAGAACATACAAACCAACTTGATTATTCACACCGATTTGAAACTGCATTGTTTCTAGGACAAAACAAGAAGTACTCACTCTGAAGTCCAGCAAGATTAGGCCACACCAGTTGCACACCTCTTACATGTGGATGAATTTTTGAAGGCACATCTTTTTCATTAGGTTAGATTTTAATTGGAAAGGGGTACGTAACACCCCAGCAAGTTGGACAGGTACTGAGTTGTCCGAATATTCGACGCCCATTTAAAGTTGGAGAACTTAAATGCAGAAGCTCAGCAGGTCTGGCAG
>JAHRHZ010000126.1:4036409-4049185 GCA_024137785.1 Ginglymostoma cirratum | reverse complement strand
CTGCTTGGCCTGCTGTGTTCATCCAGCTCCACACCTTGTTATCTCGGTTTCTCCAGCATCTGCAGTACCTATTATCTCTAACAGAGTTAACCTTTCGGGTCCGGTGACCCTTCCTCAGAACTGATCGAGGCTGGGAAAACATCATTTTATGTGCAGAAAATGGGGAGGTGGTTGGGGTAGGGAGTAAACGATAGGATAGAGCCCAAAGAGAGAGAAAGACAGTTGGACAGACAAAGGAGTTGCTAACGATCAGGCTGGGCGGGTGAGTAGTTGTTAATGGGGACTGTTAGTGACTAACAACAGGGGGTGTGTAGTGGCAGGCTATGTGGTTACAAGGCCTGGTGTGTGGGATGGGGGGCTGGGATATGGGAGCGTTTAGGCCCTAAAATTATTGAACTCAATATTGAGTCCGGAGGGCTGTAGGGTCCCCAAGTGGAAAATGAGGTGTTGTTCCTCCAGCTTGCGTTGGGCTTCACTGGAACACTGTAGCAAGCCAGAGACAGAGATGTTGGCCAGGGAGCAAGGTGGTGCATTGAAGTGGCAGGCAACAGGTAGTTCAGGGTCTTTTTTGTGAGCAGAACGTAGATGTTCTGCAAAGCAGTCGCCAAGTCTACACTTTGTTTTCCCCAGTGTAGAGGAGACCACATTGTGAGCAGTGAATGCAGTAGACTAGATTCTTGGAAGTGCAGGTGAAGTGTTGCTTCACCTGGAAGGTATGTTTGGGTCCTTGGATTCTGGGGAGGGAGGAGGTAATTGCGCAGGTGTTGCATCTTCACTGGTTACAGAGGAAGCTGCCGTAGGGCTGTGGGGAGTTGTTGGGGGTGATGGAGGTGTGGACCAGGGTGTCCCGGAGGGAACGGTCCCTGCGGAAGACAGACAGGGGAGGGGAAGGGAATATGTGTCTGGTGGTGGCATCTTGCTGGAGGAGGCGGAAGTGGCGTCTGATGATCTTCTGGATGTGGATGCTGGTGGGATGGTAGGTGAGGATAAGGGGAACCCTATCGCTGTTGCGGGAGGGAAGAGAAGGGGTGAGAGCGGAAATGCGGGAAATGGGTCGGACCTTGGTTGAGGGCCCTGTCGACAACAGAGCTGGAGAATCCTCGGTTGAGGAAGAAGGTGGACATTTCGGAGGCTCCCTTGTCGAAGTTGGCCTCATCTGAACATTTGTGATGGAGACGGAGGAACTGAAAGAATGGGATGGAGTCTTTGCAGGAAGTGGGGTGTGAAGATGCATAGTCGAGGTAGCTGTGGGAGTCAGTGGGTTTGTAATGGATATTAGTGGCCAGCCTATCCCCAGAAGTGGAAACAGAAATGTCGAGGAAGGGAAGGGAGGAGTCAGAGATAGACCAGGTGAAAATGAGGGCAGGGTGGAAATTGGAGGTGAAATTGATGAAGGTTTCCAATTCCAGACGAGAGAGGGAAGCAACACCGATGATATCATCGATGTATCGGAGAAAGACTTGTGGGTGGGGGCCGGAATAAGACTGGAACAAGGAATGTTCCACGTACCCCATGAAGAGACAGGTATAACTAGGGCACATGCAGGTACCCATGGCAACCCCTTTTACCTGAAGAAAATGAGAGGAGTTGAAAGAGAAGTTGTTGAGGGTGAGGACAAGCTCGGCCAAGCGGAGCAGGGTGGTGGTGGGTGGGGATTGTTCAGGTCTTTGCTCCAGGAAGAAGCGGAGGGCCCTAAGTAAAGAGGAGGTGGCTGGAGCTGGTAAACTGGAAGCTTTGAAACCGGCGTAAGGCGTCAGGTGAATCATGGATGTATGTGGGTAGGGATTGTACCGGGGCTGGGAGAAGCCTGAGTCAAGGTAGGAAGAGATGAGTTCTGTGGGACAGGAGCAGGCTGAAACAATAGGTCTGCCTGGACAGTCCTGTTTGTGGATTTTTGGCAGGAGGTAGAAACGAGCTGTGCGGGGTTGGGGGACTATTAGCTTGGAAGCGGATGGGGGGAGATCACTGGATGAAATGAGATCCGTAACCGTAGTGGACACAATGGCCTGATGTGCCATGGTGGGGTTATGGTCCAGGGGAATATAGGAGGAAGTATCTGAGAGCTGGCGCTCAGCCTCTGCAAAGTAGAGGTTAGTACGCCAGACAATGACAGCACCTTATTGGCAAGCTTGATGACGAAGTCAGGGTTAGATCTGAGTGCACGGAGTGCAGTCAGTTTGGTGGGAGATAGGTTGGATTTGTTGAGAGGGGCAGTGAAATTGAGGTGACTAATGTCTCATTGACATTTTTCAATGAAAAGATCGAGTGCAGGTAAAAGGCTGGAGGGAGGGGTCCAGGTGGAGGGAGAGTGTTGGAGTTGGGCAAAGGGGTCTTCAAAGGTTGAGTTTGAAAAGTTATTCTTTGACAAGACTAAGGGGAGCATCTTCCCACTCTATATCTGATCTGCTTATTCTGGGTGACAACTTGCAACAAAATATTTCATTTTTCGGCAAACTGTGTTTTAACCAGCACCTTGAATCAACGACAGTCTTGATAAGCTGGCAAAAATTATATACCGCAGACACTAAAAGTGATGTATATGCCCCCAGCATTATTTACTGTGTGTTTTTACATTGATTTTAGGAGGTATGTTGAAATTTTTACATAGATTTTTTGAAGGATGTTGATGTCTCGAAGATTTGCTATGTCAGTGTTTACTGCAGTTATGGGTATGTCTTGATTTTCTGGAATATTTGATCAACTGGCACACTCATGGTCCCATAGGTGTTGGTTAAAAGTTTGCTGTACTTTGATGACTGGAAGATGACCAAGCTAAACCTTCTTCAATTTCTATCTGGCCCTTGTTCCAATATCATATCTTTCTGTAATTTCTTGCCTATTTTCCCTCATTCCTTTTCTAAGTTCACCTTGCCCATGAAAGCAATGTCTGACTCTGTTAATCTACAGCCAGTAAGGAGTTCTAGTTAAATTACTGACCACCCAAATGCCCTTCCCTCATCTTATGTTAACTGTCATTTCAAGTACCTCCCTCTCTTAAAGTACACTTCCATTCCAGCAATTGTATTAAATGATAGAGCAGGTTTGAGATGCTGAATTGCCAACTCCTGCTTCTAGTCTTTATTCTTATATTCTTTCAAAACTGTCATCACCAACCCCTTCTCAGAAAGCCCTCCAATGCCATGCTTGTATACGATAGCCTTATCACCAATCTCTGGTTCATCTGTTCGGTCCTCAAATGAGTTGTTACTCCGAACATAAATGAATTAAATTCTCTGTGATTTTATTGCACTGTCATTCCCTCTCCTTTTCAACATTCCACTGGCTTTGACACTGTTGACCGCATTATCCTGCTGCTGTACCGCTCTCTGTTTCAAATTCAGTGGGACCTAACTCGTTTGATTCTGCTTTTATCCATTCAATTCTAGTCATATAATCTTGAGCAATGGTGTCTCTTATTGCCCTTTCACCACTCCCTTGCAATAATCGCCTCTGCTCCTTGATGAAATTATGTGAAAATATAAGGTCAAATTCCACAAATCGCAACAATCTCCAAGTCTTGTGGGGTATTTAGTCTTGGATGAGTTGCAATTTCATACAATAAAACATCAGGAAAATTGAAACAATCATCTCCAGCTAAGTAACAACCTCTATATCTCTGTCAGTATTCCATTCCCATTACTAGGCCTCTATATCAATCTGAAATAGATTTAAGCCTTTTAACCATTTACAACCCCATGCTAACAACCTACCCCATATCTTTTTCACAAAAAGTGCTGACTTTCAAATCTGTAACTTTACAAATCTCCTCTCCACCTTTGGCCATATGATGCTGAAATCCTCCTCCAAGCTTTTCCCTCTTATATGTCTTATAATCTATTTTAACACTATGGTTTTCTGTTAGTTTTGTTTTCTTCCAGCTCTTGCCTTTTGTACCTCTCCCATACATTGTATCCACCACTGGTGACTATGCTAGCAGCTGTCTAGGTTCTCACTCTGAAATTCTTTTGTGAAAGCTCTCTGCCTCTCTAATTTCTTTTCCTTCTTGAAGATCCTGTTAAAAATTCACCTTTTTGACCAATGTTTTGGTAACCACCTTCTAGAAAACCCTTCTTTAGCTTGATTAATTTTCTAATTGCCTTTGAATGACTGGAAGCAGTCCTAGTTTGACAGCACGAGTCAATCTATACATGTGAAGAGTAAACATCTTTATGACATATTGCATATCAATTACATATAATTGTGATGAAAGACAGTACCGTTTTCACAGTGGATCCTATCATCTTTGAACATTGTCACATAGCTTTTACCGGATGCACATGGAGCCCTACCTAAATCATAATGGCAGAGGCCTTGTGTGGGAAGATATAACATCTTAAGGTCTCGAAGGGTACAGACCTATCTTCCTATGTCTCCCAATTGTGTTAGCAATAATGTCCATTTTATCAAGTTCCTATCATGCAATCAACTATATCTTGTTCAAGAAAGTAGCCTCTTCTTGTTTGATGACCAAGTTGTTTTACTCACTGACAAAAATGATATCTCGACCATTAAATGCTGAAGGGCTTGGATAGAGTTTACAAGAAAGACCTTTTTTCTCTAGTGAAAAGGTCATTTACCAAGGGTGTAGATTTCAGGTGAATGTCAGAAGGATTAGAGGGAGCCTGAGGAAAAACATTTTTACCCAGAGGATGGTGAGTGTCTGGTATTCACTGTCCAGTTTGGTTCTTGATGCAGAAACCCTCCACTCACTGAAAAGGAATCAGAATGTTCATCTGAAGCACTGTATCCTGCAAAGCTACACATCATTTTTTTGTTTAATTTGTTCACAGGATGAGGGCGTCGCTGGCCAGGCAGCATATGTTGCCCATCCCTAATTGCCCAGAGGGCAGTTAAGAGTCAACCACATTGCTGTGGGTCTGGAATCATATGGATGCCAGACCAGGTAAGGATGGCAGTTTCCTTCCCTAAATGACGTTAGTGAACCAGATGTGTTTTCCCCCTGACAATCGATTCATGATCATCATTAAACTCTTAATTGCAGATGTTTTTAAAATTGAATCCGAATTCCACCGTGGCAGGATTCAAACCCCAGTTCCCAGAACATTATCTGGGTCTCTAGATTAACAGGCCAGAAATAATACTACTACACCATTGCCTCCTGTGCTAGAAATGGGAGAAGAAGGTGTGGCTAGTTATTCAGCCAGTTCAAGCATGATGTGCTGAATGGCCTTTTTCTGTGCTGTTATTTTTCCATAGTTCTGTTTATCGCCCAACCCTAATTGCTCTTATGAAAGTGCTTTGAGCTGCATCTGGTCTGCATCTTGAACTGCTCCTTCTGGTGTGAGTACTTTAAGAGTGGTCGTGAATGTGTATTCGTGTTCCAGATCCTTTTCCTCCTCTACGCCATATGGATTCCTTCCAAGCAATATATGACCACCTTATTGAACAACTCACACTTAGCTGTGTTGAAATTCATTTGATAGCTATATGCCCTTTCATTTCATTAGCATCTACTTGTAATTTGATGCAATCCTCCTTGGTAATGAAAAGCTCCACCATCTCCTTAATCTAGTGTCAACCAAAATTTAGAAATTGTGTTTTTGAAACTGAATTCTAAATCATTAAGACAAATTGTGAATAGCAGAAGTTTGAGCACTGATTCTGGTGGATCCTTTTTTCCAGCTTCTATTCCTTTGCAAAACTAATCTTTACAAAGTGCATTGGCTTTATGACTTGCTATCAGCTACTGTTGCCTTCACTAGGCCATGTTTCTTCTGGAGCCACACCTTTCTGGCTGTTCACCTAAAGGGTTATTTTTAAGATTGGACCCCTACACAGTAAATATTCATGAGCTATTTAAGACATGAGGGGCTTGTTGGACTTCTTCATATTTTACACTGTGTTCTTGTCAATTTGTGTATTCCTATGCTATTTGACAACTGAGACAATGGCCAACATTTAGTGCTCTTTACACTAACTGGGGATTGGGTGAGTTTGGTGGTGATTAAGTCCCCATCACAACCACTCAGAAAGCTTGTCAGATCAAGCAACAAATAGAGACTTAAATTGTTTAGTGAGCTTCTTGTCCAGGCAGGTGTCTCACAAATGAAGTATCACCCTATATTAATCCACCGGTCAATCAAGGCTGGCAGCTTTCATGTCAAAGAGTTTGTCACTGGAAACCTGGGTTGTGGAACAATGAGGGCTGAAATGGAAGGTGTGGTGGTATGGGGTCACAGGGAGAGGGATCTATTGAATCGAAGGCAAGTGCGGTGGATGGTTTTCAGTGGAAACCTTGTTTCTACCCCACCTGTGCTGCCAATTTCCCCCAGATTGGGACAAATGGAAGCCCCGTCCCCAACCTGGAAAGTAGACTACCCTGGTTTTCCTGTCATTGCCTGCCGAGAAGGCAGATAATAGGGCCAGTGGTGACTTGATGCCCTTAACCAACTGATAATTGACCACATAAGGGCCTTAGTTGATGGCAAACCAAGGAAGTTGCCAATTTTCCTTCCCACCCAGAACTGAATTATGGATGTCATGAAAATGTGGCAAGTATCTGTTCAGGCCAATTTGCCCAATTAATTGTCCTTCTTGGCACTTTCCTCGCCACTTCCAGGGATGGGAGAATCTCACCTAATGTAATCAAATATAAAATATTCTGATTTGGCATCCTGAATTGACAATCATGAAAAATCATTGAATTCTACAGCACAGAAAGAAGCCATACGATCCATTAAATCTGTGTACAGGTTCTTTTGAGGAGCATTACAATTAGCCACTTCCTGGTTCTTTTTAGGATGTTAACCACCTGCAATCTGAATAAAGTGATTTAGGTTATTCAATCCTGGCTATGGCATTTATAGGATCTTTTGCTCAATTACTCCCAGTCCACTGCTTTGAATTTCAAGAGCCCAAATTCAATTGCACTGGTCCCATTTGTAAATCCAAGCTGATGTTAGTTACTGAACACACACCGTGGGTTGCATTAGGAACCTGTTAGATTTTTATGTTGGAGAAATTTTTTGTACAAGGGTTTTAGACCCTGGAGTAACCTCGCAATGATGTCATGGAGCTGCACAATATTGAGCATAAATGACACAGAGTGGGTGGAGTTAGAATACACTAGAAGGAACACAGGAAGATATACTTGAGTGAGACTAATGAAAGACTTACATGAGCACACAAAGGTGATAGATTAGTCCTTAATTGTTATAACTATATGTCAGGACATCTTTGATTACCATGTATAGCAATATTTAGTATCAAAGAATAATAATTAATGCTACTTCAAAGTCTAAGCCTAAAGTCATTTCTTGACCATGCTTTCTCTTTGGCCAGCCTTAGACCCAAATTCATAGTGTGGCATCCAACCACATAACAAATGAAACAACATACCACTATGAACATTCATTATGTATATGCAGGAATTCGAGTTGACGTTAGAGTCAGATCAGCCATATCTTATTGAATGGCGGAGCAGGCTTGAAGAGCCTACTGTTGTTCTTTGTTCATAACTTTGTATGTACTAATGTAATTATGCACTGAAACAGTAATGGAACCAGTCATACCTCAGATATAACAAAATCCTGTATGTCATGCTTACCTCCTGTAAGATTTTTCTTGTCACTCTTTGCAAGAGCTATACTACAGGTGATCTTCTCGCATATACATTTAAATTTGCACAGTGAAAATCATTAGCACCATGTAATCAGCATTTCCAAAAATTATTTGATTGTTTATTAATCGATGTAATTGTTAATTGAAGAATCATTTAAACTCTTAATTTACCAAGATAGATTTCTGTTAACAAGCAAAACATATTGTCTGATGGACAAAAAAATTTCTGATGTTTTTATTGGAAAAATTGTCGGATAAGTTATTGGATATTCCAGTATAATCTCAGTCAGATAATTTAAGATTCAATATTATTTACTGTCTTAAATGAAATGGCAATAGCTTGAGGCTTTCTATAGTTTCAACACAAAATTAAAGTTTTGGCAACTGCTTCTACACTAATTTTTCACTTTCTCATTTGTTTGTATGATCGGAACTCTTCGATTGTATTACAGGCAATTGACACTCTACAAGCAAAGCTTTTTCTCATGCATCAATAATGTCATACGAAAAGATCTTGTTAATTTACTGTTAAAATAATGATATTGTTTAGTTAGTCCTGCCTATACAGAAATGTTGTCAAATTAACTAACCTTCTGAATGAAAATTTATACTGGTTCCATTTTAAATGGTGGCATTGTGCCAGCTGTCCATCTTCTTACATGTTTAAATAAAGATATTATTTCAGTGCCCTAATACTGAGTCACTTTAGTCAGCAGACATGATCCACACAAATATTGAAACTAAGCTTTAATGATGCAAATGGAGCACAAAGGCTTCCTTAAGTGTCATTTATAAAGCCACTAAATTATTTTTTTCAAATAAAAGATGTTGTAAATTCCTCAACATTTCTGTTAATAGCCATTGTCAATGACTGTTTGCCAAAAAGGTTCATGTAAGTAATGTCAATGTTGTTAAGTGATGTTGGAGCCAGGCTAAAATCAGGAGTTATCCGTTTAAAACAGAGATTGGGTCAGTTTTCTTCTCATGGGGTTGTGAGGCTTTCGCGCGGTCTTCCTGAAAAGCTGCTGGAATTAGAGTCCTTGAATATCTTTAAGCTGAAAGTGGATAGGTTCTTGTTAAACAGGGGATGAAGGTTATTAGGAGTAGGCTAGATTATGGATTTGTGGTTACAATCAGACCAGCCGTGATTGTATTAAATTATTGAGCAAGCTCGAGGGCTGAATTGCCTACTCCTGCTCCTAATTGTTTGTATGTTTTTATGTTCATAGGCTCATCAAATTACCTATCCAATTCTAGCCCCATCGTCCTATTCACATTCTCATCGACGGAAAAAGACCTTCTCTGGTCAGGTTATTACATGGACAGTGAGTGGGGATTTGATTGATTCACTAACCTCCAAGATGAGCCACCACCTTAAGGAAAGCAGAGATAACGGTGGAATATGAAAACTTTGTGGTGGACTTTAAAGAGCAGGTCAGTGCCATACACATTGGACTTTTTATGGCTAAGTTTCAGTATTGTTGGGCTTGTTGGAGGGTTTGTCCCTGCAAGGTTTAGCAAGGTATCTTGCAGTTTCCTATGAAACTCATAACTACCTACCCCACCTCTATGCTGTAGCTCTGTGTTGATTCTAGCCCCATCTTACTACCTATTCCCAGAACAACTTGCCACTCTGTGGTAATTTGCTGGAAGACCGTCATCCTTGGGACCATGAAAGGGTTGACTTGGGAATCTGGCATTGTCCCTCACTAGCAACGTATTGGCACAGCAGCTGCAAAGCCACGTTACTCATGGCACAGAGCCAGCACGGCTGAAACTGCCTCACATATAAAACAATTTTCTCTCGCACTAGTTACTGTTTAATCACCAAGTCATACAGTTTAAGTGCTCTAAGCTACGTCCAATCTAAACTCCCCCTCTAAGTGACCTCTATACTTACCCGTGTATTCACTGTCAATCCACATCTTGACAATTTTCAGTAGGGGAACATCATATACAGGCAAGTATTCAGGCAATTACAAACATGAGCTTTTATTTACAGCCATTAAAAGTGAACACAGACAAATTGAGTAGGGGCTGCAGTTCACCCACACGATACAAAGCAAATGCTGGCATCGTGACCCAATGACTATTGAACATTCCATGATGGTCTGCTGCACACAGCTCTCATTGACTGAAACTGGTTTTCAGTCTTGTAGCATCTGTCATAGCTGAGCTCTGTCATGCGCAAGGAGAGTTTCCTTCTCCCCAGCATCCTCCTGTTTAGAAGACTGCTCCGGTTCTCCCAGTTCTCCAGTTTCAGGCTTGCTCTAATTGTGCAAAACTGTCAGGACGATGCACCCCATCAGTGCAGACTATACTGCAACTCACACCATCACCACCAATCCCCACCCCTGAATGATTTCTTGGGAACCCTCCACATACAGTGATAAAGGTTTTGGGTTATCAAGTCACAAATGGTGATAAGAAGATTTGAAAGAAATAGGGAGAGGGCAAAGGCAGTTGATCCGGATGCAGGTTATCTCAAAACCTCTGGGCAGAAGAGATGGGAAACTGGAATTGCACAGAAAGTGAGCAGCTTGGTGAAATCCCAAAAAGAACCTGCCTGCAGCAATAATGTGCTGTGGGCAGGCTGAAGTGCTGGAGAATCACGCTTCTGTCTCTCTCTGGGAAGAAAGTGCCATCCCCTAAAGGCTACTCGTCAATCTGAGAGTTCTGCAGAAAGAATTGTTGGGAAAGGTCCATCAAGAAGCCCAATGGAAACCTGGAGTGAGGTCAGTCAGGGTTATTAGGTGGGAAGCATTTCCTCACGTTAGGGAAGGGCTGACGGAGGCAGACTTTGAAGTTTAGGCGAATAAGAAGGAAGGTAGGCTACTAAAAATATCTTCTTTGGGATTCCCCCAGTGGGCAAAGGAAACCCTCTGAAGACTATATGCCCTTATTCTTCCCACCAATTTAAAACTTTTTTTAAAATCAGGTTACTCACTCCCACTTGCCTGCCCATGCCTTATGGCAGGGACAGGGTAATCTTGGAGTCAGTCGAACCTATAACTTAAAAAGTTCAATTGACCTTTAATTATTTATTTGTGATGGGCAGATTTTTGATTTTGGCATTTGCTGTCTGTCCATATTATAAGTGTGAGCTTGGGCGTGGGAAGAAGATGGTCTAGGCACCTGCCATAATTTACACGCCTTTGCACTGAAAACACACCTTGCTGGGAGGTGTAATATCCAACCCTCTGATTTCACATCTAGTACCTTTTTATTCACCCACGAACTGGCTCATGTGACCACTTCCTGAAAGTTTAACAAACTGGGTGCTCCCATTCAGAAAGCTTGTTCTTTTTGAATAGAATACAACATAGTTGCTGTTGGGTTTTGTTTTGCAAAGTGATCTTTCAAAAGAAGTTCAGGCTATACATAAAAATGTCCAGGTAATGATGTTTTAAATGAATATTTTGTGTAACATATATTGAAAGTTTCCTGGAAGTGGCAACACAAGTCCATATGGTGGTCAAGAAGGCATATGGCGTGCTTGGCTTCATCAGTTGGGACGTAGATGAGCAAGTCATGTTGCAGCTGTAGAGAAATTTAGTGAGGCCACATTTGGAATATTGTGTACTGTTTTAGTTGCCAACTACCAGAGGATGTAGGGGCTTTGGAGAAGGTGCATAAAAGATTTACTAGGATTTTGCCTGGTTTCATGGGTATTAGCTATGAGGAGAGATTAGACAAGCTTAATTTGTTTTCACTTGAATGTCGGAGGCTAAGGGGCGACCTGGGAGAAATTTAAAAAGTTATGAGGGGCCATGTGCAATCAGAGTCTTTTTCACAAAGTAGAAATGTCAGTTACTGGGGGATATAGGTTTAAGGTAAAAGGAGAAAGTTTAAAGGAGATGTGAGAAGCAGGTTGTTTACACAGAGGATAGTAAGTGCCTGGAATATGCTGCTAGAGTAGGTGGTAGAAGCAGATAAAATAGTTACATAAAGAGGCATCTTGACAGATTGGTGAACAGGTAGGGAGTAAAGAGACATGGACCGTGTTGGGGCAAAAGATTTTTAGTTTTAAAAGGCGTCATATGTCGGCGCGGTCTTGTTGGGCCAAAGGGCCTGTTCCTGTATTGTGCACTATTCTTTGATCTTTATTTGTTCTTTATAACAACCCCAGCTTTTTTAGAAATTAAATGTGCCTGGTGAAAGTGTTTCAATGAGTAGAAATGAGGTCAAAAATTGTTGAAAAAAATAAGGAACACACACATCCCATGCAGGTATGCTCTTTACTATCTTGGCACCCAAGTAATTTGGACTTAAATTCTGCGAATTAAAACACAATTAGTCAATTTTAGTTAAATTCCGGAAAAAAGCACTATCTATTACATAATTTCTCTGTCCAGTGTGGGTAATCTTTAATAGGTCTGTAATCTCAAATGCTACACAAATAACCTGCCATTTTGGATTATGAGTTTTCCCACAAAGGTTAGGGATCAATGATTAGGAGACAGGCAGAGTGAGCTTTTATATGGACCATATGCTTTCTTATGGAAAAGGGTGCCATATTGCACACTAACTGCCTTACAGAGGCCTTGTGTGAAAACAGCCCATTTTCATGAACTGAAAGGGATTCTGTACTTTCAGTATGTAGCTAGTATATGGCTACAGGCAGGAGAGCATTTCTTGTTCCAGCAGGATTTACAGTTTATTCTGTAGAGGTCATTTATTTAGCCTGCTTTAGAATCAATGTAGCAAGTCAAATGCTAACATTTAGCTTATATTCTCTTGACATAGCTCATGACTTCAGTCATAAATCTACAACTAAGCAGCATCTCATCAACTGACGTTATTAAGTGGTGGAAGGCGGTTGATCTTCAGTTGAGGAGACTGCATGCCAACTTGGAGGATCAGCTCAGTAAACTCTTGGTAACACGATGTGTCTCACCTTGAGATGCAGAATCTGCAGGGATGAGAGCCGGCATGCTGTCAAGCTAAGAGTGGACAGTAAATTCATGTTCTTTGGAGCCATTGGCACTGTCCTGGGGCACTGTCCTATTGATTGAAGATTGCTGGAGTGCTGTGTCACTCTTGATACCTCTTTGAATAGAGACGTGCAAAATCATGATGGTGGAGGTCAAAACATCTAACACTATTGTATATGGTCAAAAAGAGTTGGAGATAAAACATAAGTCGAAAGTGAAAGAAAACTGAGGGAGATGAATTATTCCACAATGATATTAAGA
>JAHRHZ010000126.1:4025360-4036009 GCA_024137785.1 Ginglymostoma cirratum | reverse complement strand
AAAGCTGACGTTTCGGGCCTAGACCCGAAACGTCAGCTTTCCTGCTCCTCTGATGCTGCTTGGCCTGCTGTGTTCATCCAGCTCTACATCTTGTTATCTCATTTGCTCAGACATGTCCTGTTACAGTAAATGATAGGGTCCTGGGTAGTTTTGTCGAACAGAGAGATCTAGAGTTCGGGTGCATAGTTCTTTGAAAGTTGCATCCCACATAGACGGGGTGGTTATGAAGGTGTTTAGCACACTTGCCTTCTTTGCTCTGACCATTGAGTATAGGACTTAGGACATCATATCGATGTTGTACAGAACATTGGTGAGGCCGCAAAAACAAAGTTGCTGGAAGAGCTCAGCAGGTCTGGCAGCATCTGTGAAGGAGAAAACAGAGTTAACATTTCGGGCCCGGTGACCCTTCCTCAGAAGCGAGAGGTTCATATAGAGGTTTATAAAATCGTAAGGGGCATAGATAAGGTGAATAGTAAAGATATATTCCCTAGGGTGGGGGAGTTGAAAACTAGGGAGCATATTTTTAAGGTAAGAGGCGAAAGATTTAAAAAGGACTTGAGAGGCAACTTTTTCACACGGAAGGTCGTTTATATCTGAAATGAACTTTCAGAGGAAGTGGTAGATGCAGGTACAGGTGCAACCTTTAAAATTAGACATTTGAACAGGTACATGAATAGGAAAGGTGTGTAGGGTTATGGGCTAAATGCAGGCCAG
Source organism: Ginglymostoma cirratum (assembly GCA_024137785.1). Classification (NCBI taxonomy): domain Eukaryota; kingdom Metazoa; phylum Chordata; class Chondrichthyes; order Orectolobiformes; family Ginglymostomatidae; genus Ginglymostoma; species Ginglymostoma cirratum. The sequence goes on along the minus strand of JAHRHZ010000126.1, from coordinate 4,035,295 downwards.
TGGGATTAGTTTAGTTTGGGAAGCTCAGTTGTCATGGACAAGTTGGACCAAAGGTTCTGTTTCCATGCTGTATGACTCTATGGCCCTATAGAACATACGGGATAAATCTAACTGATGATCTTGTTTCCTCTCAGTCATCAGCGAAAAATGATAGGAATCATCAAGAGTTTCTTTGAAGTCACATCAACTTTCCTGTTTAGTTCATGTCCTGTCAGAACACTCAGCTCCAGATCTCAGTACGACCTTGAATCTGACATAAATTCTGAGCCAACATTGTTCGTTGCAGAACCCAAGCGAACCCTTTAAGGACTGCTACTTATACTATAGAATGAACTGTAAAAGCAAAGTGGAAGATTCTCAGTTCAGTCTCCTTTCAATTCCTGATCAATTCACAGAGGAGTCCTTAAGCATCAAGGTTGTATCAGAAGTGGCATGAAACTAGAATGAGAACTTTTTTTTAACCCTAGAATCTTATGAAACGGGTCCAATTTTGCCCTGATACTAAAATATTTATCTTTTAGTATCCATATGGTGTGTAATATAATTGGTTTGTCACTGTAATATGTAACCTCAATTAATTTCAGTTTTAACTGCAAGCACTGTGATCTCTGGAAAACATCCAGCCTGTATTTTGGATCTAGCATAACTGTGACCATCCCACAATAGTTGTATCAGTAGAAATTCTATCTTATATAACATATGGATCCTACAGCGACTGATGGACAGCAAGGGAAGAGATCCTTTTCTATCTTATATAACATACATAGAAAAGGATCTCTTCCCTTGCTGTCCATCAGTCGCTGTAGAATCCAAAGATTGAATTTATTGCTTAATGGGGTGGTTTTCCTTCAACTTTAGCTGAAACATCCAACATGGTAATTATCTCTGACTCCAGCATCTGCAGTTCGTATTATCTCCAACATGGTAACGTTGCTTTTTATTGCTCTGCCAATAAAAATAGAATGCCTTACAGATGCCAGATTTACACTTAGTCTCTCCTTTTATTTAGTATGATTACAGTCAGTGGAAATAAGGTCAGATAGAACTTGGCCTTATTTCATTGCACTATGAAAAATTTATGTTGCCCGGTTAAGGAAGCCATGACCATGTTATGGATTCCTGTTCTCGACAAGTGAAGAAATATTGCAGTGCATATTGTATGAAGCTGGAATAAATGAATAAAATTGTTTTTCTTAAAATCTACACATCACACTGACAACATTAATGTTTGGTGTTGGAGAAAAGTGTTTTACTAGGAAAGAACCAAAATTAATAATTGCTCACAAGACATTATTTTATGCACTTTAAAGTGTGTAACTAAGGGTGAACAATAGCATGTTTTTGATTTATAAGAGTATGAAAATTCCTGTGCTGTCTGCTAACAAATATGTAAACGTCATTGATTTTTCTCTTCATTTTTATGAAAGTGCTGAAAGATTCTGGAGAACAGGTCTGATGTCTGAAAATTGAATAGTCTGCTGCCATCCAACTTCACACAAGAAGGGAATATTCCCACATGTTTGGAGGTGCAGTGGTTGTTAGCAAAAAATCGGCAAATAGCATCAAGCCTGTCCACAGACCCTGTTCCCACCTCTGGGGTTTTTTTCCCCTCAGGAATAGGTTGCGAACAATATCCAACTCACTAAGGTAAGAAGTCACTTGAGCCAGTTAAGGAAGAAATTAGCAGCAATATTGGCAGCTGAATGGATTACCTCTGACAGTGAATATCAGGAGCTCATGCATTCTGAGGGGTTGAGAGCACTGCCATCATTTCAACAAAGGGAGTAAAAGAACAAAGTTTAGACCAGGAGAAGGAGACAGCACTTCAAAGCAGTTGCACTGGGGAATTCCTCCTACTGGAAATGATTGCAATAAGCATCTGGTTGACAACCTTTTGCATCAAAGGCAACCAAATCAAGAGGAGAAAAGAACAATGTAGTGTGGATGCTTAAAAAGAGAACTGGTGCCGTTTATTCAGAGGTTGAATGCATCGTCTGAGTAATCCATTCCACTGCTAATCATATGGTACGAGCCGCTCTCTTCTATTGTTCACTTTAGTTTGCTGTCACCATCGTCTTTCAGGATTGTGGTCTACATGGCCTGTTGCATCTGGTGTAATAGAGGAAAGCCATTTGGTAGTGTGAAAAGAAGAGGTTCTAGGTTCAAAAAAAAAATTATAGTTTATTGCATGTCGTAAGCAATGTACAAGTTATACTCGTGTAATATTGTCACAGAGATTAATGAAGACCCAAATGTTAGGTATCCTTTGATATCAAAAACCATCTCACTCCTCGTCTGTATGGAATTATTATCGTGTGAGATGCTTAAGTGCCTCAGCATTAACCTTTCCAAACCCTTACATTTACATAACTTCTCCCCCAAAGCTTTTCTTTTCTATTATGCATAATTATTCAATGCATATACAATTACTTTTAGCGCTACCCCATCTCCTCCGCACGTCTTTGACTTCATAAGTTCAGGTAGCTGGGAGGTTTCACTATTCTCTACTCTCTTCAGACTTGGAAGATTGGCAGGCCTCTGATTGAATACTGCTGACTTTGATTCTATTCCTGACAGTGTGAGCCCTGAAAATCCCTTTAAACTGAAGAATATTTAATCTTTTGCATTCCATGGAGGATGACTACCTTGGTGAAACAAGTCTTTTTTTACATAGATCACAGGACCAGGCAAATTTTTCTTATTGTGGCCTGAATCTTCATAAACCATCCCTTCTCAGTGATTGTTTCCGTGGATTTGAATGCAGCAAACTGTGTCAGCAAAGTTTTATTCTCAACCTGCTGGTAAAACGGTGGCAAGTGTGTAAACCTCTTGCTTCAATTTGGTGATTAGATTGGACACTTTCATTCAGTGAGTAGAGTATTAGTGAAACTACCATGTTAATTTACCTCTGAACTTCTGATGCTGTCTGGCCTGCTGTGTTCATCCAGCTCTACACCTTGTTATTTCAGACTCCAGCATCGGCAGTTCCTACTATCTCTCGATGTTAATTTACCAAGTTCTGCTATTTGAGGATTGTTTCTTGTTTGGCATGATATCTGTTACTGAGTCTTCTGGGAAATGAAATATTTTGCTAGAATGTGAGTTGCCTCCGCATCTGACCTCAGACTAAAATGTCATCACCAGTTGTTCACCAAGCCATGTTTTACTGTGAATTGGAAATTTGCTGATCCTTCCAGTGTGAAATCTGTTCTTTATTGATAGCAATGGAAAACATTTTTGCCAACTCTACATACTTGTATATTTCACAATAGGTGATGAGAACTTTAATATCGTTGGGCCTTCATACAGTTTAACAAGCCCCAACCATTGCACCTGGTGATCCCTATGTGTCACCGGTGTATCCTGTCCAGGATCTCTTTCCCAAGTGAGGATGGAATAAATAGCTTCCATCTAATAAGTCATCTATGTATGGCACTTGAAATATGTATTCATTGCCAATTCATATGACATTCAGACTGGCCTTCGTTACACACAGCATTGTGAATGTTGACACATTCTTGGTCACTCTTCTGCTCTGGTCATATTTGGTGATCTGATTGTGGCTTGCTGGCCATCATATCTTATTAAGAATATTAAACATATTTCTCATGCTAACATAGCTAGTCCTAATGAATTTTGTCTTCTATTTGGGTTCCGCCATGAATCTAGAACTCCCAGTGAAATCTTCTACTTGCTCCTTTTTGACCGGTTGTTCCTTGATTGGCTGTTCCTGCACCATTTCTTTCTTGAGTTCGACTACTTCTGTCATTGGAAGAAGATTGAGTTCAAGACATGCATTCATACTCAAAAGTCAGAATTCTTGATTTTTAAAACAATTCTTTCATGGGATATGGACTTCACTGGTGAGGTCAGCATTTGTTGTCCATCTTTCACTGTCCTTGAATTGATTGGCTTGCTATGATCATTTCAGACAGCAGTTAACCACATTGCTGTGGTTCTAAAGTCACATGGAGGTCAGACCGGGCAAAATGGTAGACTTCCTTCCCTAAAGGACATGAATGAAAAAGATGGGTTTTTACCCATTGATGATAGTTCTATAATCAGGAGAGGTGATGACCTATTGGTATTGTCGCTAGACTATTAATCCAGAAACTCAGATAATCTTCTGGGGGCTTGGGTTTGAATAGCATATAGGGGAATTTGAATTCAATTTAAGAAAAAAACATGGAATTAAGAACCTATTGATGATCATGAAACCATCATCGATTTTTGGAAGAACCCACCTGGCTCCCTAATGTGCTTCAGGAAAGGAAATCTGCCATCCTCATCTGGTCTGGCCTACATGTGACTCCAGACCTGCAGCAATGTGGTTGACACTCAACTGCCCTCTGAAATGGCCTAGCAATCCACTCAGTTGTATCAATCATTATGAAGTCTCAAGAAAGGAATGGAACGGAATGGACCATCTGGTGTGAACTAAGACACCGGAAAAGACAATGGCAGAAACAGCCCTTTGACCATACAAAGTCCTCCTTACTAACATCTGTGGGCTAGTGCCAAAGATGAGAGAGTTATCTCAAAGCCTAGTCAAGCAAAAGCGTGGCACGGTCATACTCATAGAATCATACTTTATAGACAATGTCCCAGATACCACATCACCATCCGTAGATATTTCCTGTCCCACCAGTGGGACAGACCCAAAAGTGGTGGCAGCACAGTGGTATACAGCTCAGATGGAGTTGTCCTGGGAGTCCTTAAGATTGACTCCAGGCCCTTTGATGAAGGCTGTAAACCCAAAACATCAATTTTCCTGCTCTTCTGATGCTGCCTGACCTGCTGTGTTCCTCCAGCTCCGCACTGTATTGACTCTAACTCCAGCATTTGCAGTTCTTGCTATCTGCTCTTAAGTATCATGGTTTCAGGTTAAACATGGGTAAGGAAACATCCTGCTGATTGCCACATACTATTCCCCTCAGCTGATGAATCAGAACTCCTCCATGTTGAACAACACTTAGTGGAAGCACTGAGGATGGCAAGGGTGCAAAATGTATTTTGGATGTGGGATTTCAATGTCCACAACAAGAGTGGCTTGGCAGCAGTACTACTGATCGAGCTGGTTTGGTCCTAAAGGATATATCTACTAGACTGAGTCTGCCGAGGGTGGTGAGGGAACTAACAAGAGGGAAAAACATACTTGACCTCTTCTTTATCAATCTGCTGGCTGCAGATGCATCTGTCCATGTAATCAGCAACAGTGATCACTGCACAGTCCTTGTGGAGGTGAAGCTCTACCTTCACATTGAGTATGTTGTATGGCACTATCACCATGCTAAATGGGACAGGCTTCGAACAGATTTGACAACTCAAGACTAGGCATCCGTGAGGTACTGTGGGCCATCAACAGCAGCAGAATTTCACTCTGGTACAATCTGCAACCTCAACACCTGGCATAGCCCCCACTCAACCATTACCATCAAGCCACGGGATCAACCCTGGTTCAATGGAGAGTGCAGGAAGGCATGCCAGAGCAGCACCAGGCAAAATCTGAAAATGAGGTGTCAACCTGGTGAAGTTACCAAACAGCATAAGCAGCAAGTGACAGATAGGGCTAAGCGATCCCACAAGCAACAGATCAAATCTAAGCTCCTGCCACATCCAGTTGTGAACAGTGGTGGACATTAAACAACTCACTGGAGGAGGAGGCTTCACAAATATTCCCTTCCTCAATGTTGGAAGAACACAACGCATAAGTGTAAAAGTTAAGATTGAAGCATTCACAACAACCTTCAGCCAGAAGTGCCTACTGGATGATCCATCCTGGCCTACTCCAGTAGTCCGCAGCATTGCAGATGCCCATATTCAATTCACTCCATGTGATATCAAGAAACAATTGGAGGCACTGGATATTGCGAAGGCTATGGATCCTGACAACATTCCAGCAATAGTGCTTGAAGACTTGTCCTTTAGACCTTGCCACTGTCCTCGCCAAGCTGTTCTAGTACAGATCTTCCAGTACACTTACAACACTGACATCTACCCAACAACGTGCAAAATTGCCCAGGGTACATCCTGTCCAGAACAAATCCAACCTGGTCAATTACCACCCTATCAGTCTACTCTCAATCATCAGTAAAGTGATGTTCATCAAGAGTGCTATCAATCAGCAACTGGTCAGCAATAACCTGCTCAGTGACGCTCAGTTTGGGTTCCGCCAGGTCTACTCAACCCTGGATTTCACGCTAGCCTTGATTCAAACATGGGCAAGAGAGCTGAATTTAGTTGAATTCCATTTGACAAAGTAATGCATCAAGGAGCTGTAGCAAAACTGCAATTAATGTGTAACAGGGGGTAAACTCCCAGCTGTTTGGAGTCATACTGGCACATAGGAAGATGGTTATGGTTTATGGAGGCTAATCATTTCAGCTCCAGGACATCTCAGCAAGAGTTCCTCAGGGTAGTGTCCTAGCACAAACCATCTTCAGTTGTTTCGTCAATGACCTTCTCTCCATCATAAAGTCAGAAGTTCATTGATGATTTCACAACGTTCAGCATCATTCGTGACTTCTCAGATACTGAAGAAGTCCATATTTAAATGCAACAAGATTTGGACAGTATCCAGGCTTGGGCTGACAAGTAGCAAGTAACATTTGCGCCACCCAAATGTCAGGCTGTGACCATCTCCAATAAAAGACAATCTAATCACTGCCCATTGCCATTCAATTATGCTACAATAACTGAATCCCCCCCTATCAATATCTTTGTGGTTACCATTGACAAAACCTCACTCAACTCACCACATAAACACAATGGCTACAAGTGCAGGTCAGAAGCTAGGAATGCTGAAGCAAGTAACTCACCTCCTGACTTCCCAAAGCCTGTTCACCATCAACAAAGCACAAGTCAGGAGCGTGATGTAACACTGTCCACTTGCCTGAATGGGTGCAGCTCCAACAACACTCCAGAAACTTGACACCATCCAGAACAAAGCAGTCTGCTTGATTAGCTGCACATCCGCAAGCATCCATTCTCTCCACCACTGATGTTTAGTAGGAGCGGTGTGTACTATCTAGAAGATGCACTGCAGCAATTCACCGAAGATCCTTAGACAACACCTTTCAAGTCCACGAATAGTTCTATCTAGAAGGACAAGGGCAGCAGATGCATGGGAACACCACCACCTGCAAGTTCCTGTCCAAGCCACTCACCATCCTAACTTGGAAATGCATCACTTATTTTACTGTCCTTTACTGTCATTTAGTCAAAATCCTGGCGTTCCCTCCCTAATGGCATTGTGAGTCAACCTACAGCACCTGAACTACAGCAGTTCAAGAAGGCAGCTCACCACCACTTTCTCATGAGTGACTAGGTACAAGCAATAAATGCTGGCCAGCCAGCAATGTCCACATCCCTTAGTAAATAAAACAAAATCACCGTCACCAAGACTGATTTTATAATTCCAGTTCAATTAATTAAATTGAAGAGCCACCAGCTGTCAAATCCTATGTCCCCATCTTGCCCTTCTCTGGTCTCTTTCATCTGAGGCAATAATCATCAATATTACTCCTGGCTGTCTCTTGGAAGATATGAAGAATGTGTTTCTTTATCAGTGTCTTGGAAAGTGAACACATGGGTTAAGTGGCTTGACTCATTCTCATGATAGATTTCTTCTAGGCTGTGACACTTATGAAGACTTGAATGTAACAGTAGTGAAAACTAATGAAAGAAAAACTAAATCAGGAGGGAACACGCCAGGTTTCAAATGATCATCATTTATTGAAAAAAAAGACAATGAGCTGAAATTCTCACTTTCATTTCCTTTTGTTCTGCACTTTGATCTAGGGTTAAATCTAACCAAAGAATAATGAATGTGGAAGGGAATTCTGGATGTGAGGAAATAAGAGCAGAACTAGGCTATTCAACCTATTGATTCTGCTCTACCATAAGGACTTCTCCACTAACTCCTGGGTAGCAGTGACAGTTTCATACTTGTTTCAGCGTGAGCTGCTGTGGTGCGGAGAATGACATCTTGGGAACTTGATCTGAAAGTATGACTGCACCATTATCGACAAAGAATGAAGTTGAAGATTCAAAGAAATTGGATGGTCTTGGGCACCAGTGTCAGGATTTGGATGTATATAAAGCTGTTGTGTTGTATCCTGGTTTTCAGGCTTGCTGAGAAGTTTGATATCAATGCCAGGCATTTTCTTGATAATAAGAACAGTTTTTGTGGTTAATCTTCTGTACTTCTGACCTCTGCTTCTTTAAGTGCAAAAACCTTCAGTGCTTTCATGGCAATCTGAAGAAGCTCAATTATAGACTTCAGTTCTGTTCTTTGTAGAAGATGGATTTTCAAATAGCCCTTGTTGGCTTGATCCAATTTGTGGGAGTATTATTGTCTTCCATGTTTTCTAAAAGACCAAATTAAGATCTAGTGCTTCACCTATTTAACTCTTTACTTCACAGCTGGCACTCCACTCATGAAAGCCTGTGGCTAATATTGTGCTCACTGTTGTGGTGCCTTAGTAATCTTAGGAAGTGCTTAAGTACTGTAGTCCAAAGATCCAGCTCTGTATTTAGTATAGTGTGAGCTGCCACATTCATGGACTCCAACTCCTTGCTCCTCTAATTGATAATGGTGCACTGTGGTAAAAAGAAATATGAGACTTGGCAGTATAACATAACACATGGTTTGGTTTCAATAAAGAACATCCACATTTCATTCAGCTCAACAATGGACTTAAATGAAATCCTCTGTGCAGCAACAAGCATTGCTGTGGTTGTGCACATGGTGTGGTGGTCTGCTTGCTTCTGGTGCAGGTGTGAGTGTAGGTTGCTGATGTGTCTGCTCTGGTGAATTACCATTCCTAGTAATGCTTCAAGGCACTTGAGGGCTCCTGCACACATTAAGTCACCTGCATTTATGTAGGGGCAGCTTTCACCATCAGGGATAAATGTGGCATTTCTGTCTCTGTCAGGTAGATGTAAAAGGGCACCCTCACAGCCTGGAAACACTATACACATAGCCACAGTTTCTATCAGACCTATCCCCCGTGGTGCTTTGATGTCAGCTTGCCTAACCCTTTTTGTAAGCGATTGTTGCATCTCTGAGCCATTACAATAAATGAGTGACCAAGTCAGCTTGAGTTTGAAGGCATGCTGTGGAGGCCAAGGTACATTTCTTGGATCCATTCATTGGGCGACTGCATATGACTCGTCATGAGGTTCAGCATTCTTATCTGTAGAGAAGGTCAAGTGCCCATGAGTCACAGATATAACAGCACTCATTGCATAGATAAACTCCTCTATCGGGTGTCCGTGGATTCACACAAGTTCTGAGAAATCTGACAGATGGCTACACATTCCCCTTGATCCTCCCTAAGTGCCCATTTTCTTGGTGATCTCCCATCTCAAGTCTCAATAATGATCTTGTGTTGTGCATCTGTGGAGGTTGTCCTCATTCCTTCAAGGGAAACTGGCCACAGCCCCTGTCCCTGTGTCCATTGCTAACTCCTGCTTTCATATGTCATGCTTATTGCTTAGTCATCTGTATTATCTGCAACTGTCCTGCAAAGCAACTTAATGCCATACCCTCTGGCTTTTTCAGTCCCTTTCATTCCATGACAGACTGGCTTCCTGCTTCTGCCTTCCTCACAGAGTAGCACTCGTGTCTATTCTGTTAGCATCTGTGGCAGCACCTTCAGGCAACCATTACCAATCCTTAGCACTGCTCTCCTATATCTTTCTTTTATGGCTTTCTAACACCCTTCAACAGCACTCCTTTGCCTTCCTTCTCTGAGTGTTGCCCAGTAATAATGCCATGCTCAGTCACCTGCCATCTCTAATTCAAGATGACAAGCATGGGGCTGGATGAACACAGCAGGTCAACCAGCATCATAGGAGCAGGAAAACTTGACGTTTCGGGCCTAAACCCTTCATCAGAAGATTTCTGATGAAGGGTTTAGGCCCGAAACGTC
>JAHRHZ010000126.1:3918039-4024960 GCA_024137785.1 Ginglymostoma cirratum | reverse complement strand
TGTTTTCCTGCTCCTATGATGCTGCTTGACCTGCTGTGTTCATCCAGCCCCATGCTTGTTATCTCGGATTCTCCAGCATCTGCAGTACCTTTTATGTCTAATTCAGCAGCTTCCCTGCACCCTGTTAATTGACTGTTAGTTGCAATATCATTGTCCCTAATGCTGTCAAGCTCATTCAAGTGTTGGAGACTTGACAATGACTTTGATGTTGGGTACCCAATGTTTCTGAAAGGATTGAGCCCACAGAGTAGCTGCCACCCTGTGAACTGTACTGCAGAACAAATCACTGCATCTCAGAAAGTGAGAATAGTGGAGTAAACCAAATTCCAAAATCAACTTTTCAGTCAAGAATTAGTTCATTTCCTCTGGGGGGAAGTTAATAAATAGATGACCCACCCAGACCTGTTAGAGGTAGACAGCAGCAAGAGAGAGTTCAGAACTCAAGGAGCTACAGTTAGCATTTAGTTAGAGAATGAATGAATATTGGATGCTCTGTGAGTACAGTAAGAATTCCTGGGGAGCAAATGTGCTGTAGGTTTACAGGCTGGGGGATGGAATTACTTAAGGTCACATTGATCATTGCCATGAAAGTGGGTGCGTGCCATGAGACATGGTTTACCAAGGGAATCAGGTCTACAGAAGGAATTCAAAGCACAGCTACAGATCAGGGAACATCTCAAAGTTGGAATCAAACCAGTAAAGAGCCAATTTTGAATCCTAAATAGACAAAGTCTAACAGAAGGGAAAAGTTAGGAGATTTTTGACGCTGTGGAAAAGATGGGAGACCTATTACTTAAACTGCAGTAAGGCAAGAAGCACTAATTTAAAATGCACACAGCAGGATTCATCCAGGAAAAAAAATGTGAAAACAATGAGGACTATTATTTTGATCTTGAAAAGGGAGGAATCATCTTGGAAAAACTGTTAAAGAAATTCATGCAGTAAAATCATGAAGGAAATGAGAATCATTCATTAAAACGTCAGTTCGTGGGTTTCATTTACTAAAGCCATTGAGGAACAGAGGAACAGGAGTAGACGATTCAGTTCCTTGACCCTGCCTGGCCATTCAAGCTGATCATGGCAGATTGAACACTTCAATGCCTGTTATTAAGCCCATCCTCATAACCCAGCATGCCACTGGTAATCAGTAATCTATCAATCTCTACCTTAAACATACTCAAAGTCTCAATTTTCACAGCTCTCTGTGGCGTAGAATTCCGAAGGTTCACAACCTTCCACATAAAGTCATTTCTTCTATTCTTGGAACTCAATGACATTGCCATTTTAAATTGTACCCCCTCAATTTAGAATCCCCAACTGAGAAAATATCTTGTCGGTCTCTACTCTGTCTATCCCTTCAAGTATTTGTAAGTTTCAATGAGATCACCTCTCATTCTTCAAAATTTTAGAAAATAAAGGCCCAGTTTACCTGATCTGTCTTCATAGAATAAGCCAGTCATTCCAGGAACAAGCCTGCTGAACCTTTCTTACATTTCCTCTATGACCATAATAGCTTTCCTCCGGTAAGGAGACCAAAACTGCATTAAGTACTTCATGTGTGGCCTAACCTACCCCTAGTCTCCTGGCGCACTACTTACCTACTACCTTTCCCACCATGCACCGTATCCACATTGCACCCTTCCTTCCTGGCATGCTAACTTCATGCAGAGCTCTTTCTTAATGTAAAAAGAAAGGGAGTAGAGTTTTAATCTGAGTGTCATTGTCACTCTTTAGAAAATCTGCTTCTTATTTCCAAAATGGTTCAAGCAAAACACGGAGTTAGATATTTTAGAGAAAACAATTCTTAAGATACGTAATTAATGTCATAACTCACCATTATGTGAAAGGATCAACAGATACTTTTGATGAAGTTCTGAAAGCCTTTGAAAGTTACCATAGCCACAAACCAAGTAAAACTATTGGAAAAGCAGGATTCAGTGGAAGAGTTCAACATCCACAGGTGTTTGTAGATGATTTCATTAATGAGCTCAAGAGGTTAGTGGAAAAACATGACTATAGAGATTTAAAGTTGCAATTCGTAAGAGACAGAATTGCAGTTGGTGTTTCTTTGTCAGATTTATTACAATGAAAAGGAGATTTGTCTTGAGAAAAGCAGAAGCCTAGAAATAAGAGGTATCAATCCGAAGAGGAGGAGATCAACCTTGGCAAAGTGTTCATTCAGTTCTTAAAATACAGAACCCATAAAGACACCAAGGTATCAAGTAGGGCAAACACAAGTACTAACAATCACATAGTTAATCACACAAAGAATTTCATAAGATAGGACAAGCTACAATAAACGAACATTCACTGATTTTCTTAAAGGAAATAGGTGATTCAGGTGTAGCTTTTTGGCAAGAGGATATTTATGTGCATCTCACAAATTTTAAACTTGATACAGTAGCGCCTTTCACTACTTTATTAGATAGTGTGCCATGGGTAAAGTAATACTGTTTATAGCTAGCAGCATTACAGTTACAGTGTCCAGGGAAATACCACTTACAATTAAAGGCATGCTACAAAATCTCTGCACTGTAAAGCTCACCAGATAATGGAGTGATTGTTGAGTATGACTGCATGTTGTGTCCAAAATCTTCTTCAAAAGTTATGAAAACAATTAAATACAGATGTATTAATATTCATAATGGAAAAAAGCTCAGCAGGATACGTTGTATAGGTTTTGAAGGTCTGAAAGTGTTAATGCTGGGAAATTGAGCGCCACCCACTGTGAAATGTCATGTGGACTTGAAAAGAGCTTACTATCTTAAGGGAGTCAGACCTACATTCTGGATCTTCCACATAGTCCCTGTTTAACAATACCTATCACATCAGGTGTACGTTGTTACTATCATATAATAATTCACATCTTATTTTAGAAAAGAGTGTCTTCTTGTTCGACTGCCAAATGGTTTTTCTCTATATTACTAGACCAAACGGCCTGTAAATCCCAAGCAGGAAAGAGGATAGTGGCGGCAAATCTACTAGATATCTCATACAACAGTGAGCAATGGTGCAGATTCATCTTACAACATAAGACCTTACTGAGCTAGCAATGCTGCCTGGAAACAGAAAGTGCACCAGGATAAATCATGGGCACACAGGCTGAGATTCACGATGAGCATTCTGTGTGCATATGATTCGCTTCTTAGAGTGAGTAATTAACCTTTTTTGATATTGTGAGGAATGTAAGCATGACGAAAATTATGACCGTTATAGTCCAGGAGAGAAAAGTTAAGAGGAGCTCTGTCCATAACCCATGAAACCAAAAGGACGGTAGTAAAGAGATGGCAGCTGTAGAATTTAGCAGACAATGGAATCTTCTATCAGAAAGCCTCTTCTTCATATTCTTTCTCATATTATCAGGCCCTTAGCCAGGCCCAACCCATCTCCCTCTTCCCCCTTCTTCCCTTTCATGACAGTGGTAGGACCCCTTGCCTCAGATAATCACCAGCATCCACATCCAGAGGATCATTAACTGCCATTTCTACCACCTCCAGCAGGATGCTACCAAAGACATTTTCCCCTCCCCTTCCTTGTAAGCCTTCTTCAGAGACCATTCCCTCCAAGACACCCTGGTCCACTCTTCCTTCACTCCCAACGCCCCCTCAAAGCCCCACAGCACTTTCCCCTGCCACAGCTGAAGGTATAACACCTGCCCATTTACGTCCTCCCTTCTCAGTATCCAAGGACCAAACACGCCTTCCAGGTGAAAAAGTGCATTACCTGCACTAGTCTACTGCATTTGCTGCACACAGTGTGGTCTCCTCTACACTGGGGAAATGACTGGGCGAATACTTCGCAGACCACCTATGTTCTGTCTGCAAAAAAGACAGAGCTTCCAATTGCCTGCCACTTCAATGCATCACCTTGTTCTGTGGCCAACATTTCTGTCTCAGGCTTGCTGCACTGCTCCAGCAAAGCTCAGCGCAAGCTGGAAGAACTGGGCCTCATTTTCTGCTCATGAACTCGACAGCCTTTTGGACTCAATATTGAATTCAACAATTTTAGGGCTTGAGGCACCTCTCTCATGTCTTTACCCCAAACCCCACACACCAGGCCTTGTTATCACATAGTCTGCTATTATGCACACCTTAACTGTTGGAAAAAAAATTTTTTATGCAGGAGATAGGGTAGGGGGAGGGGTTAAGGAGTAAATGATAGGCGGAGATAGAGCCCATAGAAAGAAGAACAGTTGGACAAACAAAGGAGTGGATAACAGTCAGCATAGGAGAGTGAATGTCTGCTAATGGGGACTGTTATCCACTCCTTCGTTTGTCCAACTATTCTTCTTCCTGTGGGCTCTATCTCCACCTATCATTTACTCCTTACCTCCTCCCCCTACCCTATGTCCTGCATAAAAAGATTTTTTCCAATGGTTCTGAAGAAGGGTCACTCGACCCAAAATGTTAACTCTGATTTCTCTCCACAGATGCTGCCAGACCTGCTGAGCTTTCAAGCAATTTCTGTTTTTGTTTCTCACATTCTTTTTAGACAGGTGAAAGATAAATACAGTGTAGGAATTCTTCAGCATTTAATTGCAAGCAATGTTGACTATACAATCATATTTACTTATTGTGTACGTCAAGCAAGATATACATGACTACTCATCAGCATCTAGATGGTGTGTGATAATTTGAGCAAAACCCCACATTTAACCCCACATTTACAACGAATCCACAGAGCCTGCACTTCCCTGGCCATTATGGAGCAATTAGCATTGCCAATCCACCTAACCTGCACACCTTTGGTCTGTGGGAAGAAACCGGAGCACTTGGAAGAAACCCACGCAGACACAGGGAGAAACATCTATTGGAGTCTTCAATACCACTATACCCACATCCACTTAAAATGCTATGAGTAATAACATAAGCAATGCCACATTAGGTAAATACCCTGCAAGAGGCAAGACTCATTCATGGTTAGCAGCAGTGCCCATCTCTAAAATGTTCCGGTATTTTGTTGGCATGTTTTTGGAAAATTATTTGAAGTTCACCGCCTTTAGACAACGAAGGACTTGAACAATGCGATATTCTTACACACTTTAAACAACATCAGTTGCTGTGATAAAGATAACCCATTCCGATGTTTGGGGTTGGCCAGCAAGAAGATAGAGCTAAGTTCATTCTAAGATTACCTTTACTTGAAATTAAAAAATACTTAATTTATAAAACCAGCAGAACTAAAAGTTACTCGCTCTTACTTTAAAAATAGCAGAGAGCACACTGTTGCAATATTAAGAAGAATAGCAGTTAAATGGTTCTTCAGCACAGGTCCAAAGAGGAAAGAGATAGCAAGAACTGCTGACGCTGGAGTCAGAAAACAAAGTGTGGAGCTGGAGGAACACAGCAGACCAGGCAGCATCAGAGGAACAGGAAAGCTGACGTTTTGGGTCGGGACCCTACTGTGTTGCTCCAGCTGTGTTCCTCCATCTCTACACTTTGTTATCTCCAAAGAGGAAAGCATATCTTTAAAAATACAAATAAACAGTTTTCTACATAGACGAGGCTTACCTGTATCCAGAGATTGCTTGATAACACCATTTTCTTTCTCCAGAATAAAAATAGAGGGAAATTCATGTGACTTCATAATCTAAAATTTGGTATGACCACCAGCTACAAGGAGAAACCTTCAACTACAAGCCTGGAATGACTAAATTACAAAAACAGAAATTGCTGGAGAAACGCAACAGGTCTGGCAACATCTTTGGGAAGAAAGCAGAGTTAAGGAGTTCCGAAGAACAGTCACTGGACTTGAAACATTAACACTCCATTCTTACCACAGATGCTGTAAGACCTGCTGATTTTCTCCAGCAATTTCTGTTTTTGTTTCAGATCTCCAGCATCCACAGTTCTCTATTTTATTTTAATGGTTAAATTACAAGCCTGTCATCCTTAAAACAAAAGTTTTAAAAGGGCAAAGGCTAGTAATGGAACAGAATGGGGGAAAAAAGTAAAAGTAACCGGTAGTATAAAAAGAAGTACAAGATGCAAAGCCATCATGGCCCTTCAAAAAAAAAACCTGCAAAGAAAAATGGAAAGAAACACTTAATTTTGTATTTGAGAGCATTCAGTGAAAGCTTTACTGAATTACAACTGCGCAAACAACATATGCAGTTCTACTTTATAGATCAAGTGGCCAGGAGAGGCTTCACAGGATTAACACTTATGGATTTTCCATAGGTGATCTGAATTAATTTAAGGATTAACAGACTTCAAATCCTGTCATGCAGTCAGAAACCCCAAAAGTTCTTTGACTAGTTTGTTGGAAGGTGCTGCGCCACGTGCCATGAGTGTGACTTTTCTGAAGAGGTATTGTCAGGGAGGACCATTGAGTTAATCATCATCTTTACAGAAATTAAAAACGTTTAGGAAGGATCTCTTGGTGAAGAAAAGGGTCATATCATAGACACATTACTTGAAAGTGGACACAAGTATAATGTCACAGTAGCAGGCCAACAGCAATTACATGCAGTAAGTTTAGCTTACACTATTGCTACGGTCAGCAAAGTAAACCAAACCAGCAAAACCTGTAATAGATACAGTTTGTCTCATCTACATAAAAGCTGCCCAGCTTTTCTTAACATCTATAAAGTATCTGTCACTAAAGCTTATTGGGCATGCATGTGCAGGAAATCTTGATCCAAACCAGACACCAGAACAAAATACCTCACAACCCCCTTTGCAGCCATGCACAAACACAAATACCTCAAAGAAGTGTAGAGTCAGCCAAGTGAAAGACAAATGTCAGAAGGTGAGCAAGATTTCTGTATTGCTTATATCAAGTATCACATTGATGATACAAAGCAATCAGAAGCTTCCATACCCATTAATGTCATATGCCCTGAAAAGGTACCATGGCATACATTAAGAACTAAAGTTGCCACAGAAGCTAGGGTCTACCTCTCTGCATCTTGTAGGACATATATCTCAGGAAGTGGCATTCTATCATGGAACTTATTGGAAAATGGCTCACAGTGCATAATAGATCACCAATTCCATGAATTAGCAAAAACACATTTGCAGTACATTCATAATTTCAACTTGGCTTCCTGAAATCTTTTAGTTGGTAGATACTACAGTTCAGTGGTAACAAGACTTTCCTGCTCCTATGATGCTGCTTGGCCTGCTGTGTTCATCCAGCTCCACACCTTGTTATCTCTACTACTGATCTTGGTGTAGTTATAATTCAAATTGCACCTACTGTGACAGAACAGACCATATTCAAGGTAACAAGGTGTAGAGCTGGATGAACACAGCAGGCCAAGCAGCATCAGAGGAGTAGGATGGCTGACGTTTCGGGCATAGACCCTCACAATTTAATCAGTAAACAATCTTAAATCCCTGTACCCAGATGGATTTGATGAGATCAATCAGAATTTGAAAGATGATCGATATTGCATCTTAAGGTTGATTCAGTCCTGTTTATTTATCCTGTAAGGAGGTGCAGTGTGCATGTTGAGGAGAAGATTTGAATGGAACTGATCCAGATGGAGTGAAATGGTAGCCACCACACCGATTAGTCCAGCTCGGTTCTTAAGGAAAGATGGCACCGTAAGAAGATGACCAGATCTAAGGAAACTCAACTTTTCAGTAAAATGTCCTCTCACAAAATATGGATGCTGAAAGAATTAAAGCCTAAATTTTCTGGGGCATGATTCTTTTCAGAACTGGATACTGACCTGTCTCAGATTCCCAAGGGCTTGTGCCATTAAGATGCTGTTTGTACTGCACGTACTCTGACAGTTACCATTAGGATTCTCAGTTATCTGAGCGCTATTCCAGCAGCGTGTGGTAGGATTCTTGACAACAGACTTGGCTGCTTTTCAGAGCTGATGATATCACAGTCATGGGCAAAACTAAACAGAGCACATCCACAACCTTCACCTCCTGATGACATGAATGACAAGGATTGGTTTTCAAAAATGTCGAGTGTCAAGTCAACCTCAGTCAGATAGACATTTTTTGGTCCGTTTACACCACCCTTTGATTCTGTACCAACCCAGTAAGATTGAGCATGTCAAACAATTGCTGACCCTCCAAGAGAAAAAGAATTTGCAATGTTGACTTGGAACTTTCTTCCAACTTTGCAGTCAAGCTATCTCCCCCACGTTTGACAAGACAACCAGCAATTCAGTCAAGCAGGATCTGTGAGCAATAGCTTGCCTATTGCAATATAGTATCCTTTGGAAAGGCATGACACTCAAAGTGGAAGCATTGTAAAAACGGCCAAGGTGCATGAGTTTTTCAATATGAATAATCTTTTATTTTTGGTTCAAAAACAATATCACCTGCTTAGGCCCACTATTCCAATATAGAATGTGAGACAGAGAGTGCTCTTGTATTTGGCATCAAGCAGCTTCATATATTTACATAAGGAGAAATTCACTTTGAAACAGATCATGAGCCATTGAAAATGATCTGCCGCAAACTGTTAATGAGTGCAGCAACATGTTTGCAACATCTATTTGTTGAGGTGCCAGGATATTACTTTAAAGTGAGAACTGAGCCAGGTGTCAGAATGATTACATCTGACACACCAAGCAAGATTATCAAACTCACAGAAAAACCAAGCTAGTCTTCTTGATCTACACATTGATATAGTAGACTGTAAAGGTGGGAGTGTTCTCCAGATTGATTTGTTACTCTTCAGCCAGGGGTGTAATCAACAAATGCCAAAGATGAGCAGCTCAAGAGTTGTAAAAGGTCATTATCCATGGATGGTCTGACAATAAATAAATAGCTCATTTTTGCTATCCAGACACAATCATGGTAAACCACAAGAAGTCAGCTTCAACAGCAAACAGGTTTTAATGGCAAAAGCATTACATTAAGATATTACATTCTGGTTACACCAGGGACCAGGATATTACACCAGAGTATGATATTAAATGCACAAGACAGCTAACGCATGAATGTGTGTACTGGCCGGGGAGAAATCAGGATATTCAACAATTTATGCATGCATATGAGGCATGGTAAACCCCAACAATGGAGGCAATATGTATAACCATATGATGTTCCATCCACTCCTTGCTGGAAAGTACCAGTAGAGGTGTTCACGGTGCATGGAGAAAATAACATCATTGTGATAGATTACTTCTCTAAATTTCCCATCAATTGATGACTGAGCAATATAATGAGCATGGCCAATGTTGACACGATGAGCTCTATTTTCAGTTTATTTGGTATCCCAGAAGAGATTGTATTTGACAGCAGGCTTTAGTTCACTGGCAAATCATTTCAAGACGTGTACTAAATGCAAACTAACCTATATCTCACATCAACCTCATTATTCACACTTAAATGGTCTAGCGGAGTGTATAGTATGTATGATCAAATTAATGATCAAATATGTTAAGTATGTAAGTTAAGTATGGAGCAACAAAACTAGATTTTCACATTGCATTGCTGCATTTTTGTGGAACGCCGATGGAATTGTTATGCTAAGAAGGTGAGGTGAGTGTAAATGACCTTGCCCAGCAGACAATTATTTAATCATTCCAAAATGCAAGATATTCTTCTTCAAAGAGGAGAATTAAAGAGATACACAACAAACAAGCAGGTACAAAACCACCAAAACTTTCAGTACACAGAGAGTAAGAGTTAGAAATTGAAATGTAAATACTTGTATAACAGCAAAGATTTCTAGAATATAGAACCGGTCTATGTCATACAAAGCCATTATTGATCATGGTGTGACATTGCAAAGTAACAGAAGCCGTCTGAGATCAATGCATAACGCACAAATCATGCATGAACAGAGTGAAGAAAAACACACTGACAATGTGTTCAAGTTCAGGGAGGTGTCGATTAGGTGGCTTATAGGGGGATGGGTCTAGGTGGGATGCTCTGAGGTTCGGTGTGGACTTGTTGGGCTGAAGGGCCTGTTTCCACACTGTAGGGATTCTAAAAAAAGAAAAAAAAAGAAAAAATGAAGATGATTGTGCAGTGATATTGAGTAACACCAACCATCAGCAAGAAAGCAAGTTGTCCAACAAGTGCAACACTGAACAATGCACCTCTCTCCATGCATGTATGTCACCAGGTCAGGACGGGCTGTCATGCTTATCAAGTGTTCTGTTGCAGTGTGAAATCCTAACCTTCTTTGTATAATTAACTATTGAATTGACAATGTGCCAATGTATGATGTTGTATATCTGGGATAAGCTTTTATCATTGGCAAAAAGAGGATATTGTGTTATATCTCACAATGATTGTGTCAGTACACCTTTAAGAGACAAGCTCATGATATCATCAATATACCATCGCAAGTAATCTGAGGATAGAAGTCACAAATACTATCTTCCTTTGAATGTTTGAAGCATGGAATGGTACAACAAGCAGGTTGCTTTGTGTAACAACAGCTTAATATTGGCCCTGACACTGATGAAACTGTGAATGTGATGAATGCACGTAATAGTTAGCTGCAATAAACATCCAATGGATTTTTCAATACCACGATATCCACATATAGTTTCTTGTATTACAAGGGATAACATAAGCACTATCAAGTAAAACACACTGTTGGAGACCATGTCCACATCTGGCATTAAATAAATAAGGGTTTATTAGTTGACATTTTGAACCGAGGCTTCTTTTGCCTTTTCAAGTGGCTGGCAAAGATTCTATTTCAAAGAAGATCATGTGAGTCCTACCTGATATGTAGCAAGACATCCCCACTCTAGTATTTGTATTGTCTTGCTATGAAGGCCAACATATCATTTGCTTTCCTCACTGCCGGCTATGTTTGCTTACTTACTAAGTCATGTGAAACTTGCACAGTAACGGATGAATAATGATCCAAGTTGTCAGGTGACTTATCTCAGCAACTGCTAGAGGTAAAATAAGTTGTCAGGTATTGTTTCTCTCCAGCCTCACTGGCGCCCGTGCTTCTCCTGCTGCCTGCCCTAAATAATCTCTAAGACTTCCAATCTCTTTCAAATGCCTGTTGCTTGTGGAAGTCTGCCTTGTGTTGGAAGCTGGTTTGTTCTGCAGGAGTGAATGCTATGTGGTTTTTATCAAAGATTGTGCAACATGTGTGAAGCAGCTCCCTATGTTGTGCATAGTAAAGCAAAAGATGTGAGCAAACTGGGGAAATATGTGGTAGAAAATCATTCCTGTGTGTAAAGTGAAATTAGTTAACAGAGGAGTCAAATGTTTTCTCGTTGTTGTATTTCAGTTGCCTGGATGGCTGGTTTGCAATGCAGGGAGATTCCAATACCCCGTGTTCATTTCCAACACTGGCTATGAAGGACGCTTCTTTTCAATTTTTCTCCTCATTTGAGATGTGTTGACCCCCAGGTTAAACCACCACCAGCAGTCTCTCTCTAATGAGAGAGCAACTTTGTGATGTGGTAAGACTGGCACCTTTACCTTTGTGTCTGTTTGGAGGTCTATTACAGTTCTGATGTGGAGGTGCTGGTGTTGGACTGAGGTTGACAAGGTCAGAAATCACACGACACCAGGTTATAGTCCAACAGGTTTATTTGAAATCACAAGCTTTCAGAGTCTTACTCCTTCTTCAGGTGTTAGTGAGAGAGGTAGTATCAGACACAGAATTTATAAGTAAAGATCAAAGGATCACACCGCTGATGAGGATGTACTAAGCAAACCTAAGATGCTGTTAAATCTTTAATCAGTTAGAAGGCTTTAATTGATTAATATGTATATGTAAATCCCTGAATTCCTTTGAAGTCACTGTCCTGAGAAAACTAAAGGTTTTATCAGTGTAAAGAAGAGGTGACATTTTAGGTCAGACAATGCATGTTAGGTGTGAGGCCTTGTTTAGAATCTGTTTGTGTTTTGGTTTGGAGTCAGACTGGTTTTATTTATAAAATTTTATAAGTAATTTATAAAATGCCACATTGACTGACTGTCTATAAATTGTGAGCTTTTTCAACAAAATAGAATGTATCTGCCTTGGGGGAGGGAATGGCCTAGTGGTATTATCACTGGACTGTTAATTCAGAGACTCAGATAATGTTCTGGGGACCCAGGTTTGAAGCAGGCCATGGCAGATGGTGGAATTAAGAACCAAATGATGACCATGAACCCATTGATGATTGTCAGGAAAAACCCATCTGGTTCACTTATGTCCTTTAGGGAAGGAAACTGCTGTCCTTACCTAGTCTGGCCTACATGTGACTCCAGACCCACAGCAACGTGGTTGGCTGTTAAGGGATGGGCAATAAATGCTGCCTTGCCAGCAATGCACTCATCCTGTGAATGAATAAGGAAACAAAAAATAGATGTGTGTGTGTGTGCTTGAGAGACGATGTGTATATGAGAGAGGATCTGTGTGTGTGTGAGATTGCCGTGATAGGAATAAGAAGGAGGGTTGGTGCAGCAGTGAAAGGAGGTGAAAAGTATGGAGGAGGGGAAGAAAGCATTTTGATTTTTTTGAAGGGAATACTGAAGCATTGAGGCTGGGTTTCATTCTGAGAAAAAAAGGCCCATAATATTTACCTTTTTCTATCTCGGTATGATCATCAAAGGGGATATTGTGATGCAGTTGGTAGTGTCCCTGGTTCTGAACCAGAAATATCTCATTTCAAGACTTAATGGCTAAGGAAGCTACATTCACAATATGACCAAACAGTTTGAGTATCAACTTGTAAATCCTTCAAACATGCCTTATTGAAAAGCTGTAAGATCAGGAGAAATTCTGGCCAATCATGTGATGGAAAGAATTCAGAGCTTCCACCATGACTATTCATTGCTCAGACTGGAGCATGCACGTAAACATATACATTGCCACAGCAAATCAAACTCCTCAGAGAGACAGTGGTACATATGGCTGAGCAGTGAATCTGAGCAGTACCAACTGCAGGCAGTGTGATCCCTGTTCCAGTTGGGGTGGATTCAGGACCTGCCTTCTAGGTTTACCCGCTGTGGAGGTCTTGGCACTGTGGCTCAGACGTGCCTTCGGGCAGAAAACAAATGGTGAAGTAGAAGATCATCAAACTGGAATGTTATATCTGCTGTTGAATATTTTCAATTATCTTCTGTGGGGAAAAGGACCTGCATTGGGCTTTCTATACTCTATGAAAACATCTACCTTAGAAACTTAGGCCTGAGAGATTCTTGCAGGGCAGAATTCCAAACAAAAAGCCAAAGTATTTTGATGCATATTTCTTTTTAAGAATTGAAGGCTGGCTCTAACCATGCTTTTCAAAGTAGTAAATTGCCAAACATGTGCATGAACTGTAAAGACCTTTTTTTTTTATTTGACTTTATTCATTTGTGCACTGAATTGGGCAAAGGAGAGTTTTATAGTAAAGGACTGATGAAGGAATTGCTACTTTTAAAAAGCAAGTTATACACTGTTGCTTTGCCAGCAGTGGGTGAAGGTATAAGAGACACAGCTCCAGGGATTTAGCCTGAATGGTTTTTGGAGTTGTGACTAGTTGTGGATGCCAAAGATCATCAGCTCCACAATAACTAGCTGATTGGCTCATGGGTAGCTCAACAGCATGTGGGTGTGAATGATACTGGCAGAAACATTCAAACTTTTGAAAGGGCAGATGGTGTGTGTCTCTCTCTCCAGTGAAATAATTGCTGTAAGCTATTGCTTTTAAGCAGTAAGTCAGAGACTTCATAATTTGTGAACAATCGCTCAGTGGCTCCTATACAGAAGTGAAAGGACTGAAGGATTTGGGAAACCAAAGGAACTGCTCCATTAAATCCTCAGTCCTGGCCATTGAACTGACTCTCAAGATTATTTTTACCCTCCGTCCATAGTTTGTCTGCCTGTGCCTGTTCATATGTACAGGGAGAGGATTTAGAAGGAGGTTAGAGTTTTAACTATTAGAGGTATATGAAATCAGTTCATTGTTGATTCCCTGCAGTTAGGATTTATTTATTTGTTATATGTAGTAATTCTTGCTAAGTACAAAAACCTGTCCATGTGACTTAACATGTGGATAGCTTGTCTCCAAGACTGAGAGCGTTTCAGCTATCAGAATAAGATAAGCCTCTTACTGCAGACAGAACACAGCGCAAGTGACGACCCAAACTCCATCCATTTACATTGCATCAAATGTGAGAATCAACCTCATTACTTTGAGGACCAAAGAAGGATGGAGTTCATATATGTCAGACAGAATCAGAACAACAGGAGTCCTTACACATTCCTTCATACATTCAAACAATAGATTGTCTCACTGTAAGGAGATTGCTATTATTAGTGTGTTTCTTACCTCCTGTTGCAAATTTTATATTTATTACTCTAATTATATGGATTTGACCTTCTACATATGACATACACAATGCTTCAAAAGCAGTTACAGTCAGAAATAAAATAAAATTGACATCTTTTTACTTCATGCTTTCTAACCATAAGCTATGTAGAAAAAAATAGTTTCAATCTCACAATTAATAATAATATATTTTTTCACTTGTTAACATGCGATGATATTGTTTTCAACATTATTAAACCCAGGTATCAAACATTGCATATGTTGTTAATCAGCCATATTTCTCATCTATGTTAAGCAAATATAACTTTGAAGTTTGATATGCGTGCAATTAAATAGCTGATCCTGTTAAAGCTGACAAGAGGGGAATGAGAAGAATGCCTTTAATACTGAATTTAATAGATCAGTCTGATTATTTAAAACAATATTCAGTTGGGAGCAATGTGAAACAATTGTATCAGGGTTTTTTGTGGGCAACTTTCAAAGTAACTACATCCAGATTTTTGATGCTATTACACATAGGTGCATATATATTTACAGGTATACTTGACATAAACAAGCACAAATATAATTATAGGTTAAGTTAAAGTTGGAACTTTGCAATAATAACAAAGAGGGGTAAATAATTTTGCTTTGCAATGAGCAAAACTATTTTCTTCCACTTATAAGAAGATCAAGATACTCAGGAATTTTAATAAAATTGGTTATAAAGAATTAACACTTAAAATAGATCTGTAATTTCCCTATTTTGGGTAACTTTTCTATTAATCGATGTCTTTTTTTTTTACACACGTTTTAAGCAAATCAACAATTTATACATATAATGGACAAATATTAACAACAAATCAAAACATTGACTGATGTGGACCAATTGATTTGTTATCTTACTCATATCCATTATAAACATTTTGATGTACAGTGTGGGGCATATTTTGAAGCACATTCTGGTACTTCACAAACTTCAAAGCCACTTGCCATGAAGTATCAATTCAACATTTTGATGCAGTGACCAAATTCTGCAGTAAACTATCACTGATTATAAAGGCCAGAGAATAATATTCAAGAAGATTACTTACAATAAATACACTAAAATAACACTGGAAAATTTGCAGAACCTTTTATTGTCTGTAATTGTGAATGCCAGTCATTTGTGGTTCAGATAATCAGGAAAAAGTGGGCAGACACTGAAGAATTTAAAAGGAATTCAAACCTATTAAGAAGGATGTGGATTAAAATATGAAGTTACAGAATTCTACATGTGTTCCTTACAG
The DNA here is from genome assembly GCA_024137785.1 of Ginglymostoma cirratum. Lineage (NCBI taxonomy): Eukaryota > Metazoa > Chordata > Chondrichthyes > Orectolobiformes > Ginglymostomatidae > Ginglymostoma > Ginglymostoma cirratum. Next base: position 4,009,495 of record JAHRHZ010000126.1, on the reverse strand, counting down.
CAACACAAAGGTCATTTAATGATTCCTAGGCAAAAGTTTGAAGCACAATATTGTTTGATGAAAATATGACACAGCTGTTTACTCTGTATAATGTTATAAGTAGTACCAGTGAGCAACCAATTTGAAAGGCCTTGTACTTGAATGTGTTTAATCAGGCACCACTTACCCTGCGATTTATGGGAATATTTGTCATCTTTAATCTTTAACTAACACCTGACTAGGTTTTAAATTTGTGGCTTTAATGCGGTGATTCATCTATTTATCGGTTGCAGCTCAGAGAAGCAGTGATACATCAGCACCCCCCCACCCAAAACAACTGGGGAAGGGTATTTATTAATGCTAGTTAAGGTAAAATTAGTAACAACTACATGGACAGTCCATCTTCCTTTCCCATTTAACAAAAACTACCGAATTGAGGGTTTCTCAGTTATACCAGTTTCAGCTGAGCTTAAGAAGTGGAATTGTGTCAAAATGTCTGCTCCTAACGCGATTGCTAGTTTTGTATTTTTAAAAATCTAGATGATAATGTTTTTTCTAAACAAGTATGAAGACGCAGACTGAACAAACTTTAATTTTAGGCTGGTAATCAGGCTTAAATTTAGACGCAACATTTTCCACTATTCCAGAATGTTCCTGTTAAAATAAATATATTTTACTTATCAAGAAGTAGTGGCGACTTGCTTAAAAGAAAAAGCATTTTATAATATTTTGACTGTTGGCTTCTGTTGCCAGTTTAGAGGAGATTTGGTTTGGGGAAATCAAACAGCTGGGATAGTTCAGGGTTTGAAGGTTATGATCACAGCAGTTTCATAAGTGCTTTATTTCAGTTCTTTTCTGGCTGCAGTGGGGACAGGTGCGGTCTGGTTCTGATTTCACTGGTCTTAATTTCTTATCTGACCTGGTAGTCAATCAAGGGCATGAGAGAATGTAATGCTAAGCATCTGACTTTTCTCATCTAGGAAAAGGCAGATCTGTCTGTCAGTCAAACCACTCCTGTCCCAACCCCGCTCTGTGCAAAATGGATTTCTCTGTGTTAACCATCTTGTTCTTCCTTTCCGAAGAGTCTTCTGTTGGATTTCATTTGCAGAGCACAGAGGGCAATATATAGGGTAATTCCAAGGGCTTAACGGTTGTGATCTTTTGTCAACTCTACTTGTGAGTGAAATTAAACTTGGTATGAGTGGCCTCGATCCAGGCCCCTGCTACAATGATCCTAGGCCACAGCGTAGAGAATCACAAGCTTGACAAGCGTTTTTGAATGTTATTGAACAGTGAAAGAAAATGAAAAAAAATCTCCTTTTCCATGTTTCAGAATTGCAAAACGGTGTCCTGTGGATTGGACCCTATTTCCAGAAGCTTATTACATATAATAATAACGTAAAGAATGATATTTAAATACAATCAATGGAAGGTACAACAACTTGTGTGATAGGTTTTATTACTTTTACCATTTCCTTGTATAGAGAGACGAGAGCTCCTGTACAAATGAATGAATGGCAGCTCAGCTGTTGATAAGTATTTTTGATTGCCTAAAACCTTATTTTTGTTAGGTAAGTGATTAAGAAGAAAATATTTTTTAGCTGTGAAATTAATTCAATTCACTCTGGTAATGTCCCAGCATCAGAAAGTCCTAACGGGGAGTATTTACACACTGAAAGGTGAAGTATATGTATGGCAGCAGAGAAGTTGAATTTTCATGTTAACAACTTTTATTTTCCATTGATTAGAAAGTATTAGCAAGATTTTTCATTTCAAACCAAATAAAAGCAACAAGAAGCCTTGGAAACAAATCTCCAAAAAGCATTTAAACAATCGTTCCATGAACTTCAGGGAGAAAAAATTTAGCTAGATGAAAATCAGCTGCTGATTCTCCCTAAGATCATTTTGGACTACTGGTGCAAACTAATTTCCTTTGTGTTAGAATTTTGCCACTTTTAGACATATACTTTCAAGCTCCGGCATGAGTTCTAAAGTATGGGATAGTCGATTCGCTGACCTTTCCTCGTCTTCCTATAACTTGTGCTATTTCAAAGACAAATTCTCATTGATCTGACTATTATTTTCTAAACTGTTTAAACAGATTTAAGTTTGCACATATGCATTTTGTTTTTGTGATTCGTGGAAGTTCATATTTCTGAAATATAGGCATAAAGTCTCTCAGAAAACAGTACTCTATAAATTGTTTAAAAATTCTGTTTTCTACCACAAACTTGTAAAACACAAATAAACTTTCCAATAAGGTTGTCAGATTATTTATTGATATATATTCTGGGTGTCAAAATTACCAAACATGTTACATATTGTTAATGTAATGGCATTTGATGGGCATAAGGTTCTGCACAACACAAGCTAGTATCAATTATTACTAAATAATATTTCAGTGTAAACATAAAAACAAATCATTTTAAAAAGCTCTTCAGAGTTTAACTAAAATGTGAATACTCTGGAACTTTGTTGTTGTGATTTGAGTGAATTTGAGACAAGAATACAGCACTCACACTGAGCACATCTTACTCTGTTACTGAAAATGAACGCATTGCAAGGATAATTGTACATTGAATCACACTGTTCTAACTACACCACTGTCTCTACCATGCCTTCTGAAATAACATGGGATGTTAATGGCCATGTTATTAACAGAAATGATTACATCTCCCTGTTTATAACATATGAAGTATTAAAAGACAAGAGGTCAGAAATAAGAACTGTTATAACTGGAATTACCCCGTCTTTAACTTCCCCAAGTAGCTTCAGTCTTTTAAAAAAGCCAACAGATACATGATAATCTTTTAGCTGTTTTATTTTTCATATAAAATCTTGGTGATTCTTTTTGAGCAGAGGGAGCAATATACTCTGACCTGTGAGATTCTCTACCACTGCTTTGCATCTAAGCATGATTTCTCAGTAAGAAGCAGAACTGCAATAGACGGTTAACATCAACATGTTTGCTCCCTCTGTATCGCTGTCTCTCTCTCTTTCTTGCGACAAGATAAACTGCATTTTTCTTACAAAACAATTTATCCATCACCCAGACTGAGACCCATACAAAACGTACTCAATTTCAGGGTTATTTCAGTGACTGATAACCTTGGAATTTCAGTATTAGATAGTTCTGGAACTCTACCTCTTGGCCTTCTGATTTGGTAGGCTAGCATCTGTCACCTGGGCTACTGAGATATATATGTGTTTAATTGTATCCGAATAATAAAAGGAAGCATAAAAACAGATGCTTTGAGGCCTGTGATATCATATTGCTTCAAATGCTCGCAAATCATTCTGTGCTGGTAGAGTGATACAAAAAAGTCAATGATCGTATTTTTGTAATTGTTTATCCATGTGCATGAGAATGTTAAGAAAACCGGAGCTAAATGTCGGTTTTATGAAGAGGAAGTTTGCTGGAACCGCATGATATGTTTTCAGAAAGTGACTAACCAAATAAAATATGGAAATATTTCAGAATATATGGAAACCAAATGAAATATGGACTTTTGTATACACATTGTTCGTGAATTTTACAGCTTTACAGAGTAGACATTTTAAAGTATGTGAATAATCACTGATGTGTGTACCATGCAAATGTGAATTTAGATAATTGAAACAGATTGAGAATCATAATGGACATTTATATACATTATTTTGCGCTATCATTGGGTAAGCTGTTAATAAATAACATGTACCTCTTGTTGCTTTTTTTCTAGCCTGATCATTTTTCAGTCTTGGGGAATAAAGTTTTAGCCCTCGATGCAGGCACAGGGGCGGGATTTTGCCCTGCTGGCCAGCATGCTGGCTCCCTGGCACCGTCTTGGTCTTGCCCATTTCTCTGGAGGCAGAATGGAAGACAAAGCTGAAGCACTGAGCAGCCTGTTAAGATCAATATTTGGTGGCAGACTGCGATTCACTCACCAGCAGTGGCCCAATTGGCATTTTACATTTTAGCTTCTAAGAAGTTGGGATGAGGACATTTCCATTTACCTGCCATGGCAACCTGCTGTTTCCAAGCTGCTCTGCCAGATTTGACACACTTCCTCTCATCTTTATATGCACAGTGAAGCCCCCACTCTGGCTATTAATTGGCCAATTCTGGGGAAACTTATTCTGCACAACTGTTTGGGTTCAACCGGAAGTCAGGAACTATGAGAGTTCCTGAAAATCCAGCCCCAGAAATTACTGAAGCTAATTGTTACACCTCCGGATTGTTAGTTGTGTTTGGTTTGAGGATTGTGTTGCATTCCAGGGTTGTGTTGTAAAACAAAGTGAATTTGCAGTTTATTTTTCAGAATGTCACAGGCAGTTGCAGTATGAAGACAGACAAATCAGTTCAGTGGATCATCAAACTGAAAACCAGGCCTGAATTTTCCCAACTCCTGAACTACATGGGCAAAATCTTACGTGGAGCCACATGAGTTAGTTGTGAAATATATGGTGAGATTGGAAAAATTAGATTTTTGATGTTGAGATAATACAGTTCTGCATGTCAGTGCTACACTTTGAAGTAAACTAACACATTTCATCGTATTGCTGCTGCTAGAACATTGTGCATGGGGCAGATACCTTACTTTGGAGCAGAGGGTGCACTTCAGTGCAGTAACACATGCTTTCTTACTTTGAACTACGGCACTTGAAATTGTGACAGTTCATGACTCCTCCCCTGTGCCACCAGAATAACCCTTCCCCTCCATGCTTTATTATCTCTCCCTCCCCCAATATATCGAGTTGTCTCCTTCACTCACCTCTGGGTTCAAGCTTTCTGACTCCAATGCCCACAATTAAGTTCCCCAGCTTCCCTCCCACAACAGTGGCCCTGATAACTCCCTCCCTACCTAGACGTTTAATGGACGGATCCCTAGAACTGAGCAATGTAGCTGAACAGACCTGCATAATGAGTGACCAGGCCCCTGACTGATAACCGTACAGCTCCCCAACAATGTGTTACCATAAAAAATAGGAACTGGAGAAGGCCACTTGGCCCCTGTAGCCTCCTCCATTCAATAGGATCATGGCTGATCTGACATTCCTCTCATCACTTTCTTGTCCATTCTCTATAACCTTTGATTCCCCTACTGATCAAGAATCTATCTATCTCAGCCCTACATATATGTAATAACTCTGGCCCCACAGCACTCTGTGGCAAAATTCGCAACATTTTGAGAGAAGCAATTCCTCCTCATCTCAGTCTTAAATTGTCACCCCTTTATTCTGAGACAATGCCCTTTGGTCCTAGACTGTCCAGTGAGGGGAAACATCCTCTCAGCATTTGCGCTATCAAACCCCTTAAGAATCCTGTATGTTTCAATGAGATCACCTCACATTCTACTAATGTCCTATGAGTAGAGTCTGAACGAGTTCAACGTTTGCAGTACATCCAGTGTTGTTGGCAAATACAGTGCTGATATCTGGCACTGGTGTGAGATTGATATCCACCCCCTTGACTGATGATTGCTGACAACCATAATAAGTTGCTTGGCTTTGTGTCTGCAGTAAACAGCAAACCAAGACAGAAGCATTGTGAGTGTTTAGTTGAGGGGCAAGGATAAAGAGGCAATGCAAGGCAGGGTATGGTAGAGATACTGTGAGCATTCGAATGATTGAGAAAGTGATTGAGAGCCAAGACAGCATGTGAGATACACCCTGGTGGAATCCATGAGTTGATTTCCTGACCCTGTGTGCAACATATCCTGGCAGTGGGATTTCAATGAAAGGAACTCCAGAGTGCAGCACTGAACTGCAGAACCTTACTGTAAGTTGATTGGAGATGTACCATGAGGATAGAGTGAGGCTGATACATGTCCAATGGCAACATCTGTATATGGAGAGTATGGGTGCTGTTGTCCATGGAGCGTACCCTTAATGTTGAGGACTGCTGTCCAAAATGGAGGCCTGGAGGAGCTACCAGTAAACTGGAGTCACCAGATAACTGCTATGACTTTCATGATGGGAATTGTCACCATCTAGTTTCTAGCTAGTGCATAAGAGTTTAGGAAATTGCATATCAAAGAGGTGAGATTAGCCAATGTGTGCAAACCGATTCTAATATGCCTCTCATGGTCATTGGTGATATTCCCATCTCGCTATTTTAAACTACTTTTCCTGATGTCTAGAATCTCATTTCTGCTGATTTCATCCTGTTTTTCAAACTGCTTGGCCATTGCCCACATCACCAAGAGCTGGGAAGATTCTGTCGTTTACCTTTTCTTTTGGTTTAAAAACTTACTTCACGTTTATTACTGAAAATCAAAGAAAAGAAAAGGTTGTAGAGCTCCATCTTAAGCATATCTTGATGCAGATAACAGAGAGACATCATACCACCATCTTTCTCCATCCCTCCCACAGTCCACAATCTTCTCCGTGTTACAGCCATGGCACATTACCTGCCCTGCCATGTCTATCTAACCATATTGTTTTAGTTGAATAGCTAAACAGCTACGAATTTAAAAAAGTAACAGAAAGTTCTGTGTCCTCGCGGAGACAAAAAAATAACATTTGCTACATAGTAGACATGAACCAAAAAGACTGAAAAGCAGCATCTTACTCCCACATCGGACCAAATTTTCAATTGCACAAATTTCCCAATGTAGCATTTAATTCATGAAGCACACTGTTTCCAGATCTCTTTGTGCTTCCTCCCCTTCAAAGAAATCCCATTTGCACCAGATTCCCAATTTAGCACTTGGTTGGATTTGAATCCAGGATACTACCACTGCACCACAAGAGGCCCTTCCGGTAATTAATATTTATTCAGGTTAGAACTTGCAACTGATTGATTTACTCTAAACTGCTTAGCAGTTTCTGCTAACTAATCATCTTAACTAGTTTGCAGTTTTGAAGTTTTCAGTCAGATTATTAATCGAAATTAGAATCTGATGAATACTTTCAGAGACCACCCACTTCCATTCGTTTCCTACCTTAGCACTCAGCTCATGGAGCACCCTGTTTTCAGATCACCCTGTGTTTCTCTATGCTCATGTCAAGGCTGTCAATCTCATTAATACAAGGTCAATTGTGCCACCATTTTTTCAGTCTAAGTGGCTGAAGGGCACATAATGAAATCCATCCAGAAAATTGTGCATTGTTATTTGATGTAAAGATGGGCTGGCCAATAAGAATATTTGCTTAGACAAGACAATCAGCAGAGCCACACAAATGTCCCAGCAAAAGTGCAATGTGTGACTGACTTTCTTCGTCATTGACTGGTACTTATACATGGTAATAATGACACAAATCATCGTCACTATAGCACAATTTTTCAGAGTAAAATATTAAAACAGGAGACTAAGTGCATGTGGTTCGCTCCTCATCCCTGAGCATTTTTGCACAGGAATTTTTTTTTGTGGAATATCTCTATCCTTAGATACCTTTAATAATTTGTGGTCATCAGCTGCATATTTCAGTTCCTTCGCACATTTCTAAAGGTTATTCATGTGTTGCCCAGTTTCAGTTGAGGCACTTGTTCTTTGTCCTTTGATCCTTGTCCTTGATAGGTAAACAGCATTTGGAGCATCATAATTGCTTCGTTCATTTAAAGGAATCTCTCATGAAAGTATAAAAGCTCCTACCGTCCCTTAAAATTAGTTTATTTCTATGAAGGGTTTGTTCAGCTCTTATATTTAAGTTACGATCAGTGCAAATCAAATCAGTCATTAACAGAGGTTAAGTGGCTTATTTCCTGATGTTCTTAAACTGGTTAGCTTAACATGATTCCACTTGACATTCAAATGAATGGCTTCATATCCTATCAATGATAAAGTTATATTGGTTAAAGTAATTAATTGCAAATTGTTGTTTGGCTAGTAAGTATGCACAATCATCCAAATTTCTTAATTCACTAAGAAGGAAAAAGACTTAGTTGGATAACAGAAAGCCAAAGCAGGCATGCTAAAGGAATAAATAAATATGGATAATTACTAGAACGTATTTCCAGTTCTTAAATTTTCTTAAAACTAGTGCCCTATTTCCAACTTGCTTTTTCTCTCTAATTTAGTCTCTCGAATGTGTTATCACTGCACAAGTCTGTACCAGCATTCTACTTCTTGGTTGCTGACCAGCTCACAGTATGAAGAATCCCCATGGTTAAGGCGCCTTAACATTTTATCAACTCGATTTGTGTCCACTGCTTTTCCTCTATTGTTCATTTGTTGTTTTAGTCTTTTCCTGCTATACACCTTTCTGTCTGAAGAATCCTTTTCCTCAGATAATTTCTGTTTATGTTCCAGAAACTGATCACTTCTTGTATTTTCCAGGGTTTTTATAGATGCCCTCACTTTAGCTATCAACCACATTCCTTAATGATATTGTCCAAACATATCTGGACAGATTTTACATTTGTTGTGATGGGATGACATCTAACTCAGACTCTTGGGCACTACCAAATCCATTCTAATTGTTCTACATTCTCCCAATCAATCATTTATAAAAGCCAGCATTCTAATTAGCTGAATGCTATTGCAAACTTACACTTACTGTTAGCACCTATAATAATTTAGTCAATCTGTACCACTTTCCAGGCACAACCAGGTGACATAGACTTATCTCAGGTGGCCTTTTTAGTGCCAGTTACCAAAAATACAATCTTTTAAATTCACAAGTATGCTTTCCCGAACCATACAGAACGTCTATTGTTGGACAATTTCTAATTCAAATGCTTTAACAATTAATTTTGTAAATAATTTAGCTAATCTTTCTTCTTCCAGCCTTTTCTAAAGTGTCTTGATCCAAAGTTCCATTATCCATTCAAGGACCTTAGAAAGGCCAGAAAAGTGAGGGAGAGGCTCTAATTAGAGAGGATTGGTGGATGCAAAAAGAGGACATGAGAATTTTGAGAGAGAGAGGAATGATGGTTGAACAAAAGAATTAATTAATATATTACCAAGCAGAAAGGAAGAAGCAGTGGTTCAGTGTTTAGGAGTTGTAAGTGCAGTTTGGAGAAATAAAATACAGATAGTGATGTGGTAAACAGTATAAATTGTTATTGCTGGATTTTTGTTACAATGCATAAAAGCTCAGTGTCTTAACATTAAATAATCTGGGAGGGTTGTAAAAGTGATGAAGATTGTAAAGAGAGAGTGGGATGAAACTATGGAATGATTTGAAAATAGAACCAGTTACATATTCTACAATATAAACCACTAAATAAGTCAACTCCTCCATTAAATGTTCCCTGATGTGAATGATTTGTAGCTTGACTAAAGAAAATGCATGCACTACAATGAATAATCCATGCAATGATTGAGTAGGATTGATAATGATACACTCTTATAATTTAATGCCAAATAAACCTAGATATATCAATTAAACCTATGTACGGAATAATACTGTTCATGGCCTTTATTGAAATATCAGGATCTGATCAAGATGTTTTAAGGCTTTTCAAAATGTTAATGCTTTTGTTGAGACTTAGATACAAGTTCAGGTTTGTTTAGAGAAGCTGAGTTTGGATCAGACCCTACTAAGTTAATTACAGCATTTTTTCTGTTGTAGTTTCTTCTCATAATTGATTGACAAATACTCCAGATGAAAGTAGAGGAAGTGTGTTCCACTCTCCAAATCACCTCACTTTTTAGCTGATACTGGGAAACAATAAAGCTAATTGTAGATAGTTTCACAGCCTTGAATTAAGGGGAGCTGGCAGCCTAGTGGTGTTGTCACTCAACTGTTAATCCAGAGGCCTAGGTCTGAACCCCACCACTGCAGATGGTCAAATTTGAATTCAGTAACCAAGAGCGTAATGATACCATTGTTGGAAAACACCCATCTTCTTCACTAATGCCCTTTAGGAAAGAAAACTGCCAACTTTACCTGGTCTAGCCTACATGTGACTCCAGAGCCACAGCATTGCAGTTGACTCTTAACTGCCTTCACTAGGGATGGACAATAACTGCTGGCCTTGCCAGCACTGCCCTCATCCCATGAATGAACAAAAGAAAAATCTAATTAAACTAGGCAAGTATGGTATTGAAAAGGATAAAACATCTTCATGTTGAGAAAACTTGGAAATGTCTTGAATAACATAACTTAATATAATAAATTTCCCTCCAAAGTAAAGAAAACTAGATAACTCACCAGTGAGTTATAAGGAGCAGTATATTTATCATGTGACATTACTAGCTACACCAAAGCACATTCATAATGCTGCAGCAAATTTCAACTAAAACAACATTGATTAATATATTTGAAACTTTCTGTCCAAGAAAATCTGTTAAAGCTGACTTGCTATGTCATTTTGTCAATTCCCTATAGTGACATCCATCCCACAGAAGTAAGATTATTCCCACTGTTGGCTTCCCCAATCCAATTAATAAATATAGCAGGCCTTTTTTCCTATTACTGCTACTGTCATCTTACTTGACTAACTTAAAGAATTGCTTTAAACTTTAGGAAAATACTGTGATAAATAGCAGACTACATTGGCTTAAAACAACCAGCTTATTCTGAGGTTAACAAAGAGAACACTGTTTCACTAAAGAGACAATGCAGCATTTTTATCAAAAGCATTTAGGATATATTTCAAAACCATCAAAAGTTTATACAACTGTATCTTTTAACATATGCCAGCCATCATTTAGATCATTTATCTGAGCATGCATGTCCCATCTGGTTTACTTGAAGAATTTACTCAGCATTGAGCAATGCAATTTTTTAACACCAGCATAAAAATGATGTCAGCCTCTTAGCCACTATCGTGGAATGCACTTATCCTAAAGTTTGTAAATAGTATTCTTTCTAAGGTCGATAATGAGAGTAGAATAATTATTTAAAATAATTAGTGTTTAATTGTGTTATGATTCTCATGCAGACAACACAGTGTGGGTCCCGACTCGAAACGTCAATTTTCCTGCTCCTCTGATACTGCTTGGCCTGCTGTGTTCCTCCAGCTCTACACTGTGTTGTCTCTGACTCCAGCATTGGCAGTTCTAACCATCTCTGAATGGTACTTGTGCATATTTTTAAAGTTGTATTACAAATTCTGACCATAGCTGAGAGCTCTCTTCTTCAGTTTGTTGCTTGGACATAATTCCTTGGTGGTTATTCATCGAACCACAGCAGGGTGGTCTGATATTTTGCCACAAGTTTGCTGAGGAGGCTGGCTCAGATTTTATGTCAGCCAGAACTGGCAATCAAACCCCATGTAGTGGGCATCAATCTGACCCATATGCTAGCTGCCTAGCCAACTGAGTTAACTGGTCCTCCAGCTCAGCAACTCCAACACTGAAACCTATACATGAGAGACCAACTTGTGAACTGCATCTCTATAAATGTTTGCTTGCAAAAGTGACAGGTCATGAACTAATTATGAAGAAAAGTATTTTAGCTAACAAGCATGATGTAAAAGTAAACATACTATTGATATTCTTAGAGGTACATATTTGATATTTTTAATCAACTTGTTCAGAAGAGGAGGCCTCTCAGGTTTAGAGCAGGTTGAACATGAACCCAGGCCTTATGTCTCAAAGATAGGGACATGACCTCTGTGCCACAAAGTTCTTGAAACAAGGACACAGAAAAATCTGTTCAGATGCATTTAGGCACACCTCCAGATCAGATGAGACTTGAAACCAGGCCTTCAGCTTGGAGGTAGGGACACTATTGCTACACCACAAGGGCCCTAGCGAGAGGTTTCTGCACTTCTTGGGAGCAGGTAGGGCTTGAACCAAGGCCTCCTGGCCCATAGATATGGACAAAAATGTTCATATTATAATATAATGACTTTTGTAAGTCAATAATTAACCCCAAGACTTAATGAGGGAGGGGGCTATACTAATTGTCAGCCAAACTGCTTTGAATCAGCTTCAAACTACGTGAGTTTGGCACCAAGAAAAAAAATGTATGAATTAAGATCAATGCCAAATGGATGCTTTTAATCATTGTCATGAGGTCATATAACTTGATTCTAAGTATTTAATTCAAATAATAATGAAATTCCGTGCTTGTATCAGATTCCTTTTTGAAGATATTGCTCCCAATTTTATATCTTTCAGCATAATGGGCATTGGATGAGTTAAAAATCTTGTTCTTCGTGGAAGTACAATTGAAGCCTCCAGATAAGTGATCCAAAGGCTGACCAGCAACTGTTTCTGCCATTTCTTTGCACCTTTCTTCTTTCACAGAAGTTAAAGTAGTAGCGTGGGTGAACTCCCACTAAATTCAGGAATATTCTTGCTTGCTAATTATTTTGTAAACCTTGGTCCATTTTCAGACTTTACTGGTTATGTTTCAATTTGCTAACAATGCTTCAGTTAGCGTGAGCACTTGGTTCTGTCCAATATGGTCACTTGTGCTCCAAAAAACATCCAGGAAAAGGAGTTTGGAGGTTACATTTAGGAAGTTTATTATGAGTAGCATGATGAAAGGTTGCACTGTTCTCATCTACTATGAGCGAAAGGATAAGAATTTATGCGGCAATTTTGTTTTTAATATATGTGAGAGGCAGTGCCCAATCTCATTTCCTATAATGTTGGAGGGTACAAATTGATGTCAAGTATTTCCTAATAGAAAGAAAGAACTAAGGCCTTCAGAACAGAAATACATTGAGAGAAGCCAAGGGAAGTATTGCTCGTCTGCTTAGTCACCTGGCTGCTGCACAAATCCTAGCATAGAGGAAAGAGAAGAAAATAAAAATATATCCAATATACAACTGTTACACAGTTCTTAAATGTTTAGGGAGTACACTTCCTACTCAGCATTTGTTGGCAATATGATATTGTCATCACTGCATCAAACAGAGTTAATGATATCCACAGTGAAAATATTGCCAAATGTTTCAGACTGAACAATAAAGCATATATGGTGAAGTGATGGGAAACAGTGTTATTATACAGGGTTAACTTCTCCAGCATGAACTTCATAAACCAGGAACACAAATTTGTAATGTTCACCCTCAAATGAGAAAGACGCACACATGAATGAATATGAAGTTGTTAGATTAATGTAAAAAACAATGCTAATTCACAAGAATTCTTTCGGGAGCGGTATATGATAAGGCCTATAAGTGACTTTAACCTCATTGTTGTACCAAAAACCAGCAACAAAAAATACATAGATAAAATGGATTGTGAAAGATCAAGAAGATGTTTCTCAACATCATTTTCTCAGGACAACAAAGCTTAGCTGGTGAATACCATCCAGCACACATTCTGATTTTATTTAAAACTGTAGTGGATATAAGATTGTGTGACATATCCTTACGTACAAAAACTGTGTATACAAAGATTCACATTGAAGCAGAATATTTAATATTGCAAATCAATGACAATTGAAAAATTAAACAATGACTTTTCATTATCATCTTTCTTAATAGTGATCATAAATCATTTGTGTTAAATCTGATTAAAATCTGTATAAGAGTGTAGGGGTTTTGAAATGGTTAATGCTAAGGGGTGCATAAAGCAGCACCCAATCTGATGAACACATGTGGAATTGGGGAGAGACCTATCATCTGGATTTTCCGTATAATCTCTATAACAATGTCTATCACATTGTGTAACTTGTATATAGTTGTTATTATATAATTAATTACATCTTGTCCAAGACGGGAGCCACTTCCTTAAATACAACTGGGTGGTTTTCCTCTGCCACACAAGACTGGCCCTGTAGATCCCTCTGTAACGGAGATTTGGACATGGACTGCTTCAGCTTTGAAGAGTACTGCATGATGCTGAATATTGTAAAGTCATCGGTGAACATCTCCATTTCTGTGGCTGAGATGATTGACTTCTGACAACTACAACTGTCTTCCTTTCTGCATAGTAGGACACCAATCAGTGTTGAGTTTTCCCCTTGATTCCCATCGACTCCAGTTTTTCCTGGGCTCCTTGACATCATTCACACTCAAATGTTGCCTTGATGTCAAGGGCAGGAACTCCCACCTCACCTTTGGCACTTAGGTCTCTTGTCCATGTTTGAACCAACACTGTAATGAGGTCAGGAGCTGAGTGGCCCTGGTGGAACCCAAACTGAATGTTGATAAGGTGGCCATTTCTGTGTTACAATTCATTTGATAGCATTGTTGATAACACTTTCTATCATTTTGCTTTATGTGGTAATTGACTGGGTTGGATTAGTCTTATTTTTTCTGGACAGACATACTTGCAAGGTGGTTGCCAGTATTATAGCCATTTCTTTGACATCATGTGAGATGAATTGAATTGGGTGAAGACTTGCATCTCTGATACTGTGGACTTCAGGAGGAGGCCAAAATGGATTATCTACTTCCCACATTCCTTGCTGAAGTTGGCAACAAATATTGCAGCCTTTTCTTTTGTACTGATGTGTTAGGTTCCCCTATTATTGAGGATGGAGATATTTTTGGAGCACCCCGCTTTAGTGGCTGGTTTAATTGTTCACTACCATTCTTAACTGGATGTTGCTGAGCTTAGATCACACCTGTTAGTTGAAGGATCACTCACCTCTGCCTACCCTTTCTACTTGCCATGCAAGCTCTGTGTTTTGTCTTCACCAGGTTGGCATCCCATTTTCAGATATGCCTGGTGATTCTCCTGGTAAGCCTGCACATTTCACTGAAACAGCGCTGATGCCTTGGCTTTGTGCTAATACTGGCATGGGGGAACCTGCTGGGCCATGAAGTTACAGACTGTGGTTGAATACAATTCTGCCCACAGTGCCTCATATCTTCCCAGTCTTGAGTTGCTCAATCTGTTAAAAATCTATCCCAGTCAGGACAGTGGTATGCCATACAGCACAATGGAGGGCATCCTCAGTGTGAAGAACAAAGAACAGTACATTACAGAACAGGCCCTTCAGCCACCAAGACTATACCGACATATGACGCCTTTCTAAACTAAAATCCTTTTGCCTGCACTGTCTCCGGATCTCTCTATTCCCTGCCTATTCATATATCTGTCAAGATGCCTCTTAAACATTGTTATCCACCTCCACCACCTGCTCTGGCAGCACATCCCAGCCATTTCCCATCCTAAAACACATGCCTCTCATATTTCCTTTAAACTTAGCCCCTTTAACTTTAAACCTATCTCCCCTAGTAATTGACATTTCTATCCTGGGAAAAAGACTCTAACCATCCATTGTTTCCGAGCTGCTAATGATTTCGCAAACTTCTATCAGGTTGCCCCTTATCCTTCAATGTTTAAGTGAAAACAAACCATAGATAATACCCTCCAAACCAGGCAACATCCATTTTTCTACTCTTTCTAAAGCCTCCAAATCCTTCTAGTAGTGTGGTAACCAGAACTGTATGCAATGTTCCAAATGTGATCAAATCAAAGTTCCATACAGCTACAACACGACTTGCCAGTTTTTATCCTCTGTGCCCCCACTGTTGAAGGCAAGCCCGCCATATGCTTTCTGGACCACCATGTCCACTTGTGTTGCCACTTTCAGGGAACTGTGGACCTGTCTGCCTAGGTCCCTGTGTACATTGACACTACTAAGGGTTTTCCGACTTATTGCAAACTTCCGTCCCTCATTAGATCTTCCAAAGTGCATCACCTCACACTTGTCTGGATTAAACTCCATCTGCCATTTCTCTTCCCAAATCTCCAGCCTGTCTATATCCTGATGGCAGTTCCTTCTCACTATCCGCAGATCTCCCAATATTTGTCTTGTCTGCAAACTTACTTATCAGACCACCTACTTTCTGTTCCAAATCATTTACATATATTACAGACAGCAGGGGTCCCTGCAGAATACCTCTGCTCACAGACCTCCAGTCAGAAAAACACCCTTCACCACTACTGTCTGTCCTCTGTAACTAAGCTAGTTCTGTATCCATCTTAACAGATCATCGCGGATCCTATGTGACTTCATCCTTTGTATCAGCCTGCCATGAGGGATCTTGTCAAAAGCCTTTTTAAAGTCCATATAGACAACATCTACCACCCTGCCCTCATCAAACATCTTTGTCACTTCCTCGAAAAACTCAATTAAGTTTGTGACACATGACTTGAACCAAAGGATCTGTTTCCGTGCTGTATGAGTCTATGATTCTATAACCTTCCCTGCACAAAGCCATGCTTCCTATTGCTAATAGATCCATATTTTTTCCAAATGTGAGTAAATATTATCCATAAGAATCTTCTCCAATAATTCCCCTACCACTGACATAAGGCTCACCAGCGGGTAATTTCCTTGATTATTCCTGTTGCCTTTCTTAAACAAAAGAACACATTGGCTATTCTCCAGTCCTCTGGAAACTGGCCTGTGTCTAAAGAAGATACAAAGATTTTGTACAAGGTTCCAGCCACCTGCCCCCTTCAACATTCTGTTCTGGGGAATTGTCTACTTTAATGCTTTTTAAAACATCTAACACCTCCTCCTTTTTATGTTAATATGCCGCAGAATATCAATATACCCCTCCTGATACTCACCATCCAACATGTCCTTCTCCTTTGTGAATACCAACAGGAAGTACTTGTTAAGGACTTCACCCACTTCCTCTGGCTCCATGCATTATTCCCTCCATTTTCCTGAGTGGACCTACCCTTTCCCTAGTTACCCTCTTGCTCTATGAAAGGGCAAACTTTTCTCCACAAGGAAAGTACAGTGGTCACTCCCACCAATATTGTCATGACAGATACATTTTCTACAGATAAACAAGTGAGGATCAGCTCACTTAAGTTATCTTTCCTCTGTTGGTTGCCTCACCACCTGCCTCAGGCTCAGTCTAACATCTATGTCCTTTATTACTCTGCCATCTCAGATGTAATGGAGCTCCAGAGACACTGTTGGTGAATGTACATTGTGCGCCCTTGTCACCTTCAATGCGTCCTCCACATGTTCAACATGGAGAAGCACTGATTTATCAGCGGAGGGGTGGACAATATGTGATAATCAGCAGGAGGTTTCCTTGCCCATGTTTGACCTGATGTCATGAGATTTCATGGGGTCTGGCATCAATGTTGCTTGCCTCCCTCACCATCTCCTTCCTGAGTGTATACTTCCCGTGAGTCTGGCCTGTCAGTGGGACATGACATACCCAGAGATGATGATGTGGCATCTGGAGCAATGTTGGTCAGGTATCAACTTGGTTTTGAAATTTTTAAAAGGTGTTCGATAACATACTGCTCTTGAGGCTAATTAATAAGGTAAGAAGTCATGGTTTTGTGTAGTTATTGATGGGAGATTGGTGAAGACAGAGACTAGGGATGAAAGCATTTTCAGGATTTCAACCTGTAACAAATGGAGTGCCACAGGGATCTATGCTGGGGTCATAATTGTTTACATTATATGTTAATGATTTAGATGATAGAAGTGAATGTGCCATAACAGGTTTATGGATGACACAAAAATAGGTGGGAAGGCAAGAGGTAAGGATGACACAAAGAGTCTGCAGAGAGATATAGAGAGGTTAAGTGAGTTGGAAAGACTTGACTGATAGAATACAATGAGGGAAAATGTGAAGTTGATCACATTTTGTAGTGGTTGCATATACACGTATATTATGTTGCATATATAATGGTTGTACATAGCTGAGTGGCTTATTAGACCATTTCTGAAGGCATTTATGAGTCAACCACATTGCTATGGATCTGGAGTTATCTGTAGAACAGACTAAGTGAGGATGACGATTTGCCCTTCCCTAAAGAACCTTAGTGAACCAGGGTGTTCTCTATGACAATTGACAATTATTTTATGGTCACCATTAGAGTAACTTTTACTTCCAGATTTATTAGTTAAATTCAGATTTAACCAAGTTTTATGGTTAGGTTTTAACGCATGTCCACAGAAGATTAGTCTGGGTCTCTGAATTGCTAGTCCAGTGACCATAAAAACTTTGATGGTCAAGGAAAATCTTTTATAAATGTCAAAGATTCACATACAGGGCAATTGAAAACTATGCGTAGTACTTACAGCTGATATCGTCACTGCCACATTGAGCGGGAACCGCAAGACACAATCACAGTAAGGGAAATCAAAGATAACAAGAGCAATTTAAAATGAGTTTGCATACTCATGCACACCCCAAAACCAGAATTAATGCAATAATTGGACATTTCAGAATCCTAAGCAGGCAAGGTCTAACAGAATACAGCACCTTGGAGATTATCGAGGCTGCTGAAATGGAGGATAATCCATTACTTAAACCATTCTAAGGGTGGGAAGCATTTATTCAAAACCACAGGCAGCGGCAATCATCCTGCAAAACGCAAATGGGAAAGGGGTGGGAATTATCATCTAGGCCGACTGACAATGTATGTCACTTGGGAAAAACTGTTAAAGGAACAGGATTCATCTGAAAAAGCAGTGAAAAGTGGGAGACATTTCCTGAAACTGTGATTAGAACAGGATTAGGTAATTGAAAGTGCAGGCCCTGGGTTTCATTCAGTAAAACAGTGAAGGAAACAGGAATCATTTATTAAGGCTATTTTTGGCCGAAAAAGCTCAGTTGGTCTGGCAGCATCTGTGAAGAGAAATCAGAAGTAATGTTTTGTGTTCGGTGACCATTCCTCAGAACCGGTCACCAGACCCAAAATGTTAATTCTGATTTCTCTTCACAGATTCTGCTAGAACTGCTGAACTTTTCCAGCAATTTCTGTATTTGTTTCTGATTCACAGCATCCACAGTTCTTTCAGTTTTTATTTATGATTGGCAGAACTTGTCCAGAGATGCTGTGGAAAAGATTCATATCTCCATTTTGCTCACAGAAGCTGGAAAACCTTGGGAGGAGATGATGTATAAGGGTATAAGGTTATGAAAGGATTAATGCCGAAGAGTGACTTAAGCACTTCAAAATAGAATGACGTCATACAGACTTAAGAGGGAGAACCGCTGATCATCTTGGAGGAATAAAATCTGCCAACTGGAGCTTTGTTATAGTTGCTCTAACAACAACTATCACATCTGTACAATATGTACATAGTTGTGATCATGTAATAAGCTGCACCTTATTTAAGACAAAAGCCTCTTCATATTAGACTGCCAAGTGGTTTTCCTTTACCATGCAAAGTCAAGCAGGGTCTGCAGATTCCTACCGGGAAAGAGGACGGTGGTAGCAAATCTAACTTACAGTGAGCAGTGGAACAGGGAGCTCGTACAATATGATGGGCAATGGTATGGATTGCTCAGACAAAAATAAAAGCCCCTGTTAATCATTTGTCCACTAATATCACCAACAAAATTTGTAATCTTCAAATTGCAGGCAGCAGTGCAGAAATATAATTAGTCCTCGGAAACAATGACTGTGCTACTGAAGTATTGCCTTATTCGAGAGAGCAGGTTAGATGAGGAAATCCAAATCAAGCCAGATTCAGCATTGAAGAATGTTTAACTGTGCTTTATGATAGACCACCTTTAAATATTTATGTCTCCTTTACACAATATGCAATCGAAAATATCACAGAATTACAACATTTTTACTTTTGTTGCCTGAGAAAACTGCAGTGACTCTTTCTCTTCAGTTGATAGGTGCAGAGCACATTTGGTTTGGTTGTAATCAAATTAAACACAGCAGGAGATCTCAGTGTGTATTGTTCTCAAGTGTAAAAGTGCTAGGCTGATGACAGTTCATACTGTTTTGATTACTGCTGAAAGCAGTGACTTTACTTTGCTTTTGACCCTTGTTCCTCACTGTCAAGGTAATTTTATTTTTACAAATTTTTCCTTCTTTGGCCTCATCTGCAGTTCACCGTAAAGACAAATTCTCATCATCTGCATGTGATTATAGTAGGTTTTTATGTTCACGTATGCGAGAACAATGCTATGAGATAGATTTTTAAAAGAAAGAGATCTCTTGTTCTCGGCTAAAAAGTGCAATTATTGATCACTGTTGTTCTGTCAGCAGAATAAAAGGGTATTTTTCGGTGGATCTCACGGGGCTACTTCCAGATGCCTCCCTTGAGCTACTTGTGCTTAAGATGTAAGAAACTATAAGATCCTCTGGTTTAGCAGAGCAGACTTGCTATTGAATTATTAGATACATTCTAGGCTTGTGGCCTGAAGATTGATGAAAAGAGGTCAAGACAATTCTGGCATGAGAAGGTTACGATGTCCTGATCGGAGATAGCTACTTTAGATTTAAAGACCCTGAAATTCCTTGGGGGTTTTACTGCACTCTTGTCGTAACTTATGCAGGAGATCAGTAGAACCCACTGGGTGAAAAAAAAATAGCAGGGACCCATTTGCACTGGTGCTGTATCAGGGATTTGTAGCCTGCCTGTAAGGATTTCTGCTCCTGCTTCCCCGGTAAATATCATCACATGGAGTACGGTGGGGGTGAGTGGCGCAGAGCACTTAGTATAATAACAAAGGCTGGGGAGCTGGTAAGACCCACTAGATAGAGGAAGGGCTGCATGGTAGAGAAATAGCTGGACCCATATTCCTGCTAAACTGTGCAGATGCTTGGCCACACTATGCCTCGAATTACTTGAAAACAAAACTGCTGGAGATCACAATGGGTCAGGCAGCATCCATGGAGAGAAAGAAATCTAATGTTTCGAGTCTAGATGACTGTCCATTAGGGCTTGGAATGTATTGCAAATCAAACTCCACAAGTGGCTATGCAAGAGAATTTAAAGGGGACCATACAGTGAAGTAATTTGGTCGCATGCAACCAGCAAATCTTAAAGAGAACATTAATTAGAGGTAACTATAATTAGACAGTTAAACATCTGGTTCAAATATTGGTGTGGAAGAAATGAATTTTACTTCGTGGGAAACTTGTCACCAATACTGGGGAAAATAGAAGCTAGACCACTGAGATGGTCTTCACCTTGAACCATACTGGGATCAATGGCTAAATGTATCTCTAGGGCAGTAGAGAGCCTTAAAACTAAGTAGTTGGATTGAAGGATCAAATATGACAAGGTATGATAAATCAAAGAGAGAAACACAAGGCAAGATAGCACTGTAGCAATAAGCAAAGTGACAATCAAAGTAAAGCAGGAAGGGGGAGAGAGCCAGCAGATAAGGCCAGGGGTTACAAAATTAGTATAAAGACAGAGTTATAAAGACTAATGCACATGGATTAAAAAGATATTAATGATGCTCACACTATGGAGAAAAGAATGGATTTAAGACTAATGATTTAAACTTAAATTGGGGCAATTATGAGGGAATGAAGACAGTTCTGTCTAAAGTGAACTGAAAAATTATGTTCAAGGAAAGCTTAGTAGAGATACAGAAGCAAACACTTAAGGAGATAGTCCATAATACTCAACAAAGATGCATTCAAGTGAGAAAGAAAGATCCTAGGTGAAGGACAAACCATTTCTGGCTAACAAATGAAGTTAATAGTAGTTTCAAACTGAAAGGAAAACCATACAATTCTGTAATGATTAGTAGCATGTCTGAGGATGGGACCAAAACAGTAGCAAACATGACTACAGCAATAATAAAGAGGGAAAAGTAGAATGCAAATGAAAGCTAGCTGGAAATATTTTAAAAAAGACAGTAATATTTTCAGCGGGTATTCAAAAAGGAACGGAAAGTAAATAAAGTGAGCACTGGGACTCTAGAGCGTCAATTTCGGGAATTAATTAATAAAAATAAAATTGTGACAGATGAATTCAACAGATTTCGTATATCGGTCTTTATTTTCTGTGGAGGATATAAATAGGCATCCCAGAAATAATTATGAATCAAGATGTGAAAGGGAGTGAAGAATTTAAAACAATTCCATTCACCAAGAGAACAGTAGTGAGAAGATTATTAAAATTAAAGGCTAACATGTCCTCAGGTCCTGATGGACTTTGTCCTGGTATTGTCACTCGGGTGGCTAGTGAAATAATGCATGCATCAGTTTTCATTTTCCAAAACTCGCCAGAAGCTGGGAAGGTCCCATTAGAGTATAAAATAGCAAAAATAGCTCTTGGTATTCAGGAAACCAGGGAGAAAGAAAACAGGAAACCAAAAGCCAGATAGTTTAAAATCTGTCATAGGAAAAATGCTGGAAATTATTATTAAGGATGAAAAAGCAGAGGACTTAGACAATCTGAATGCAGTCCGTGTGAGTTAACATGGTTTTGTGAAAGGGACATTGAATTATTTGAGGAAGTAATAAACCATGTTAGCAAAGTGAATCTGTGGATATTTTAGACTTGGATTTCCAGAAGGTATTTGACAAGTTTCCACATCTGAAGTTATTATTCAATATAACAGCCCTTGATATAGGGATTTGTCTGGTAATAGAGAACAGGGTAAGCATAAGTGGGGTAATTTTGTGTTGACAAAATGTGACAAGTGGAGTTTCACAGTTATCAGTGTTAGGGCCTCAACTATTTACAGTTTATATCAATGACTTAGAAAAAGGGACTGAAGGTATGGTTGCTAAATTTGTTGACGATACAGTGAGAGGGAAGAAAATAAGTTCAGAAGAAGACCTAGGGAATCTTCAAAGAGATATTGCTAAGTTGAATTAGCAAAAATTTGGCAGATCGAGTATAATGTTAGAAAATGGGAACTCATGCATTTTGGCAGGAAGAGTTCAAAGTAGCATATTATTTCAGTGGGGAGAGATTGAAGATCTCTGAGATACCTGTTTCCATTGGAGCTTAGAAGAATGAGAGATGATCTATTGTAACATTTAAAATCTGGAGGAGACTTGCTGTGTGGACTCTGAAAGGAAGTTTCTACATGTAGGAGAGACTAGCACTAGAGGATATAGTTTAAAAATAAAACAGCTATGAAGAGAGTGTTCTTCTCTCAAGGGATCGTGAAACTGTCTGCCCCAGAGAGAAGCGGAGGCACTTATTGAATATTTTTAAGACTGGGATTAATATATTCTTGGAAATTGAGGGAGTCAAAGGATATCAGGAGCAAATAAGAAACTGGAGTTGAGGCCATGATCAGATCTGCTATGATCTTTTCGAATGAGAAATTTTGAATACCTGAAAGGTAACACGGTGGTCAGTGGTTAGCGTTGCTGCCTCATAGCATCAGGAACCCGGGTTCGATTCTACCCTCGGGCGTCTGTGTGGAGTTTTAACATTCTCCCTGTGTCAGAGTGTGTTTCCTCTGGGTGCTCTGGTTTCCTCCCACAGTATGAAGATGTGCAAGTTAGGTGGATGACTATGTTAAATTCCCCCTACTATCCAGGGATGTACAGGCTAGATGGGTTAGCCAGGGGAATGCAGGGCTACAGGGATGGGTTGGACCTGGGTAAGATGCTCTTTGGAGGGTCAGTATGGACTTGTTGGGTCAAATGGCTTGCTTCCACACAGTAGGGTTCCTATGAAAGATCTATTTCTGCTCCTAATTCGTATACTCTTAAGCAGCCAACTTGATATCCAATGAAAGAGTAGTGTACTCCAGTTTTACTGCAGTTTGATGTAATAATAATAATGACAACAATAATATGCAGCAAATATCCTCCCTCATAAAGCAGTTAATGTTACTAAGATTGATACTATTAAAAATACAGTGGATTAATAGCTGGTTAGGAATATTACCTTGAGTTAGAAGGATAGGCACAGAGAGAGATGATGGAATGCATAATGAAATATGATGGTTCCTGAAAATGTCATTACAAAGAAGTCGGCAAGAAGGATGAATAATACAGAAGGTAATCTGAAACAGATATCCTGGACTTTTGCACATTTTGTACATGCTAACCCAGAAGACCTTCAAAAGCTGATGGGGGTGGGGAGCTTGCGGTGACTTTAACCTAACCAGCCCGATGAGATCAGACTGGCCCTGCATTTTATAGTAGAAGCTAAATTGTGGGAGGTAATAGAGCAATCCCACTGGACTGGCTAAGATAAACCTGCCGCCACAGTTTCAAAACAGCGAAACTGGAAAACCTAGAATAGGTGATTGTGCGATCAGCATTTCGATCAGGGAACAGTGCATGCAGGAATTACATAACACATAGAAGTCAATGGCATGCAGGCTGTTAATTTCAGTTATGAATGAAAATTCTTTATCTGTTTACCTATGAATTCCCAAGTTGTGCTCTCTGTAAGTTTTGCTCATTGTTGGATCGTGGAAACGATGGGTTAGTCTGAAAGTGAAATACGATTTGTGTTTACTTGTAATGTAAGGTAATGCATATTACTTAATGTTCTTTTTTTTATTGGCAGCAGAAAGTTCTAAAGTACACAAACATTTCTTTCAGCAGTATGAACATAGATGTTAATGAAGGCTGATGGTATTGAAGGTGATGCCTTCATTTTTAGGGTGGGGGCATGTGGTGGTGGGTAAACAGTCCTGCTGTGGACTTTGGAGCTTAAATTGACTTCTACCTTTGAAACCCAAAACAATTTAGTGTTTGAAGATATCTCAAATATGAAACTAAAGTGGCTTCACAGAATTCATTACAGTTTTACAAGAAGATCTATACATTTGTTAAATAACGATAGCATTACAGCTCACTGGTTTGGGAGATGCTGTCGAACAAGCCTTGGTGGTTTACTGTACTGCATTCTGTGGATGGAATTGGTTCTTAACTAACTAATTCTCTGTATTTCCTGGTGCATGTTGATGACTCCACTACAGAAGTCAGAGGATGCCTAAGTTACTGCTTGATAGCAATGGGTTCTCCACTGCAGCCACAAAAACAAACTAAAACAGACTTGAAAATTACAGACATAACCAGGTGCTAGCATTCATTCGTAAACAGGTCAGAGGTCAGCAAGACAATAACAATAGTATATTACTGTCTTAAATATGGGATCTCTCTTCAATTTGTGAAGTGAAGCTTATCATTACTGCAACTCAGTATCATCACTGCAACTCCACTCCCTTTTTCCAAACCCTGGCAGTAGCACAAGTGCAGTGATAGGTGCAATCTCATAATATTAGTGAATTAACTTGAACCAGGAAAATTTTATCGACAAAAAGAGCAGCTGTAATAGGTCTTGAAGACATTAATTCCTTAGATAAAACAACAGCCATATTGATCAGAACCCAGAATGCTTTATGTAGCTAGATCAAATATACTTTAGAAAGATCTATTTTAGCAGTTCATTTATTATATAAGGCATATTTGTGGTCAAACATTAAACAGACACACACACAACTTTGATTCTCAGAAATCATCAGTTCACCTTCAAATGCTTATGTCTCAAGCTCATGCATGAGCAACAGTGAGGGCAACTAGGGCAACTAGAGATGGACAATAAATCCTGGCCAGTCAGTGACGCCCACGTCCCAAGAGACAATAAAAAAGTAACTCTTGACTAATTGGTTCTAACAGAGTTTCAGTTCTACCTCTAAGCCATCTGGTTAATATTGACAATTTCTAATCTTGTCCTCTCATGTGGACACAAAGTGCACAATTTTGAAGATGAGCAGCTGTGTGGTCTCCCTATGGTCCCAGCCAATATTTGTCCCTTAATAAATATCTAAAAATAAACAGAATATCTGACAATTATCACGTTGCAGTTTGTGGGACATTGCTCTGTGCAAACTGGCTGACACTTTTTTGACATTACAACAGCAACCGCACTTCAAAAAAAACTTACTTGGCCGGAAAGCCTTCCTTTAGGATGCCCTAGGTCGTAAAACATGAGTAGAACTGTCTGTTAGCTATTACTTGGTATGCATGTTGATTTATTGGTTGACTCGGGTGGTAACTTGCTAAGCACTTTTTTTTTGGATATAGGCAGAGTATGATACAATATCAAATAGTCATGGAAAGGAGCAGCTTAGTGAGCCAACTATCTTATCTGATTATTTCTGTCTTATTTTCATCAGGTTGAGATTGATCATGATTGTCAAGGGAGGAACAGTTGTGATCCCTCTTCAATTACTAGGAAATGTTACATCACTTAGAATCATAGAATCCCTACAGTGTGGAAGCAGGCCCATTGAGTCCACACCTACCCTCTGTGAGATATTGTATTTTGATTCTCTTACCAGCTCACTTACAAACGTTCTATGTTTACTATACCACGTTTCCATTCATTCATAACTCTTTACAAACTCACTCACAAGCGCACTATGTTTAAACTTGCCATCAAAGCAGTGCTTCCATGAAACTGCATGAATGAATGTGTAAGAACGACCAAAACCGGCAATGGTAAATGAAATCTCACGACCCAGCTACGGGAGAACAGTTTAATATCTTCTATACCTTTCCTTAGTTCTCACTTATTTAGATTATATATGTCTAGTATTTTTACTAACATTACTAACTTTAAAGACAAAAGGACTAGCACCTCTTAGTTATGCAAACTCAAACTGGACAAACATTCTAATCCCATCAGGAGTAACAGCCAGCATTTAGCAAGTGTTTAAACCACCTCCTGCTTCCCCAGGACAGTTGTCACGCAAACTTGTGTACAATAGACACAACTATGTGACACCAAAATGCTAAAATTTTAATATAGCTAAAAACTGTGTATAAAAGAGGCTATGGTAAAACTGTACTCTGGATTCCATTGCTGCCATTGTGGATGCTCAATAAAGAGGCTATTTTCGCTACTCACCAATCGTGGTCATTATTGAACACGATCCCACAACTTGACGTAGTCAGTAGAAACTGACCGGTCACTGACACTACTCTGACAGTAAGAAACTTCCTTCTTTGAGTCGTGACCTAATCCCTGAACACGATCCCGAACATCTCAAATAGAGTTGGCTATTTTTCAAATTCCCTGCGTCCAGAACTTGAGTGTCCCAAATGGGCTGACATTGCCTACAACGTGAGTATCTGCATGACCATGAATGATCCCGGTAAGCTGCCTATGACTTCTAAAGGTGGGCTGATCCCTCCTGACATAACCAAGAAGAAATGTTACAACAGTTACAAAACTACCTTGAATTACAGTTCTCATTAGGGAAAACACTGACCAAAATTGGGCAGAAATACAATATTCCCAAAGGATACTGGACCCGAGATGACATGAAACGGGTTGGGGAGAAACAACCCGACAGAAAGATAAGGACAGAACTAAATGGCCCCTTATGGTAATGGGACAAATCTGCCAAAGGTATTAAACCATGTCTCAATCAGCCCATGATCATGAATTAAACAATCTTAAAGAGCAAAAAGAGAAATCAAAACAGGAAAAAGCTGAACTTAAAAATCTGGAGCTTGAGAAGGAAAACAAGAAACTAAAGGACCAGATAACAGTACTGTCAGTTTCTTCCCCCGTTCCAAAGCCCGCACAGAATTTGTATCCAACTACCCATGACACCCAGGAAGTGGTTCAGCAAAACCTAGCTATCGCCCTGGGGAAACTGAGGAACTTGAGTGATGGTTCCTCTAGCAGTGAAAATGATGAGGACTGTGTATCCCCAACACCATTGTTACAACCCCTTAGAACCAAGAAGGTAAAAATAGAGAAAGTGGTAAAGCATGGGTTAGAGAACAGCACTGAGATGGATGTTCCGATAAAACAAACTGAAAGACACACCGTGCATGGACCTGCAATCCATGAAAACTTAGACAGGTAGTCTGAAGAAATGCCTCAGCCAAAGAAGGGCCCAATGAAGACATGGGAAAGACCAGACTGGCTAAGGGAAATATATCTGCTCCATCCCTGGGATGGGGTATAGATTCTGAATGTCATTATCACTAAAAGAGGAGGATGCCTTCTCCATGAGACAGTCAAAGGTGCCCTTGGAGAGTACGAGCAGGAGCTGCAAGCTGGCTGGACAGTAATAAAACTTTGGTTACAGGGATATAGTCTGCCTAAGACCAATTGAAAGTCACGGATTCCTGCCAAAAATCTACAAAATCCCAGAATACGAGGAAAGGTTCAGGATGACCTGCAAAGCTTATGCAGGAGTCCCAAATGTGCAGGATAAGAATTTTGAAGGTTGTGATTATGGCCCGGTGAAATCTGCTTTTGCGGCCAGACTTAAAACCACAGCTCACTAAGATGCTGAAGCTCACCAAACCAGACTGGGACCAGAGGGGGACTAATTATTATGAACTGGTGGACTGAGCCCACCAGCTTGACTGAAATAAGGGCATCAACTTGCAAGCCCTACAGGCAGGAGAGATGGGACAGACCCCCAGTAACCCTAGAAAGACCCAAGACAAACACCCAGGGAAATGTTACGTTTGCGGCAGCAGGAGCTGCTGAAAATGACAAAAAACTGAGAGAGCCTGCTCCATGCCCCTCCAAGCTCCTACTGCCTTTATGCCAGCAGAGGGGAGACAGATTGTATGTGCCCATGAGGGCAGGTGACCTAGATATTGAGTGCCTTTTGGACACAGGAGCAGAGTTGACATGCCTACCCCTAGAAGTGTGAGACCAAACTCCCACTAGATGGGTCAGTGAGAACAGCTTACGTAGCAGGAGCTGACAGGATCGAAATTAAAAGGACTAAACCCATGCACATTGCACCCACAAGTTAGTAACCTTTGTATGGGTAGGACCTGTAGCCCAGCAGCACCTCGGAATGGATACCCTCACCCAACTAATTTTGTTTTTACATTTCGACAATGGACAGATAATGCGGTTCAACAGAACCCTACAAAGGGAAGAACTAAAAGACCACCCCCATTTGGTCTAAAGACAAGGACGACTGCAGGTTACTGCAAATGAAACCTGCAACTTTTACAGGAACACCTCCACCTTACACTAAACAGTATCCCATCAGCCTACGTCTATTGCAGGAATCCTCCCAATAATTCAGAGGTTAGAGGGAAAACGGATTTTGGGAAAAACCCACAGCACCTCTGACAGCCTGGTGTGGCCTGTCTGAAAGGCAAGTGGGGAATGGAGATTAATTATACATTACTAGAAAGTCAACTAATGCATCGATTGATACTAATAACCGATCCCTCTACTATATTCAGTGCCTTAACACCAGACTACAAGTGGTCCTTAGTCATAGATATAGCTAACAGCTTCTGGTCAGTACCCGTAGCACCTGAGGTACAGCCTTTATTCTACGGCAACAACAGTACACATGGACCCGACTCCCACAGGGCTTCCACAACAGCCCAACTGTATACTATATGGCCTTTCAAAACTATCTCCGCGAAATACCGCCAACCGAGTCAGTTACTATTCAGTAGGTGGATGATAGACTGATAGCCTCAGAAATGGAAAAGCAACATGCGATAGACCTTAAGACCCTCCTAAACCACCTGCAATGGAAAGGCCATAGGGCCAGTATTGAAAAGGCTCAGACTGCCCAGAAAGACGTAGATATGTAGGACTGAAAATCTCCCATGGGAAAAGGGGAATTACCCAAAGTCAGACTGCAGCCATACAGGCTGCCAAACAGCCTATGACAATCCGAGAGTTGAAGGTTTGCCTGGGTCTGTGTAACTTTAACTGGTGCTGCGTCGTTTGGTATACCCAACTACCCCAACCTCTGACTGACATCCTGAAGGAGAAACAGGACTTGAAAGTACAAATTGCACTGACAAAGGAACAGGGAGAAGCCTTCCAGGACCTATAGAGAGCCCTTTATTCTGCACCAGCATTGGGGATTCCCAATAGTGAAAAACTCTTTACATTATTTGTCCACGAGCAGGAGGGCTATATGACAGCAGTGCTGGCCCAGGAACACAGAGATAGGTTGAGACCTGTAGGAGGGCACTGTTTCAGAGCAGTGTAAGCTACCTGCATGGCAGTGGAAGTTACTGTGAGTCTGGTGTTGGATCAGAGATCAATAATTAAATGCCCACACACCGTACACACTTTGCTCTCTATGGACAGAGTATCCCAGGTAAATGCTGCCCGATGGACAGCATTTCTAGAAGCCCCTAAACGACAAATAGTTTGCACGAGTCCGGTCAATCTGGCCACACTCTTACTGGAGCTTGCAGAAGGGGAAAGAGACAACCATGATTGTGCTCGAATCCTGCAGGAATTGGAGGACAATAACCAAATAATGAATGAGGCTTTGCAAAACCCAGACCTCATCCTTTATAGCGACGGATCCTCTTTCATGAAAAATGATAAGGAAAGCCAGATGGGCTGTCATGACACTCTACACTGTCATTGCATTGGGAAGCCTACCCCACTGGAGCACTGGCATAGCAAGCAGAATTACAGGCTTTGTCTGAGGCCTGCAGAATAGCAGGGGATCAGTTTGTCAACATTTACGTCGACTCCTGCTATGCTTTTGGAGTTGCCCATGACTTTGGCCAACTATGGAAACAGCATGGACCCCTAAAGACTGCAGGTCCCCCCATCAGAAATGGGATAGAAGTCAAGGGCTTGCTCGTGGCTCTCCAGCTGCCCAAAGAAGTGGGCATATTAAAATGCAAAGCCCACACGAATACATAACACCATGGAAGCCCAGGGTAATGCCCTGGCAGATCAGGAAGCTAAAAGACCCACGTCCAATATCTCCTGCCAAGAAGGTCAAGCTCATGTCTGATGGCTGTACATTGGGACAGCAAATCAAAATCTGCAAACAATGCAGAATGAATGTTCCCAAGAGGAGAAATGGGAGTGGATCAATAATAGACACAGGCTGTGCAGAGATGGAGTTTGGAGAAATCGAGAATCAAATCCATCAGTTGTGCCCACTGCTTTGATGCCATATCTAGTACAACAAATCCACGCATGGTGCCATTTGGGGCCTGAACAGATGACAGCCTGGTTCCAGCGCAGCCTGTGGGGATGATGTTGTAAAAAATGTGCCCAAGTAGTTGTGGGCCATTGCCTCAGTTGCCAGAAGAACAACGCTGGAGCCAAAGTGCAACTTCCCAAACTAAAAGCACAGGTGCCTCCAGGGCCATTCCAGCTCTTGCAAGTTGATTATTTCTCACTCCCATGTTGTCAAGGTTACTCGGGTGTCCTTGTAATTGTGGACAAGTTTTCCAGATGGGTGGAGGCTACTTCCACGAGAAAGGCCATAG
Source organism: Ginglymostoma cirratum (assembly GCA_024137785.1). Taxonomy (NCBI): domain Eukaryota; kingdom Metazoa; phylum Chordata; class Chondrichthyes; order Orectolobiformes; family Ginglymostomatidae; genus Ginglymostoma; species Ginglymostoma cirratum. The sequence goes on along the minus strand of JAHRHZ010000126.1, from coordinate 3,978,815 downwards.
CCAATCATACAGCCAAAGTACTATGTAAGGATTAACTACCACGCTGGGGGCTACCCACCAGCGTTGACGCAGACCAGGGAACCCATTTCACAGGAACACTGTGTCAAGAAGTTTGCTGGTTATCGAGGATTGACTGGAACTTTCACTGTCCCTGTCACCCACAATCATCAGGGCAGGTGGAATGAATGAATCAGACCCTGAAACTGCGACTGGCTAAATACCACCAGGAAGGAATGCTCTGGCCCCAGGCTTTACCAATAGTTCTGTGCAGTATCAGGGCTGCCCCCAAAAAGAACGACAGGCCTGAGCCCATTTGAATTAGTGACAGGCAGGTCAATATCCCTACCTGGGACAATAGACCTACAGAGGGCCGACTGTCATTTTTTGAGTGACACCTATTGTCTCACTACCAAGCACTAACAGATGCTGTAAGTTCTGCTTTCCCACAGGTATCAGCTGCCCGGAAGGACCCACTGGAGGGAGGTCACGACATCTTACCTGGCTAGTGGGTTCTTGTGAAAAAGATCCACAAGGAACCTTTAGACGCAAAGTGGGAAGGACCATACCAGGTGCTGCTGATCACCCAGTCAGCTGTCCGAGGAAAAGGCAGCCTGGATTCATGCCTCTGCCATCAGACAGGCATCCTACAGTACAGGGAACCAGAACCTGACTGACAACCATGGTGTCTACTGTCACTTTTTCAATTATGGTTATTGCAATTTTTGTACTATTGGGATATTACACGTAAACAAGTATCTCTATATGTCATATGTTGCTTTCTCTTTCATAAAGTGCAGTTACCCAGAAGCTATTAAGAGCATGAACCATTCCCACCTACAAGCCCCTCCAACATCTGAAAGACCCAAGTGGTACATTTGAGGTATGATAGAAATTGAGTGATGCCTTTGAAGGGTCTCAGTAGAATCAAAAGGGGGTCCTGTGAGATATTGTTTTATAATTCTCTTTACAAACTCACTCACAAGTACACTATGTTTAAACTTACTATCAAAACAGTGCTTCCGTGAAACTGCATGAATGAATGTGTAAGAACTACCAAAACCGGCAATGGTAAATGAAATCTAACAACCCAGCCATGATAGATCAGTTCAATATCCTCTATACTTTTATTTAGCACACGTATAATTTCTCACTTATTTAGATTAAATACAAAAGGACTAGCACCTTTTAGTTATACAAGCTCAAACCGGACAAACATTCTAATCCCATCAGGAGTAACAGCCAGCATTTAGCAAGTGTTTAAACCATCTCCTGCTTCTCCAGGACAGATGTCACACAAACTTGTGTACAATTGATACAATGATGTGACACCATAATGCTAAAAGTTTAATATAGTTAAAAACTGTGTATAAAAGAGGCTACTGTAAAACTGTACTTTGGATTCCATTGCTGCCTCGAAGTGTGTTACTGCAGATGCTCAATAAAGAGGCTATTTTCACCCCTCACTGATCTCGGTCATGATCCTACACCACTAAAGAGCGTCTCACCCAGACCCACCCACCTGCCCTATCGCTGAATTTCTCATGGCTAACCCACCTAGCCTACACATCCCTGGGCACTTTAGATGGCCAATCCACCCAACCTGCACATCTTTGGACTGTGGATGAAACCAGAGCACCTGGAGGAAACCCACACAGACACAGGGAGAACATGCAAACTCCACAGAGACAGTCTTCCAAGGCTGGAATCAAACCCAAGTCCCCCGGCGCTGTGAGGTAGCAATGCTAACCACTGAGCCACCGTGCTGTCTATTTTGAATTCAAAGTAAGCATTTCTCTATTTAACTGTACTGTGAAGGTGCCGGTGTTGGATTGCGGTGGACAAGGTCAGAAGTCACACAACACCAGGTTACAGTCCAGTATCTTCATTTGAAATCACAAGCTTTCGAAGCACTACTTCTTTGTCAGGTCACCTGTAATTAACTGTGTTTTTTATGACTGGATTAGAAAATTATTTCAACAGAAGAAGAGTCTGATTGCTGAAGTTTGAAAAGAACCATTAGCTATTAAAATTGAATCAAAACAGAACTTCCAGATTATTCCCTGATCTGCTCAAGAATCTACTTTGGATTTGGGAAAAGGTGACCAGGGACAGGATGGGACCATTGGAGGAGTGGGAATATGATGGAGTTATGGGAGGGGTTATACAGAAGGATGGGTAGAAATTGGGAAGATAGAGGGAGATCTACAAATACTTAGAGAACATGAAGGACATAGACCTGCTACTGCTTAAAGGGTCCAATCAGAAAATGCAAAGTAAGCAAACTGGGTACAGAGGAATATTCAGAAAGCTGGACTCTCATGTCCTCATAAATGAAATGGAGAACTACAGGTGTGGTCTTATGGAAGCCCAGGTTTAAGGAATCGTCAATTATGGAGTCCCTGCTTTGTGGAGGGAGATTGTTTATGTCGTGTGCTCTTTAGCAGGATAGAAAGATGTTTAGTAACCTGACCAGACCAGACAAAGTAAGTTACTTTCTCCTGACCCTTCTTCCCACAGCTTTCTATTTGAAGAACTCAAACTGAGATGACAAATTCTGGGTTCCTACGACTGGTTACAAAATGATAGTACCCCATGCGCCTGCTTTGATAGGAGACATCTCCATACAATTCCAGAGCTGCAAGCCTTAATCCTCTTTTGGACCTTCAACTGGTTCCTACATCCATTGTCAATCAGCAGGTTGCTGGACATACCTCCCCTGACTAGTTACCAGGACCCTCTCAGAGTGGGGACAATTGAGTTGATTAGTAATGGGGTGTTTCAGCCCTAGACTGTGCCAAAGTCACAGTGGCAGGTCACCAGGAAAATATTGCATTTTCACAGCTCCTGTAATTTCAGTTCAAAGCAATGACAATCTCTAGTAGAAGTGGTGATATTTCTAGATCTTGTAATTGGTTCAAAAGAAAGAAGATATTCAGTCTGGATAATAATCCACTAAGGCACATGACAAAACTTCACACACGAGCAAAAAGAATTCAATGCACATGAAAGCATTAGACTAAACAAATTAATCCTCACTTTCCTACAAGGAGACATTAATGCACATCAGTACACAAACAGGAATGGTAGACATGCCCATTTGACAAGGACAGGGGAGAGAAGGAGATACATGTAACAGATTGCTGAGAAATGTAATACCCTGAAAAGCTCTGGACACTTTAAATGTCTGTAAAAAATAACTCACAGTAACTGTACCACTCTTGTTCACCATTTAGACGTTCTTTTTTATTCTGAAAGGCCGTTTTGTGACTTGATGAAAAAGGTATAGCTCTGTCACAGTGTTCCTGATTTGAAATAAAACAGAAATCACTTCAATAAACTGGAGAGGAGACAGGAAAAACTGCAGTATTTAATTTACCTGATCTCAGTGTCTCTCCATTGCTATAAATACAATATTGAATTTTGTTTTTTTACAGGATGTCTCTTCAAATTTGGAGTTTAAAGAATAGCCCTTTATGAATGCTTTTACCTTTGAAACTGAATCGGTAATTTAAATGGATGGATATTTTAAATATGGATTCAGTCATCTTTTGATGTAATTAGCTACCATCAATCCTCTATTCTCTATGCTGAGTCTAGGGCCTATCTAGCTGAATGTAACCTTCTACCTGTTGCTCCTTGACCAGTTGGATGACAATGGTTTGTTTCTAAAGCCATTGTTCTCTTAGCTTTAATTGAATTCCTTCTGCCATAACAAGGATTTTGAATTGTTACCTATTTTTGAGGCAATGTTGTATCTCAAGAATTGTCACCTCCAAGATCCAACCTTGTATTCTGTATGGTCCAGCTCTAATCTTGAATCTGCTCGCAATATTACTTCCCTTTTTTACCTCAATGTGTTTACTAACTCTCATTACTGTAAAGCTGTTTTAAATCTGTACCATTTCAATAGCCCTTGGACATAAAGTTTTATTGAACATTTTATTGCACGAAGACAGGCACCCTGCCCACAGACTGGATCCAGGCCTTCTCTCAGGGCTGCTTGCTTGCTCTCTTAGTGGCTGGTCACTGAGCACATACCTGCTTTCTTACAGTATTCCTGTTTTGTTTTGCATTGCCTTGCAATTAACACAGTTTTCCTTGCTGCTATCTAGGTCTGGTGGGTCAGGAGGAGGGTGAATACATCGTATTGTATAGCAGTGACCTACATCATTCTCACACCTGCTCCATATACCAGCGGTCTATGCAGCAAACACACTGCATGAGAAGCAAGCAAGCAGCCATGTATTCATCTTCAATTGCAGTAGTCATCAATGAAGTCCATTGAGGAATTTGTCAGTCAGGGGTCCCAACACAGTAAATCCTATAGCCGCCTATACTGGTCAAGGCATTGGCCATGGTCAGACGTCTGCACATGGGTCCCCTGGCTCTGCAGTCTGAGAAAGGACCACAGTCAGTCCATTGGCTCTGTAGTGGCAAGTAGGGCTAATGCAGTCAGAGAGATAGAAAGGTACCAGTCAGGGGCCTGGTCCTGTCTTGCGCAGGACTGTCTGGTCATGTGGTCTAGGGAGTTTGTCACAAGCCATCATCCTCAGAAACTGAGAGAGAACGGGGAGAGAAGGGAGTTGGGTCACTGGGCAGCTATGTCGCTGAGTTTCTTCTTTAGGACTGGGGGCTATTTACTCTAGACAAAGACACAGGGCAACTGCGAAGGTGGCAGCAGGATTTCACAGGTGGTATTGGGGGTGTGGGGGATCGAGGAAGATACTATGGTGTGTCTGGGAAGGCTATAATGTGGGACAGGTGTTATCTACGCACAGAAACATCCAGGCTTCAAGAGGAGTGCAGTGAATGTTCACACCAGGCACGGTTAGCTGATAAGCCAAGGTCGGGGTGGCAAGGGTAGGCAGGTGTCGGTGAATGTAGGTGGTGTGGCTGGGCACTTGACAAAGTGTGAATCCTTTGGGGTGGAATGGATGGTCAACTTAGAAAGGCGATGTGGATGTTTGGGCTGTCATTGACACAGTCAGGCTGAGGCTGGAAGAGGAGCACGCGCTGTTACCTTCCATCATGCTGGAAATGGAAAGTGCACAACGGGGAAGAAAATGGCTGTAGCACCCTCAGCATGGGCAGGCTAAGTGATGTCCTGTAACAGAGGAGAACTGCACTAAACGCTGTTCATTGGGTTTTTAAAAAGGGAACAACATTGGTCACCAGCCTCTGAAAGTTCTATCACACAGGCCTGTAGGCAGCATAGTCCCAGCATTTTCGACAGCATTGACTCTTTTCCTAAGTGCACCCTCTGTGGCACAGTTACAACTGTTTAGCAGTTATACCTTTGCACACTGAGGCAGCCAAACATTAGGGACATTCATCCAGAAGGGCCAGAGTTGCTAGCAGCACTCAATGCCATGTGTACACATTGGTCCTTCTGCTTGCAGCACATGTGATAGGCTCTCAGCACAGACCTCAATTCACAAAGCTTCTTGTGAGGCCATGAACTGCCAGGGGATGATGTGATAATGTGTTGAGCATCTAGACAGAGAGACAGGTGCCTGAAAGTTACAGTCAAAAACATTCAACTGGAGTTCTGAGGAAGGGTCACCAGACCTGAAACGTTAACTCTGTTTTTTTTTCCTTCACAGATGCTGCCAGACCTGCTGAGCTTTTCCAGCAACTTTGTTTTTGTTCCTGATTTACAGCATCCGCAGTTCTTTCAGGTTTTTATTGTGTCTAGATGGGTCAGACATGCTGAGGGCTTTTTTGTGAGACCTGAACTTCCATGGGGCGGAGGGGCCAGGCAGGGTGGAAGTGGAGGGAAGGCCTGGACACGTCTACGGTATTCTGAGCGGAAACTGCCGAGGGGCCTGTGTATGGTTCCTGCTCCAACTGGTGCCTCGTGGAACTACCCTGTCTCCTTGTGAGAATGGAGGATTGCACCTGGATTGTTATTAAGGTACCCCTTTACACTGTTGCCATGCCTTCAGTCCTGGGGACCAATGGATGGGGTGATGGATTATGGGTTTTGGGCACATATGCAGCAGCCCCTGAGGGTAAAATGGAAGAAGACAGACTGTGGCTTGACTTGCTGCATTGAAGCAACTTTTGGGCAAGGAGGACAGTTGTGTTCTACCCACCTGACTGTAGCTCCAGTCCGTCTCTGTGCGTATAGCCTGAGCAGGAGTCTGGTCTCTGGCAGTCCCTCAGATTGAGCAGCCTGGGCCGTTTCTTCCTCAGCCGCCAGTGGAGCTGTCACACTGAGGTGCTGAGCAGATTGTGGTCCCACGTTCTACACGTCAAATGTTCTGACTGAGTTGTCAGTACCCGAGATAACAAGGTGTGGGGCTGGATGAACACAGCAGGCCAAGCAGCATCATAGGAGCAGGAAAGCTTGATGTTTCGGGCCTAGACCCTTCATCAGAAATGGGGGAGGGGAAGAGGGTCCTATCCGTCCTCCCTGGACTGACCTATCTCCTCCCTACCTCCCCACCTACACTCACCTTTACTGGCTCCATCCCCGCCTCTTCGACTTGTCTGCCTCCTCTCCACCTATCCTCTCCTCTATCCATCTTCTATCCACCTCCCCCTCTCTCCCTATTTATTTCAGAACCCTCTTCCCCTCCCCCATTTCTGATGAAGGGTCTAGGCCCGAAACGTCAAGCTTTCCTGCTCCTATAATGCTGCTTGGCCTGCTGTGTTCATCCAGCTCCACACCTTGTTATCTTGGATTCTCCAGCATCTGCAGTACCTCTTATCTCTGTCAGTACCCGAGTTTGTGTACAGTACAGGAGGGAGCCTTGTTGGTGCTTTCTCTGAAGCCTCCATACTCTCATCCTCAGAGGTTGAGGAAGGAACTTCTGGTGAAGACAGCATTTCTCCACAGACATCATCAGGAGCCTTACAGAACCTGCATGACAAGAATGAGAGAATGTATTGTTAACTAGTGATTCAAAGTGATGTGCAATGATTAAGAATAACAGAGGAATACCTGTGAAGGTTGTTGTGGAATGAAGAGTGTCACCTATTTGTTTGGCAAGACTTGAATATTTCTGCATCCGCACAGCAGCGGTAACCCCTATGGCTTCATTTGATGATCCTCCCAAGATATTATCCCTTTCCCTGCTAATAATTGATTTCTTCATGAATATGGCGACTGTCAATGACTTGGGAGTATTTCCTTCCCCAACCAACTATCGAGTGGTGTCAGTGATTTGCCCACCAGATTGTGCTCCCGAGTGTAATCTGGAAAGTGAAATTGGTGGAGTTGGTGGAGGCTGCAGTGCATCCTCTGCGAGTTGAATGGTTTCCTCGATAGAGGTGCCAATGGAGCTGAGGTCTTCAGCAGCAGCTTGTTGTGCAGGTTCTCTGGGAGCCAGAAATGCCTACGTAAGAGAAGAGAGTGAATTAGTTGTTGAGAAGAAATAAAAGCTTGTGTAGATTAAAAATCAGTGACACTGGAGAGAATCAGAGCGTGGCATAACTCAGCACAGTGACGCTTACCAGATTATTTACCCATTGAGGTCTCTACCTATGAAAGGTCAAACTCTTCAATTGCTCCTTATCATTTGATTTCATGGAGATCATGAAGATCTCACTGAGATATCAGATGGCTGCACAAATTACTGGCTGGCCTTGTTACCGCGCAACTCAGGAACCCAATGTCAGCTTCCTAGCAGTCGCTGAGGAGATGTTTGAATTTATCAGGGAGGCAGTTGCAGACTTATACCGTGTATATCCAGAAGATAACTGAACAGTAGAAAAGCACCGTCAATGCTTGTAAAAGTGACTCCAGTCCGTACAATTGTACCTCTACTTTGTTTCAAGCTAGGTCAGGGGACATTAACAGTATCAATCACTTTGTTGCCCATTACTACATAAAGAGATGGCTGATGCCTTATTCTGCAGGGTGAAAATTTTAGTGTCCGAGGCAACAGTGGTGTGGTGTGGCTGACCAATTTAAACAGAGTGCAGATTTTCTGAAATTTTAGCTGAGGGGGAGGAAATGATTGAACCTACCTCATGATGGTCTCTAGTCACACAGAAATGGTTTTGTGAACAGTGTGTAGCTGATTAATGAATATCAATACCATATAATCTATATTGCTGCAATTTCCAGCTTTTATCATGTATTGCTTGTCTGTGCGGCAGGTAAGATGGGCGGAACTGAAAGGTGACTTTACAGAAACCTCCGGGACAGCCCTCTCTAGCTTACAGATGTAAACTGAGTACCTGAGCAACTGCCAACGTCACCAAGGCCTTCCTGAAGAGGAATGCATCGCTGAGCTCTCAGGTTAAGCAACGTTGGCCACACAGAGAGCTGGCTGAGTGATCTCCTTCTGTACTGTAACCATTTTATGATCCCATGTAAGTGCTGCTCAACAATTTGCATTGGTCAGTCCTCCACAGTTTTATACATGTGGTAAGCAGGGATACAGACGATTAACAAACAGGTCAAATCCCCTGAAACATGTCGGTCAGGCATAGTTAACTACCTGGAAGTTGTATCAATGGTCTCAACTTTAACCTAGAAGTATGAATATAGACAAAAAATAAATGTACAAGAAAGGTTTTTTCAGAACTAGAAATTTAGCAAATAACAGGTTTACGAAAATGCGGATATTTATGAGCTAAAATTGAAATGAAGCTAATGATAACCAAATAAGGAAGACCATGGCTAATTATATTTTACATGTGTCTATAATTGTTGCAAGCTATTATTATCTTGGAATAATTGTTAGATTGAATGGCATATAAGGTTTTATCAGCACTTTTATTTTGAGAACATTTCTTGTTCAATCCTGTTCCTTGAAGAGGAGACTGAAGATGAAATGAACAAGATTGCAAAAAAAAAGTGAACTGTGTTTTTGTCATGTATTTTTATTAGCAAAATTAATATATGAGTGCAGATGCTTTTTGTGCAAAATAAATTCAAAAGCAAGGACAAAAGGAAACCAGGCAGTAAATGATAACTTTTAAAAAAATATACACTGTTTAAAAAGGAGTAATGCTGCTGCACTTTGTAAGTAAGCTTTATTCATGCTGTTTGACAAACAGTAATGAAATATGAAGCAAATCTATTTCACTGATCTGAACATTGAGGTTCTGTTAGACAGCATATTAAGATCTGTTGAACGCTTGCTGACAGAAAGTGGTTGTTTCAAAATTTGTATTAGAGACACTAAGCAGAATACATTGCAGGCTAGACCAAATTGGGACTAATTAATGCAAAGACCCAGCAATGTAAATGTAAAGGAATATCGTAGCTTGAGAAAGTGTGACAAACCAAACACACATGGTGGAATCTTATCAGGGCCTGAGCGACAAGGGTTATCACAAGATTTATGGCAAAATCATATGAAAAGTTTGACGAGGCCCATCTCAATTTTTGGAGCAATTCATTGCACCCCTTATCCATCTGCCAAGCAGTGTGGTATAATACCTACTCGGCATTGGTGAGTTGCCAATTAAGAGATTAAATGCCTCATTAATGCCACAACTCACCAAATATTAAGCTTCCTATTTTAACAAAAGTGTCAAGCAAACAAAAGAATTCCCAACATGGAAGTCAGTGTGGTTACCTCGTGACGTCAGCACATGGCTGACTGAGAGCAGTTTCCATGTAACTCAATATCAAACAGTATCTTCGTGCCTGATCCCTGTCCACCAGCTGCAAGTGCTTTCCACTTCCACAGACTTTAGCGTCAGAGATTGTCAACTCCTGACAATCCTCATGGTACCTCTTCAATCCACTTGCAGGCCTCTTAGGAAGCACAGGCTTCCATTGCACGGTACATTAACTTTGAAAGGCTACAGCAAGGACACTTTGTGCACAAGGACAGGCACCCAGCTCATTATTGGACCAAGCTGCAGCTCAGGGCTGCTCCCTTGCTTTCTTCATGCTCGCCTATTTAGTGCCTACCTGGAAACTCGCAGCATTCATGCATTGACTTGCCATTTCATGTCATGACTGTTAATACATTGTCACTTCAGCTGTAGCCAAAGGTTATCAGTGCTGCAGCACTGAGGTGTTCTTTACAGCAGGTATACAGATATGCTTTTTGCTATGCTTGTCAGTAGGGATCTATTCAGGAGTGTGGAGAGGGTCATCTTGCTGTACAGCACAAGGAGATGTCAATCTAACACCCACAGCATGTGCCAGCTGCCTTCAGGGCTAACATACTGCGCACTCATTCAACCAAATGCCCATGTTGGAAAATGGTAGGGGGCTAGTCCACAATCAGGATAAGGAAGGGCTGCAGTTGCTGGAGGGAGTCAGGTGCCATCAGTCACGGGCCCTGTCCACATGCAATCTATGGGTTTGTCTGATGTGGGAGGCTGGTGGTTGGTGATGCCACTGTTTTGGTGAAGAGTGAAAGAGGGAAGTGCCTGTGGAGCTTGCAGGCAAATGACTGTGGTGGTGGAGCTGTGGGAAGACCCAGAGAACAAGTGGTGAGCTGCTGCTGTCAACAAGTAAACACCCTGACCATCATGCTGGGATTTGGCACCATCTAGTTCCTTGGGGAAGGAGAGGAAATTAGAAGCTGCACAGAAAAGAGGCAAGGGGAGTTAGTAATGAGATGCAAATACATTTTCCACCCTCCTCTGTGTTAACTACCATAAATGGATTACATTCCTAACATTTTGCAATTTTTGTGAAAGGTCACGACTTGTGTTCAGACCACCCTGACTTTGCCCAGCCTGATTACTGACTGACTGTGTCTCAGGAATGGTCTCGGATATTGTCTTGAGAATTATGATATTTATCTGCCTTGTGTCTGTGCTAAATGGCATGGCGAGACAGCAGCAATATAAGACATGTATCGCTGGCTGAGGGAGCAGAGTGTAAAAAGGCTAGGTAATGCAATGTAAGGATGCTGTGACATTCCATGTAGGCTCAAAGTGAGTGAGTGCTATGACAGCAAGTGAACAGACTGGAGATGCAGCCTGGTCCAGTCTATGAGCTGGATGTGTGCCACTGAGCACACAGTGTCCTTCCTGCAGCATTATAATGATAGTAGGTGCAGCCAAAGGTGCAGCATTGGAGTGCAGAACCATCCCGTAAGTGGATCAGAGATGTGCCATGAGGGCTTACAGATGCCACTGTTTGTGGACATGTGGTACATATGGCTGGTGCCCATGGACTGTGCCCTGATATGTTGGTACCCCATGTGACAAGCTGAAGTTGCCAGGCACTCGTTCTGATTTCCATTTGGAGATTTCACAATGTCCAGCTTGTTTGGTACATTTGGCAGGATAGCAACCTGAATATTAATTAGTTAAAATTAACAAGGTAAATGGCAAGCAAAAATTAGCCCTTCACTGACAAATTGCTGCTGCCTAGTGAGAAATTGTCTGTGCTGCTTGTCAAAATCAGAAAAGATGGTTTGAGATACTTCCACCGTTGAGATAGGCCACATTGGACCTCTCACACAGAAGCCCATGTTGCTCACTATAAGGTTCTGTCCCTAACTCTGTTTTTCTCTCTCCACAGATGCTGCAAGGCCACGTGAGTAGAGAAGTGCAACGTCATGAGAAACAGCAATGCTAATATCCATCAGTATTCAACTGCAGCAAACATGATTCCCTCCTTGACGTTCTGAAAGAATGCCATTGCATTCATATCCAAAATAATTTAAAGTGGAATGTACAAAGTTACTAAGCCATCCCAATCCATCCAACATGCACTGGTTTATGAAGTTGAACTTCCATCACTCATTGACTAGAGTGAAAGAAGTGCTGTAACAAAGTCAAACCCCACCAAGATTCTGGTGTGACCCAGGTTCTACCGAAGACTAGTTGCTCCTTGGGAAAGTTGAAAGTCTGGCAGCTCCATTTGTTGCAAACAATTACTCACTGACACTCAGCTCCTGATGTCATTGTAGCCTTGACTCAAACATAGACAAAAGAGCTGAATTCAAGAAGTAGAGTGAGAGTGCCAGGCCTTGACATCAAGGCCACATTTTATGGACTGTCGCATCAACGAACTTGAGCAAAACTGGAGTCAATAAGAATCAGTAGGAAAACTCTGTTAGTTGGAGTTGTATTTGGCAAATAGAAAGAATGATTGTGGCTGTTGGAGATCAGTCATCTTAGCTGCAGGACGTCTGATGAAGCGTCATTTGATCCAAAATGTTGACTCTGCTTTCTGTTCACAGATGCTACCAGACTTGATCAGTTTCTGTTTTTGTTACATCTCTGCAGGAGGTAGTGTCCTATGCCCAACCGCCTTCACTTGCTTCAACAATGACTTTCCGTCCATCAAAAAGTCAGAAGTGGGAGGTTGCTGTTGATTGTACGATGTTCAGCTCCGTTCATGACACCTCAGTCCATGTCCAAATGCAGCAAGATGCAGGTTTGGGTTGACAAGTAGCAAGTAAAGTTTGTGCCACAAAAATACTGAGCAATGGCTGTCTCCAACAAGAGAGGATCTAATCATCACCTCATGTCATTCAAAGGCATTACCATTGCTGAATCCCCACACCAACACCCTTGGGGTTATCTTTGACAACAAACTGAACTGATCTAGCCATGTAAATGCAGTGACGACTAGAGCAAATCTGAGGCTTGGTGAGTAATTCACCGCCTGACTCTCCAAAGCTTGTTCACCATCTACAAGACTCAAGTTAAAATGGAATGGAATATTCCTCACTTGCCTGAATACATGCAGCTCCAACAACACCCAAGAATCTTTACACCATCCAGCACAATGCAACCTACTTGATTGGTACCTCATCCACTCTATCTACTAACAACATGCAGTAGCAGCAGTGTGTACTGTCTACGAGATGCATTTCAGAAATTCACCAACGCTCATTAACCATCATCCTCAAAACCTACAACTGCTTCTATCTAGAAAGACAAGGGTAGCAGATCCATGGAAACAACACCACCTGCAAATTCCCCTCCAAGCCGCTCACAATCCTGAATTGGAAATATATCAATGTTTCTTCAGTGTCTTTAGCTCGAAATCTCAGAATTCTCTCCCAAACTACAATAGTTCAAGGCAGTTTGGTACTGCCTTCTCATGTGCAACCTGGGATAAACAATAAGTGCTCACCATATCCCACAAATTAATAAAAAAATATACTCAAAAGATACTAGGGTCTCCTAGTTGGTCACATGTCTAGTTGGTCACATGTCTAGGCTGGCACAGTCCTTGAAACTGAAGAAAAGCCCATGTGCATTTATACAATTTTGAATGGACAACTAACAATTTCAAAGCAGTACAACGACCCCAAAGTTCCTGAGAATAATGAGTTTGTAACTGACAGCTCCAACTCTACACAGATCAATGTTCTTCGTTTGCAAATTCCTTTTTTTCAAAGGCAATTAAAGACTGGAAGAACATTTTGCAAACATTAATCTCTATACCTTCTAAAGACTTGTTGAGGTAAAACCTGTTGAATGTCTTTAGTTAAAGCAATTATCAACGATCGCATCAATATCAATACACATTATGCACCTTCTGTGGAAGTTCCCTTTTAGAAGATTAAGGAAGGAAAACCTTGTCATGTACCTAGTACCAAGTATTTCCTCTATTTTCTCTTTTTATTTCTGTATATGCGGCTGTGCTGTGACCAAATCTACTACACTTCTACATTCTCAATGAAAAGTACTTAACACTGTACAAGATGACATTATGGAGCAGATTTTCAGAGACATCCACCCCCCGCCATTCAACAATCACTAAGAATGTACTTATATTTTTTTGGGATATTTGTCTTTTGCAAGGCCTTCATGTGTACAAACAAGCCCTTAGCAAACACTTTGCAAGGTCTTTGCTTCTTTGTTAATTACATTTCAACCAAAATCAATGTAATGAATGGTGCTACAAGTAGACTTTTGAGTTGCCTAACAATTAAAGGTAGAATTCCTCGGCATTTCACTTGGAGTGAACTTGTTTTATCTTTGAACTTCACACCAGAGGGAAAATACCTTTATAATAGTGAAAAAAAAGGTGAAATGATGTTCTGCTTTATATTAGCCTTTTTAACTAATAAGCTGCTTTCTTGTGAAAGAATAATGTGAAACACTCCAGCTGAAAGGTAGCTGCTTTACATTTCAGAAATGGAGGAGAATGGAGATATATCTACCTTCTGTTTTACATGTTCTCCTTCTAAAATTGTCTTAGACATAAATTTGATTTCTCCCTTTTCCCGATGACGGCAAGTTACAAAAGTCCAATATAGGCTTGAAAGAGATTAAATGAAACATTCTCTTGTTGCAGATCAATCGTCAGAGTGTACACAAAATGGATTTCATTGCATTCACTGAAAGATTGTAAGGCAGGCACGGGGCTGGCAAGATATTGCCATCTTATCTTGATAGTGAAGATTAAAAGAAGACTCTGCACAGAAGAAAGTTCAGTGCTAGCCAAGGGAAAATAGGTGACTTAGTCTGCTTTAGCCCTGCACTTCAAGATAACTGATAAAGTCATTAAAAACAAAGCAAATGAAGGCTGCCATAAAAGAAAGAACCAAGGGAGTGTACTGAAAGTTCACATTTATCAGGCAGCAGGGCAAGTCCCACCACTTTAAAGCCTAATCATTTTATTCCTATTTGACATGCATTAACTTGGATGTTTCTCATAAACAGCGAAGAATGTTGTGTATTTTAGGAATCCCTCGGCATATAAAGCACTTGGATCCTTAAAACAGTGCTTATTTTATTACCTGCTTCAGTAGTAGGTAAGGTGACTTGACCTTTTTTTTTAATGGCAGCATAACAGAGAGAAGCAGGCAGACATAGTACAGACATTTAAAATAAATATAGTAGCAAAGTCATATATTGGGAGGATGGCGTGGGGGATGGCTTAAAACATATTTGGATGAGTGTAGAGCAACCTTGCACACAGTTTGTCCCAGTGTGAGTTTTGATTACAAGGCTAAGCCAAACTAGCATGCCAGAACAGTTGCTGTTGATCTTTTATACTAATTTTGGATTAATAGTGAGCTGTTCCACCACGTAAACATTCTAACCTAGTATGCCGGCAACAGCTCAGCTAAACATTAATCCTTCTTAATGCTCTAAGTCAACTTTTAGTCCTTAGCAGAATTCACCTTAATCTCTGGTGAGCAAGCCAGCTGATTTACAAAACATAGCTCAGGAACTGCAAATTCCTGGATAACATTCAGTAAAAATAAATAAATAAAAATTACAAATAAAACTGATTTTTAGCCAAGAACCTTTCCTTGTTTGTAGTGCCAGTAATTTACTGTAAGTAACCGAAAGCTGAAGATCAATTATGCCTGGATGCTTTGCGGTTAAAGTTTCTTTTTAATATTATTGATAGTGTGCATTCAGAGCTTAACCTTAGTTTGTTCATTTTCTGTACCACGCAGCCCCATTACTTATCCTGGTCAATCCACTCTCCTTCTTAATCTTTGCAGCAAATCAGCATCCTTATTAGTACAGACATGTAAGACAATTTAATGAAATGCCGGATGTCAAAGATGGCAGCAGTTCATGTGAATTGTTTGTGAAGTCCACAGCAAATGTCTTTCTTTGCAGTGCTATTTGTCTGATTACATTCTATGAAATGTCACGGGAAGCTTTTTTGCATTAATGGCAGCGTATAGAAGTGCAAGTAATCATTTGTTCATTACGTATTGTTAGGTGGAAATTGAAATAAAATGTATGAAATGTATACATTATTTTGTGACTTGTTATAATCATTATACCTTCAGCTGTTATGATATTGAGTAAAGTTATGAGTTTTGAAAGTAATAAGCATTTTATAAGTTTGCCACGCAGCTTTATTTGAATAACCCATTGCAGCAGTTGAAATTTCCCCAAATTGCTATGTGTGTTAACTTTTCTGAACATCAGCTGGCGGTGGATCAGTGGCTGAACAGCTGTCTTAGAAGAGGTGATACCTGAGAAGCAAATTTGAAAAAAAAAGAAGTGGTCTTGTTCTGCTGTAGGTGGAGAAAAGAGTTTAAAACAGTTGTTCAGACACTGGGGATTCAGAATAAACACTTCAAGATGGGAAACTGGGACCTCCAGTAACTGCTCAATATAAATAACATTATCATTGCTATTTGCTGGTAATTCAGGCAAAGCAAAACTAAGCTTGACACCAGGGAGAAAGAAATGAGGAAGTATAGAATACTCAATAGTCCCTGTGGCAATACAAAGAATTTGTTTCCTTCAGTGTTCATGATTTACCGCCTGGAGGGGTCTGACTGCACGCATGCTATTTCAGCTGGGTGGCCTATAAGCAATGACAAATAAGGGCCAATGTATCTGACATCAATGCTCAAAAAGTACTGATTGCCACTTTGCCCAATGCCATGTTCCATGTTCCATCTACATTCACAACCCCACCCCGACTGTGCCTGGTAAATCTATGTGACAAATTCCTGGGATTCAAACCTCCAAGGATTGTAAAATGATATGGTGAGATACTATTAATGATGTATAAATTTGCATGAACTTCCTTAATATTTTATGAAAAATGGTACTTGCACTAATTAAATGGACAAAAATTTGGGAGGCTGTAGGCATCACTATCAAGCCTCATTTTTTCCTCATTCAAACTCAGGGTACACTCAGCTGGGCCATCAGTTACTGGTTGGGAATGGAAACCATGATTAACATTGCCTCTCTCACTCAGGGCCCTTAAGCCAGCTGCAAAACTTGTATGACGACTCCTGAGTCAGATCAGCTCAATCAGCACTGGCAAAAGGCTGAACCCAGGACATTCTTGTCTACAATGCTGTCTTTACAGTAATTAAGCTATGATGAGAGGGGCTAAGTTTAGTTACCTTTGTCTGTGGCTTCAGCATTAGTCGTGACTCATTTAATGAATTAAAATTTCTGGATATTAAAAGGACATTTTGTTTGAATGATTCTCATCTCCAAAAGTTGATATAGCTTAGGCAACAAGCTAACTGTGGTTCCTGTTATTACCACTTGATGAAACCAAATAATTATTCATGATTGTCCACTGAAGGTAACATAGTTTTGATGTTAAGTATTGATTTCCTCAGAAACTGAGAATTGATAATTTGCTCCCAGTATTTGTAACAAATATTATTCATGTTTTATCTATTAAATCTTTGTAAGGTATATTTATGTCTTTTTAAAGGTTTTATATGGAAACATTGATCTCCGTTTGAAACCATTAATGACCATTCTTTAAATGCTTCTTAAAGAAATTACATATCATTGTGTTTATTTTACTTTTGTAAAAGCATAAAATTCTGTTCTGGTAATATTTCTAACAATGCAATCCTAAGCAAGCTCACACACATTTGCAGAAATTAATGATTATACCATTTATCATAGAATATATGAAATGAAATGTAAAACACTTTCAGTTAGAAAACATTTACTAATTGTATTATCGACAAAGCTGGCCTTTATTGCATCTTTAGTTGCCCTTAAGAATGTGTTGGTAGACTTTCTTGAGCCACTGCACTTCATGTGGTGAAAGTACATTCCAGCATTGTTGGCTAGTGAGTTCCAGGATTTTGACCCAATGGCAACAGACAAATGTTAATGTAGGTCCAAGTGAGGATGGTGACTGACTTGGAGATGATGCTATTCTCATACACTTGCTGGCCTTGACCTTTTAGCTGGTGGAGCTCACAGGCGTTGGGAGGAACTACAGAATAAATTTTGCTAAGTTGTTACAGTGCATCTATGACATAGTGTGCATTGTGCACTGGTTGACTCAGGTCTGCATGGTATAACCCTGTATTAGTTCTGAATAATCTTCAGATAAGTAGCATTTTTACTGCCCTTGCTTTGTTAGTTATCAAGTTGCTATCTGGATAACATAACTTAGAAAAATCTCAGATTTGCTAAGAATTGTTGTGACGCCAAAGGAGGCCAATGTGCTGGCACTGGCTCTTCAAACAAGTATCATTGCTTCATGTCAATCTCCTGCTTTCTTCCCATGGTCCTGCCCACTATTTCTATCCATGTAACCAGCTAATGCCCTCTTGAATGCCTTGGTTGAAAGTGCCTCTACCACATTTCCAGGTCATGCATTCCATACCGTATTTATTCACTGAGTGAAAAAGTTTTTTTTTCTCACATCATCCATGCTTCTTTTGCAATTCACTTTAAATCTATGCTCTTTCATTCTTGTTCCTATAATGAATGGGAACATCCTTTCTCCACCTCTTCTGTCCAGCCCACTGATGATTTTTGAAAACATCTATCAAATCTCCTCACTGCCTTCTCTCCAAGGTGAACAGTCCCAGCTCCTTCAATGTATCCTCTTAAATGAAGCTTCCCCCCGAACCATTCTTGTAAATCACTTCTGCCCTCCCTCCAATGCATTCATTTCCTTCCTATACCGTGATCTCTGGTCTGTGTTAAATTTATTGACTTAAGGAGGAGTGCGAGTTCTACAACCAGCTCATGCATCCCTTGGCTAAGAAGGGAAGGAAATGAAGCATAGTTCTTAGTCTTAATTGGCATTCTGCAACTTTTGCCATGCTGTGAAGCGTGAATTGTCATGAATGGGGATGCAATGCTTGCTGTAGCTGAAAACGTTCTGACATCCGCAATAGAAGGATGACCACTCAGGGAATGTGATGCTGCTGTAACCCAATGTTATGCCACACTTTCAGGAAACACCAAGTGAAAATTACAAATAAGGATCAATTATCTTTATTATAAGAACAACGAGGAGCCAGAGCAGCTACTTGTAATGTCTATCAAACATAATGTTGCTGCGTGTGACTTAATCCTTCCAGTGATTTCCATGGCACTGTCTAAAACTTCTGTGTGTTGTTCAGTCATTCCATAATATTAGCATAAATTCTTTGACAGAATGATGAACTTGACTGAGGAACGTGTTTACACTATATCCAAGATATAGCTAGTGCTGAAAAGAGTAGCATCCTTTTTTATAAAATCATTCATTGCTAAATGAGATGGCTACTGCTGAAAGCCTGTTGTTTTCCTGAAACTCTGATGTAGGTCTGTTAAAGTTTTAAGTGTATTCAAAACCTACCAGAAAGAGATTTCTTGACAACCATGTATTGGCAAATACAGGGAACAATCAATGTGAATACTTTCAAAGTTTGTTTTCTTGTAACCTATTGCTCCTGTGACTCCCCCGCCCCACCCGACTCTTTTCAATATCACTCCACAGCACATTCCATTCCCTGAATGAAAGGTGGTTTACTTGCATGGAAGCCATTGCCAGTGCAGTGAGCCTATTTGCTATGCATGGCACTCTCACCTCTGAGCCAGTATTCCGAGTTCATTCCACAGGCTTGAGCATGAAATCGACATTAATGCTGAGGGAGCATTGCATTGCTGGACCTGCTGACATCCGGATGAAATGTTAGACTAAGATCTCATCTACATTCAGAAGTGGACTTAAGAGGGTTGGATTTTTATCTTTGAGACAGATAGAGGGAGCTTCTGTATGCCTGTCTTGGGAAAAGGTAATTACACAGCCATGGTTTTCGTTATGGGAAAGGTGGGTGCAGGCTTCAGTACTGTTCTGCTGACTCCAGAAATAGTTTGGTTAGCAGGTTTAGAAAGATACTGTAGAAGATCAACTAATTGCAAAGGAATGTGTTAAAAAAAGACACTTTAAAAAATGTCACTCATACATAACTTTCAACTTCTTTAAAAAATAGATTGATAAAAGTGTCATTTAGCCCCTTTAAAGTGTTGCAGGGGTTGAATCAGTTTCAGTGATATTAGGGTTAAATTTTAACAGTAAAAGAAAATGAGAATCACAGATGTACAAAGGCAGGCTAGGAGAGCAGGTGATGCACTACTCGGAATATAACACTGGCCTTGGGTAAAATATAGACATGCCTATAGACATAGCACATCGTGGAATTTGAATTCAATGAAACACCTGGAATTAAGTGTCTAATGAAAACTGATGCCAATGGTTGGAAAAACCATCAGATTTAGTAATGTTGTTTAGGGAAGTGCACTGCTGTCCTTACCTGGTGTGGCCTACATGTGACACCAAATCCACAGCGATGTTGTTGACTGGCCTCTGGGCAATTAGGGATGAGCAATAAATCCTAGCCTTGCTAGTGATGTACACATCCTGTAAATGAATAAAGAAAAATAGTAAGCACTTGACACTTCTTTATCTTGGGCAAATAAATACTGTGCAATAGTTATCGATACACAGAATAAAACAAGGAGCCCGAGTTGTCAATCAAACAATGTTTCCCCTGGAGCTCAGCTGTTTCAGCACTCTAATGGAAGCCTGGACTCTCAGCCAAGAATGCATAATGCAGCACAGGTCTGCTTGAGAGATATGTATAAGCACTTTTGAACATACCTTTTAGAGGGTTCCCTAGTTTTGACTATGCTTCACAATGCCTTTGAGCTGCCATGAACCAAGTCCTTTAAAAGCTGTCCTGACCCAATTAAGATTGTGGTTAGCTAGACCATGCCTATCCATGCTATCAGATCAGAATTGTAGTGTGTGGGCTCATGACCCAAATCAGCCCACAGCCATAAATAGCACTGATAAAATCAGACAGCCCAGAAATAGGATCAGGAAGCAAAATTAGGTCACATTATCTCCACAAGGACACATTGGCCATAAAGCATTTTGGGATGTCCTGAGTTCATGAAAAGCTTTATATAACTTTATGCCTTTCTTTTATATTTCTAAGACTATCACTGAGAGATGTGCAAGAGTAATTTGATTGTTCCTTCTTTAGGGAAACCAGTTGACCTCTACTTTTTTCTTATTTCTCAAGAACATTAACTGCCTGTCCCTGTTATAATGTGGGAAATTTAAGAGCCAATTTATGCACAACAAGCCTACATAAACAGCAATATCAAAAAGATGCATGTAACCTCTTTCAGAGGCATTGGCTGAGGGATAAGTAAAAGTCAGAGTGGAACCCAATCGTGTCATTGAAACTTTTGGATTGGATTTTCAGGGAATTGGGAATATGCTGCACAGGTGTGAAAATGGCACAAGACATAATAATTATTCTTGATCCAGTTTCTGAACTGTCCGATCTTTACCTGTGCCATCTAAGACTGCAGGTAGATTTGAATCGGGATGCACCCTTCGTCCTAACCTGATCATAAGGCAATAAGACCATAAGGTATAGGGGCAGAGTTCGGCCATCTGACCCACTGAGTCTGCTTTGCCATTCAAACATCACAAATACTTTTCTCAACCACATTGTTCTACCTTATCTCTGTAACCGTTTCTCTCCTTACTAATCAAGAACGTATCTATCCCTGTCTGAAACACACTCAATGAATTGGCTGCCTCAGCTTTCTGTGATAATGAGTTCCACAGGTTAGCCACCCTCTGGCTGAAGAAATTCCTTCTCAGCTCAGTTCTAAAGGGCCACCCCTTCACTCTGAATCTGTGCCCTCAGGTCCTAGCCTCTCCTACCGTTGGAAACATCTTCTCCACATCCTCTCTATCCGGGCCTCTCAGTATTTGGCAAGTTTCAATCAGATCCCGCATGCCCCTATCCCTCTAAAGTCCATCGAGTACAGACTCAGAGTCCTCTACTCTATAGCATGAATAGGCATGGTTTAGTCAATCCAATTCCCTTTGAAACAAAAATCCCACAGTCGGACTTTTTCACCCAAGTGGGTGCAATAAACTGGGAAATTTCCTGACACTTGCATTGGGGGAAAATTTCATAGCCTTGGACCCTGAACTAACAACTTACAAAAATTATGAACATTATGCACCTGTAATATTTGTTAAATCACCTAACTTCATACAACACCTGGATCAATGTGATACTGTGTTCAAATTATTAGAATAATAGCCTGCAATATTGTCTTTTTACATTCAGATCCCTGAGTGGAAACCAAAACTATGGTGGGTACTGGCACTGCGCTTTTATTCCTGAAACCGTAGTGCTCACTCGTAATATCCTTGGAAGATTATTTCCACGGTGTTGCCTCAGCTGTAGTTATTCTTCATTTAATGTCATCAGAATTATTTATCAGATCTGAATGCATCTGTTTCAAATCCTTGCTTCTCTCTCACTGTAGAAGCATTCTCAACACCACAACAATGTCTTCATGTATTGTCGGATCCTTTCAATCCCCCCGCAATGAAAGCAGTAGAAATGCTGGTTTTGTTTTAATCTTTAGGAACAGGTGTAAGACTAATCTTAATGATGAAGAACTTCAGCTATGGCTGTGCATAAGGCATGTCATATTATCAGTTTACCAAACACCACTACTGAAGTAGAAACATATATTAGATTTGTAACTCTTAAATCTCATAGGTATATGGATACGTTTTGCACCAAATCAAAAATAGAGCAAGGTGCGAACTTTCCAATATATCCGGAAAAAAGTCTAACTCGAAGTAATAAAAAAAAATCCTTTTCATTAACTGACATAGCCTTTGCTTAATAAGTACAAAATCAAATCTATACATGATCAGAGTTTACATTATTCTACCAACCCACAAAAGTAATATTTTTATTTTAATATAAATGTATTAACAGCAGCTCAAGCATTATTAATGAAGACTGTTCTGGTTACTTATCAGGTCTTTTTAGGAGTTGCAGGAAACTTTGAATGATTTAGACTCAGCGGTGAATCAATGCAGTTTCCATAAAAATTGGATAGGTAAAAAAGAAGTTTATGAATTGCCATGAGACATAATTAAATGCTATAAATTGGAACATGAGCATAGTTGGGGTCACATTTGATTGGTGTCTTGCACTCAACACTGGCAAAACCCGAGTCTAACCAGGTTTCCCACACAGAGAAGTATTTGAATGCAGGTGAAGAATCCTGGAGGACTGGAGAACTGATCACTTAATGGAAGGAAAATGTGTAGGCAAAATAAATGGGTAATCTTCATATTGCTTTGGGGCTTCTTAAAGTCAATGAAAGACATTTGCCTATAAAATGGTGACTGTGTTTTAAGGTCACTTGTTGTACATCAAGTGTTTAGAACTCATCGAAAAAATATTACTGGACTTTCAGTTAGTTTGACCCTGGCACTTATTGCTATCTCCACAGAAGAAAGAGCAAAGAACAAAGAAAATTACAGTACAGGAACAGGCCCTTCAACCTTCCAAGCCTGCGCTGACATGTTGCCCATCATAACTAAAACCCACTACTCTTCTGGGGACCGTATCCCTCCATTCTCATCCTATTCATGCATTTGTCAAGACGCCCTTCAAAAGTCACTATTGTATCTGCTTCCACCACCTCCCCCGGCAGCAAATTCCAGGCACCCACCACCCTCTGTGTAAAAACCTTGACTCGTACAACACCTTTAAACCTTGCCCCTTGCACCTTAAACCCATGGCCCCTGGTAACTGACTCTTCTATCCTGGGAAAAAGCTTCCAACTGTCCACTCTGCCCATGCCCTTCATAATCTTGTAGACCTCTATTGGGTCGCCCCTCAACCTCCATCATTCCAGTGAGAACAAACCAAGTTTCTCAAACCTCTCCTCATAGCTAACGCCCTCCAGGCAACATCCTGGTCAATCTTTTCTGTACCCTCTCCAAAGCCACCACATCCTTCTGGTGGTGTGGTGACCAGAATTAAACACAATATTCCAAAGGTGGCCTAATTAAGGTTGTATAAAGCTGCAACATTACCTGCCAATTTTTAAACTTAATAACCCAGCCAATGAAAGCAAGCATGCCATATGCCTTATTGACTACCTTCTCCACCTGCGTTGCCACTTTCAGTGACCTGTGTACCTGCACACCAGATCCCTCTGCCTATCAGAATTCTTAAGGGTTCTGCCAATTACTGTGTATTTTCCATCTGGATTAGACCTTCCAAAATGCATTACCTTACATTTTTCTGGATTAAACTCCATCTGCCATCTCTCTGCCCATGTTGCCAATCGATTTATATCCTGCTGTATCCTCTGATAGTCCTCACCGCTGTCTGCAATTCCACCAACCTTTGTGTCATCCACAAACCCACTAATCAGACTAGTTACATTTTCCTCCAAATCATTTTTATATATTACAAATAGCAAAGGTTCCAACACTGATCCCTGAGGAATGCCACAGGTCACAGCCCTCCATTCAGAAATGCATCCTTCAACTGCTGCTCTCTGCCTTCTATGACCGAGCCAGTTTTTTATCCATCTTGCAAGTTCACCTCTGACCCCGTGCAACTTTACCTTCTTTATCAGTCTGACCTTGTCAAAGGCCTTACTGAAGCCCTTGTAGACAATATCCATGGCCCTACCCTCATCAATCATCTTCGTCACTTCCTCAAAAAACTCAACCAATGTAGTGAGACACGACCTCCTCTTCACAAAACCATATTACGTCTCACTAATATGCCCACTTATCTCCAAGTGGGAATAAATTCTGTCTTGAAGAATCTTCACCAATAATTTCCCTACCACTGACGTAAGTCTCGCTGGCCTGTAATTAGCTGGATTATCCCTGCCACCCTTCTTAAACTAAGGAACAGCAGTGGCTATTCTCCAGTCCTCTGGGATCTCCCCTATAGCTAGTGAGGATACAAGGATTTCGATAAAGGCCCCAGCAATTTCCTCCCTTGCCTCTCTCAGTATTCTGGGGTACATCCCATCAGGCCCTGGGGACTTGTCTGCCTTAATGTTTTTCAAAACCCCCAATATATCCTTCCTCCTGATCTCAACATGACCCAAACCATCTACACACTCTTCCCCAGGCTTATCATCCACCAAGTCCTTCTCTACAGTGAATACTGACGGAAAGTACAGATTTAATACCTCACCCATTTCCTCTGGCTCCACACATAAATTCCCTTCCCTGTCCTCGAGTGAGCCAACCCTCTCCCTGTCTACCCTCTTGCTCTTTATATATGTATAAAAAGCCTTGGGATTTTCCCTAGTTCTGTTGGCCAATGACTTCATGACCCTTTTTAGCCCTCCTGATTTCTTGCTTAAGTTACTTTCAACTTTCCTTGAATTCCCCTCTTGCTTCATGTCTTCTCAGCTCCTAGCCCTGACAAATGCTTCCTTTTTCTTTTTGACTAGGCTCACAATATCTCTCATTATCCAAGGTTCCCTAAACTTGCCATACTTATCCTTCATCTGTACAGGAACGTACCGGTCCTGAGTTCCCGGCAACTTACACTTGAAGGTCGCCCACATACCAGATGTTGATTTATTCTCAAACATCTGCCCCAATCTACATTCTTCAGTTCCTGCCTAATATTGTTGCAATTAGCCTTCACCCAATTTAGTACCTTCACCTGACAACTACACTTATCTTTATCCATTAGTATCTTAAAGCTTACTAAATTGTGATCACTCTTCCCAAGCTGCTCCCCGACTGAGATGTCGACCACCTGGCCAGGTTCATTCCCCAGTACTAGGTCCAGTACAGCCCCTTTCCTCGTTGGACATGTACACACTGTTTCAAGAAGCCCTCCTAGATGCTCCTTACAAACTCTGTCCCATCCAAGTCCCAGTCAATACGTGGGAAGTTAAAATCACCCTCGACACTAACCTTGTTACTTTTACATCTTGCCAAAATCTGCCTATAGATCTGCTCTTCGAACTCCTGCTGGCTATTGGGAGGCCTGTAGTAAACCCCCAACATTGTGATTACACCCTTCCTGTTCCTGAGTTCTACCCATATTGCCTCACTGTATGAGCCACCTGAGGTGTCCTCCCGCAGTACAACTGTGTTATATTTCCTTAACAAGTAGAGCAACTCCCCCACCTCTTTTACATCCCCCTATATCCTGCCTGAAACAGATGTGTCTTGGAATGTTAAGCTGCTAATCCTGTCCTTCCCGTAATGAAGTCTCTGTAATAGCAACAGCATCATAGTTCCAAGTACTAATCCAAGCTCTAAGTTCATCTGCTTTACCTTTCACACATCTTGCAGTGAAACAGATGCACTTCAGTCCACCAGACCCGCTTTGATCAGCAACCACACCCTGCCTGCTCTTCCTCTGATCTTACTGGCTCTATTCTCTAGATCCCTTTCAATCAATCCACCTTTGCTTTGGTTCCCAACCTGCTGCCAAGCTAGTTTAAATCCTCCTGAGTGACACCAGTAAACCTCCCAGCCAGAATATTTATGCCCCTCCAGTTTAGATGCAACCCGTATGAAGTATGTAAGATCAGGAGGAACCAGATCCCCTAATTTGTATTCCTCAGTGGCTCCCTAAATTTTAAAAATATCAATTTTCCTTTGTTAAGGCATCTGGGCTAAATCTGGCTTACACCCTGATGTGTGCTTGATAACAATTACTGGGTCAACTGGCACACATACATTTACCAGGTAGTTTGGCACTGAACCCACACTGGTCTTTCAGGCCCGAAGTTTTGGAACCTTGCAAAGTCAGGAGTTCTAACGTGTTCCTGCCCTCCTCTCTGTTGATGCCTGTGTTTAGAGTGAGCGGAGACTTTGCTCCCAACCTACCCTCCATTCTAGGAACACTGATATTTGTTTGGAACTTAGCATTTCTACCTCGGCTCAAAGTGTGTAATTGTTAAGAAATAATTTCCTAACGTGTAATTGGAAAACACAATATGAGGCATGGGCAGAAGTGGGATTGGAATGAACATAGATAGGAAAATTGATGAGTTATGTGGCCTCCAAGAATCAATGTGAATCATAAATCACTTTTGCAAATGCACAAAAATGGTAGTAGAAAGGCAACATAATAACTTTGAACACTGCACCTCATGCCACATGTCCATTCTACAGAATCCTCTTTAAAATCAATTTAGTTCCGCTATAGGCCATACTTGCAGGACTTAGAACACAACCTTTTACAGATGTAACAATTAACCCAACATAATTCCAAATCCAATCATAATTACAAGCTTTGCTGATAGATTTCCCATTGAAATTACTTTCTTGGGAAAGTGCAGTATTTCTTCAAAGAGAAGCCTTTTGGCATTTCATACATTATTTAAATTAAACTAATTAAACACTGAAGATCTAATTTGTCATTCATTCATATGCTGAATCTGTTTTACATAAACAGTACAAACCATTTGCTTCAAATGTTTACATATATGGAGTAGATTTTCAATTTGTGCACAAAACAGATATAGATTGTGTAGCTGCTCTCTACCTAAAGCTGCCACAGTACGGACTAGCTTTGGGCTTCTGCTCCATTTAAATTTGCCAAGAAAGCTTCTGCAAGAATTGTGTTGGTGATTGGATACCTGATATCTGACGAGGGCATCGGTGGACAGGCTCAGTATCACTTCCTGATGACCTATCTCTCTTTAAGGAAATATTCTGAGCTTGTTGTGGAGTTCAGCTGAAGGACTATGTATATTGAAAAGTAAGAAAAAGGTCTTTGGAAAATGTAAATATTATCTAATTACACCCTGCAGGCTTCAACAAAGGTTGTACAGAGAAGGAAGAATGTCTGTTTCTATCAGATCAAGAAAAGTTGTCCCATCATATCGCTAATAAGGGCAATCTGAAATTTCTAAATGCTAGACATTTAGTGCTCGGGATCTGGAAGCTGGCCAGCAAAGACCTGATCCTAGGTGTTAAGGCAATATTCCTGCTTTGAGTCATTATCAGCCCACTATACTACAACTGCATCAATGAAAATGCTGGCCTAACCTCCCCTAATTTACATTGAATTTCACAATGGTTACTGCCAATTGCTGTGATCTCCAAATACTGCTATTATCACTGCTGTGACAATAGATGGCCTCTCTCCCACAAACCTCGCGCTCCTTCATACCACCAATCAAACTATGATACCTTCACACATAAACGTTCAGAAGTCTTTAGTATGCTACAAACTAAAACACCCCTTTCTACTTACAGGACAAAGAGGGAAATGTTCCCTCTCATACAGTTGTGGAACTCTGCTGAATTAGGTAGCGGAAGCGGGGTAATTGTATATCTTTAAGACAGAGGTGAATAGATTCTTGTTAGGCAGGGAGTTAAGAATTATGAGCAGAGGATGGAGATGTGGAATTTGAAACATAAACAGACCAGCCATGATCTTGCTTGGCCGAGTAGGCTTAAGGGGCCAAATGTCCCATTTCTGTTCTAATTTCATAAGTTTATCGGACAATGGTACAAAAGTCAGGTGGTTCCATTTGCTTTTCTGTGGCATATTTGGTGTCTTAAATCAAAGCACATTTTTACCCCACTATTCTGTCACTCAATGCCTTTCCTAGTGCCTAAAGCCAGCAGACCTAAATTAGCTGACAGCAACTCTGGTGCTTCGTCTGTGGCTGGATCCATGTAACATTCGTGTTGGGAAAACTCCTAGAAATGATTACTCAGAATAGAATAAACAGTCACATGGAAAAATGTGGGTTGATTTGTAAACTGTGAGGAGGACATTGTAGAACATAAGGGCTTTAACAGGTTAACAGGTTGTTGGAATGGTGGATGGTTGGAAGACAGATGCAAATCAATGTGAAGATGTATGAGATGATACACTTTGGTAGAAAGAGCATTGACAGACAGTATAAAAGTCAGGGCACTTTTCTACAGGGTGTTCAGGAGCAGAAACCTGGGTGTATATGTGCATAACTCATTAAAGGTAGTAGGACAAGTAGAGAGAACTATTAATGTAGTATGCAGTATTCTAGGATACATTAATAGGTGCATAGAGCACAGGTCATGGAGGTTTTGATGAATGTATAAGGATACTTAATACACCTCAGATATAGTACTGTGAATAGTTATGGGTGCCACACTTTAAGAAGGACGTGAATGCCCTGGAGAGAGTGCAGAAGAAGTTTACAAGAATAATTCCAGGATAAAACACTTCAAATATAAGGAAAGATGAAAGAAAACAGTTAGGACTGCTTTCCAAGGAGAGAAGAAGGCTAAAGGGAGATTTGTTTGGAGTTTACAAGATCATGAGGGGTCTGAATGGACTAGATATGGCAAAACTGTTTACACATATAAAGAGAACAAGATGCAGAGGGCACAGTTTTAAAGTGTTTTTAAAGAAACAGATGTGAGGTGAGAAGACAAGCATGGGGCTGGATGACCACAGCAGGTCGAGCAGCATCACAGGAGTGGGAAAACTTGACGTTTCGGGCCTAAACCCTTCATCAGAAATGGGGGAGGGGAAGAGGGTTCTGAAATAAATAGGGAGAGAGGGGGAGGTGGATAGAGGATGGATAGAGGAGAGGATAGGTGGAGCTTGACCTGCTGTGTTCATCCAGCCCCATGCTTGTTATCT
This sequence comes from Ginglymostoma cirratum, assembly GCA_024137785.1. NCBI lineage: Eukaryota > Metazoa > Chordata > Chondrichthyes > Orectolobiformes > Ginglymostomatidae > Ginglymostoma > Ginglymostoma cirratum. The sequence continues at coordinate 3,949,761 of JAHRHZ010000126.1, read as the reverse complement.
CAGATTCTCCAGCATCTGCAGTACCCTTTATCTCTGAGGTGAGAAGATACCTTTTTTTCACACAGCGAGCATATCAGGTCTGGAATGCACTGCCTGGAAATGTGGAGGATGCAAGTTTAACAGTAGTGTTTAAAAGGGCACTGGATGATTATTTAAATAGAAACAATGTGCTGGGCTGTGGAGAGAAATGGAGAATATTACTAAGTCAAGATGCACAGAGAGCTGATGGGCCAATTGGCCTCTTACTGCTCAGTAACAATTCTGTGTTTCTGAATTCTGTCTTCTCAGGTCCAGACTGTTCAGGGTCCCTGGCCATGACTGTTCAAGTTCCCTTAATGGCGACCTAGTAGTTTTCTACGTTGCCACATGAAGCTGTTCATAGGTCGCTTTGCTATAGGAAGGATATTGTTAAAATGGAGAAGGTTCGGAAAAGATTGACCAGGATGTTGCCAGGCATAGAGGGTTTGAGATGTAAAAATAGTTTGAGACTTTTTTTACTGGAGTGTAGGAGGTTGAGGGGTGATGAATTTATTGAGGTATATAAAATCGTGAGGGACATTGATAAAGTGAATGACAAAGGTCTTTGCCTCAAGGTGGGGAGGTCAAAATTAAAAGGTATATTTTTAAGGTGAGAAGAGAAAGATTTAAAAAGAACATGAGGGGTAACTTTTTTACATAGACTGGTTTGTGTGTGGAATGCCCCAGAGAAGTGGTGAATGCAGGTACAGTTATAATATTTAAAAGACATTTGGAAAAGTATGTGAAAAGGAAATGTTTTGAGAGATATGGGCCAAGTGTAGGCAGTGGGGCTAGTTTAGTTTGGGAACATGGTTGACATGGATCAGTTGGACCAAAGTGTCTGTTTGCATGCTGTATGACTCTATGACTCTATTACAATTAATAGCAGCATCGGAGGAGGTATAGGAGCACTTAAAACAGGCAATACGAGTTGCATACAGCTGAATAGTCGTTGATGACAATTATAAAGTTTTCTGTAAATTTTGAGGTAAAATGAAATTAATGGTGTGCTGTATTGAGTGGTTATACACTGTATATAAATTATTTGCTTATATTTTATAAGCACACTCTTTTTCTCTGATAACACCATGATACTGTTTGCATTAGTTAATGTCCTTGGGATGGAGGAATGAACTGAAGTTCAGATAAAATGTAGGTTTTTATTGGAGGTATTTCTGGATGGGTTCTGCTGAAAGATTTTGGAGCTGGCAAGGTAATGGAGCTTGTTTTTCACCCTCAGAGTCTTGCTGTTAATGTATGCTCTTCCAAATACCAGTCTTTCTCCCCTGTTGGCACAAAAACTGGCCTTGGTGTTCACTATGTTTCTCTCTCCCTCGCTGCTGCCAGACCTGCTGCGGTTCTACAGCACTATCTGTGTTTGTCAGAAATTAGGCTCATCTAGATTGCAAAGTTGTGCAATATAAAGCAGCCAATTGTAGCCTTTGCGGTGGAACTGTGGGACAGATCCATCAATGGAGTGGGCACATTGCATCAAGAGGCTGGAGGTGTGTTTTAGCAGAGTTTGAGAGCAGACTGTATCTCAGGAAGAATATGAGGCACCTTGAGAGGGTGCAGAGGGCATGTACCTGAATGTTTTCAAGAATGAAGTATTTTAACCACAATATTAGTTTGGATATGTTGAGGTTGTTCTTTTTGGAGCAAGGATGTCGAGGAAAGAATTTTTCAAAGCTTTCTAGAGAGTTAGTTATAACCTAGAACTCAATGCCTAATAAGGTGGTGGAACTGGAGATATTCAATGATTTCAGAAGGAAGTGAGATGGAAATTTGAGAGAGGGTTATGATGGCAGGGTGTAGAGCTAAGAGAATGTCTGGATTATTGAACAGGCAAGACTCAATGGACTGAATGTTCTCATTCTGTCCCGAAATGAGTTTATGACTGTGACTCTATTTCAGAACCTGATCTTGGTTTCCAGGGACTTATCAGTAGCAATATATTAAAATAATAATATTTGTCTTTAAACTTATTACTCAAAGTATGGGGTAAAATATATATGTTGGTGAAGGAGGTTGGAATTAAGGACAGCTGCAGAACGACGCAAATGGCAACAAACTAATTCTGCAAAGTACCTGAAGCATCTGATAGGAATGCTTTGTTTGCTTGAACTTTCATTGTTCACTTATAGATCAACTAACCACAGTTTAAACAGGAAGTTTGACAGACATTTTAGAATTTTCTGGGGCATTTTCACCAACAAACCGTTAACGTTTATTCCGAAAATTCTCATAGGTCCACCACCTGAAGAGAGTGAGTATAGTATTACTGCACCTCATCAAAGACTTTATATGAGACACCAGGAGAAAAGTCATGGACATCCTGCTAGAGGAAGGAGGAGGAGGAGTGTAAGGTGCGGAATAGAAGAGAAAAAGAGGAGAAAAGAAGAAGAGAAATAGAGGCATGAGTAGAAAGAGGAAGGCACTCAGGTCTCCAAAACAGTACTGACTTACTACTTACTGGTAATCATAAGTGATCAACAGTTGAAATGCCTTTCACAACTGAGGATCCATCAGGAAGATCCATCCACACTCAATCCTTTCTCCATGAAGAACACAATAAAAATGCCCTGTTTGCACTGCCACAGAGTGATCATCATCATTCTTTATGTATAACAGAAACAGGTCAACTGTTCAGCCAGCCAAGGAAGTAAGAATGGCCACATACCTTGAGGTAATGTATCCCCAACGTTACCATCAGCATGGCTTCTTGGAAGAGAATGACCTCATGGTGACCTGTCCTCATCGGGTTCTGTTACTGACTGTTTGGTGCTAGCTTGTTCTGGAAGAGTAATTGTCAATGAGTTTAATGGCTGGTATATAAATGTGTGGCTAGTATGTTTGTGTGTCTGTGTTGTCTCATGTGGTTGAATTGCAATGAGATGTGTCTGAGAAGGATGCAGAAGTGTGAGGTATCTGAACATTACCTGATAACTATATCTTGGACACTGTATATTGAAGACGTGATGCTGTGCCAATTATTGAGCTATGTGTTTGTGAGATGAGACTTCCCTTTGGTCACACATCTCAAATTGCTGCAGCTTTTTTGTGAGTTATCCTATTCTGGCTGTGATGTCTTCCTTGATCCACTGCGTCATCTGCCTCAGTGGGCTTCTCCCTTTTTCTATGTACCTCATCTACCAAGTCTTCTAATTTCCTCTGAGAACATGGGAATTCTTTCCCTCGATCCCTGAAGTGTCCTGTCAACCAGCACCTTTAGGATAGTGAGTGCGTGAGAGATATAGACATGATTCCAGGAAAACTGCTCGTCAGCATTTGAGTGCTAAATAAGTGAGTCACTGTTTCAATGCTGAGACATGCTTAAATCATTGCTGTCAGCATGTAGCCCCACAATTTAGGCAGAAACCAGACTTTTTAAGATGTACATCTTATTAGCCTTTTCTTTTTTCCACTATTTCCCCAAAAGATCTTAGCTGCAGAGATTTCAAAACACCAATGTTTAAAGATTACATTTGTAGCCAAATGATGAAAAATACTGCGCTACATTAATGTGCAACCTTTCATTGAAATATTTCAAATGCAACTCGTGTTGCAGATAAAAGTCAGCAATTTATTTTCAATGGTCAGCTTTCCAAGTGACTTGGTGAGTAAATGTATTGCACAGTGTGGGCTTGAGCAACATTGAGGAGGGAATTGGCACTAATTATGTACTGAGTTAGTTTACTCAGTGGTAGGAATAGTTGGTCTTAGTGCCCCCATGGATGGGAAGGGCAGGTTCAACCCAGGTCTCTGCTTCTCATTGTTTCCCACTGACTTCTGTAAGCTTGCATCTGGACATCCAGTAAGATAAGAATCAGTATTAGCTACCAAGATTCCATGTTGAATAAAGTGGTTTGGACTTGGTAAGACTTCAGTGTGCTACGAAACTATACTTTACACATGCTCAGGAAAGGAGGGAATTAAAACTAAGGATGTATCTTAATTCTTTTCATATTTCAATTCAAAGTTACAGCAGTCAGCAATGATAGCTGATATGCTTTGATAAGGGCACACAATCTAATGAATGCTGCTCCTCCTTTGTAACAGATCTGGTGAGTGCAGAAACCAACATGTAGCAATAGGAATAGATGATATTTTAAACCAAAAGAGCTTTAATACTAATGGCCTGATAATACCATCTATTTAATGACACAATTAACCATTGTTAAAATCACAGAAATTATACAGCACGTCAAGAGCCTATTTCACATACCATAGTTCTAAATCCAAAGATGTGCATGTTAGGTAGATTTGGCCATGTTAAATTGCCCATAATGTCCAGGGATGTACAGGTTAGGTGGATTAGCCATGAGAAATGCAGGGTTACAGGGATAGGGTAGGGGGTGGACTCAATGGGCCAAATGGCCTGCTTCCACAATGTAGGGATTCTATGATTCTGTGAAATCAGAGCTATTCATTGCAGTCCCATTTACCCTACTTTCAACATGAGCATTTAATATATTTTCTCCTTCAAGTTTATGTAATTCTCTCTTGAATGTTGTGATTAACTGAGCTTCAGCAGTCACTTGTAGTAATGTATTCCTTGTTCTTATTCCATTCTGCACGAGAAAGGTATGTCTAACTTCCCTCTAATGCTTTACTACAAAGATTACAATGGTATCTGATGCCTGATTTACAACTGATGCAAAGCTTCAGTAATAAATCAACATTCTTATTATTTCAGATTTTATGTGTATTCATTGCCAACAACTTTAATCAAAACCAGTTAAGATATAGTATTGTTACAAGAAGTCAATGGCCGTTTTAGAGAGAAATGTTTTACTGATTATCGTGAAGCAGATCGCACTTGATAATTGATATTCTATTTTCCAATAATCAGATTTTCCCCTCTTGTGTTTAGGAATCAATAATTGCTTGGATGGCTGAGCAGGTAGAGGAATTTCAAGAAGGACGAATTATATGTCTTAAAGAAATCCACCCAAAATTCCATTCGTTAATTTACAAGAATATCAAGTTGGACAGGTCACATTAAAGCCGTGCAGGCTTTTTTCAACACAAATGCAACAGGAAAAAGTCTGCCTCATTTGTTTTGAGAAGTCTCCCTTGTGAATTAATATAAATTACTTTGCAGTATGGATTGGAGGATCACGAAAATAACAGTAAATAAGAAAATCTTAAGTGATCTGTTAAAATTTTCTCTGTGAGAGATCATGTCTACTTTACTTAACACACTATTGAAAAATAACATTGACCTAGCTTCATATCTTTAACTACCCACAATTATCAGAATATATCAAAGGTCTGATTTTGCAAAGGTAACCCAGTAAAGGTAATAGTCATAGAGAATGCTGTTTCAAAAAGCAGGGGCCTGTGGCCTTAATTTGTGGTGTACTACTCTGACTGGATGAAAGATCAGGATGTGTTGTGAGAGTTTTGATTGGAGAATCACTCTGATTGTGCATTACAACTTGGTTTATATTTATGGGTCTGTAGAATTCAGCTATGAATCTATGAGTGTAAAAGAATAAATTGTTAAACTTCAACATCTGTTCCTTCTAACTGTGTGCCAAAAATGGATTGCGCACCAAAAACAACAAATGTTCCCTTAGCTGTGGTAGTGTCCCATTGAATAACAGGCCTATGGTAACAAATGAAGTTGTTCATTTTATTCGCAGCCAGAAACAATTGCAGATGTCATCACATCTTTTATCTCACCAATGTTCCTCCTTCCTCTATTAGTTGAGTCCGTATGTAAGAGAAGTTTTAATGAGGAAACAATGAGGTACCATTGCAGAATACTGATCACTTCTATAAATTATGTATATGAAATCACTTGAAAAAGCAGGCAGATCATTATTTAGTATTTCATCCAAACAATGCCACAGTTATGAGATCAGAGCTGCAATTAGCTTCTTGGTTTTGGAAATAGAAATCAACTGGTGTTTCTGCTCTCATAGAGTCCCTGAAAGTGTGGAAGCTGGCCATATGGCCCATCGAGTCCACACCACCCCTCAGAAGGGCATCCAACCCCGACCCAGCCTCCTTCCCTATAACCCTGCATTCTCCTTGCTAACTCACCTGGCTTGCACATCACTGCACACTGTGGGAAACTTAGCATGGCTAGTCCACCTAACCTGCACATCTTTGGACTATGGGCAGAAACTGAATAGCTCAGAGGAAACCCACACAGACAAAGGGAGAATGTGCGAACTCTACACAGACAGTCTCTCAAGGGTGGAATCGAACCTGGGTTCCTAGCATTGTGAGACTACAGTGCTAACCACTGAGACACCACTCTCAGTTGTCATCTCAAAATTGTTAACCCCTACATCTTCCATTGTAAATGGATGTAGGGCTTTGGGGAGTAGGAGTATCTAAATTCTCACTGTGAGCCAGTCATTAGAACCAAAGTAAGTCTGATGGATCTCAACCTGAAAGCAGGCCTTGATGTGAAACAGGAAAAATGTGTTTGCAGCTTGTCTGTGTGCTACACTGGGCTACCTTTATCAAAAATAAGTTTATTATTTGGAGCAGTTTATGCACTTGGCTGGGAGGAGGGAGGTGAAGGTGACCTTCACAAAGCTTATTGATAGTATAGGGGAAAAAGATCAAATGAAGAGCTGTATCATAAAACCTGTGATCTGCTAAAATTTGACATTGCTGAAAATGTGCTGGAAAATAAAATCAAAATAAGAAATTTCTCCATAAGCAAATGAAAGCTGCAATTTGTGTAAATTGCAGATAACTGTACCATTGCGTTATAAATGATTTAGCATTTCAGATGTCGGCATTTGGTGGAAATCATATAGGACAAGGGCATAAAGGACGAAATCAAAAATTCAAGTCAGACCTCACATGCGCTTGAAATAAGTATTATAATGTGTGTTGCTTCAGGTAGATGTTCAGCGTCTTGGTTCCTGGCACAGAGTCTTGCTCGATCAGTGTGTAGAACAAAGAATCAGATTGCAGGGGTCAGCATGCCTCTCGCTCAAGGCTTCTGATTTTTTTAGTCATTAAGCCTGATAAGAGAAATGGAAAATAAGAGTAAAGCAGTTTCTGTTTCAGTATTATGCACCACAATCAGCATCATGATGCTGTAGAATTTCCAGGCAAATAATGTAAGTATCAATATTAAGCTGAATACTGTGTTGTGCAGAATTCTAAATTGTACACTGATAGCACAGTTGTTCTTACTTGACACTCACTGTAAGCCATTTCGACTTTCCAAATAGTGGGATGTTGCTAGTTACTAGCCTGAAAATGTATGCCAGGCAAATTATTTAGTATGGTAATGTCAGCATTTTTCATATATTATGTAAGCCCATCAAAGAGAACAACTTGGATGGCTTCAGATTTCCTGTTTTATTTTCCAATTACCATCATGTTGCTTTTCCTTCACTTCAATAACTCACATTTGATTAATTATGAGCTGAAAGCAGTAATTAAGCCATTTTTACATGAGGCATGTTCACATTGCTCTGCACCAATGGAACAAGCTGTAGAATTAATTGATGGCAGTAATATGGTTACAAACAATGCAGTTGAGCTTTTAGTCATAAACTTTAGGAAAGAGCTGTCAATGCTACCATGACATTGTGATGGTAACTAATACACAGAGCCTGGCAGGGATCTCTGGTTTGGACTCAGTGAAGCTGGCCAGGGAGTGGTTGCGATGGGTGGGCCCATCTAGTCACAAAGGGAACGACTGAGTCCATTCCCATCAGTGGAAAAACTGACCCACATTTAGTCAGTGGCATCAATGAGTCGATGTGCTGACCCACTGCTGACTAATTAGGCTCACTACTCAGTCACTTGAAAGGGATTGATACTTAGGACACTGTGATTTAGTGATTGAGGATTTCTCCTAACCATGTTCTAGTCTTGTATGCCTCCAAAATATTGGCAAGTAAATGAAAGGTTTAGCAGGGTTTCAGTTGGTGTCCCTCATTGTTAGGCTCAAAATGCCTGATCAAGGGATCTAGAATCAGGCAGAAGTTTGGGAACCGCTAAAAGCCATACCTAAGCCCCTAACCTCCACCCTCAACCTTCTGTCTCTGGCGTCCCCTCAATCCCTCATTTGCCTGAGCCCAGGATCCAAACGGGAGACTTGGGGAAATCTCTGGAGTGTTATGAGCAGCAATTGCCATTCTTGGTTTTTGATTGAGCGGCAGTTCTCTGAGGCTGGTGTGAGAAATCCCAGAGAAAGCCTGCACTGCCTGGTTAAGTGTCTGACAGCCACTGAATTTAGTTGGCCTTTTGCCTTGGAAGCAATGTGTGTTTCCCACTGATTCTCCAATCAGTGGACAGGACACTCATCTGGAGTGGTGGATGCAGGTACAGTTACAATACTAAAAAGATGTTTGGATTGCTCATTTATAATCGCATGATAATATGTTAGTTTTGAATTAAAAAAATAGGAAAGGAGTGGAAATGGCAGCCAATATATTGTTATCCTAATTTGCTGCTCCAATGATATTTTAAAGCACAGAATATTAAAAGGACCCAGATTATTGATTGTTTGAGAAGATGCCATGGGGATATGGAGACGTATTGGGAGTGGAGAAGGAATGGACAGATTGTCCCGGAGAGAACAGTTCCTTCAGAATGCTAGCAAGAGAAAGGAGGGGAATGTGTGTCTTGTGGTAGCTTCCTGCTGGAGGTGGCAGAAATAGTGGCTTATGATCCTTTGGATGTGGATGCTGGTGAGGTGGAGAATGATGACCAAGGGAATCCTATTGCTGTTGTGGGAAGGAAGAGAAGGAGTGAGGGCAGAAGTATGGGAGATGGGTCAGACACGGTTGAGATAAAAAGAGAACATTTCTGAAGGGGTATGGGCCAAACACAGGCAAGTGGGACTAGTTTAATTTGGGAACATGGTCAGTGTGGACTGGTTGGACCGAAAGGTCTGTTTCCATGCTGTGTGACTCTATGTCATCAAACTGAATGCTATGCCATGGTGCAACAGTAAAATATACCTGTTTTGTAAAATTATTGGATTCACGACTACATAATTTTGACAGTTCCTTTTGTATTGAGAACTCCCATAACAATCCACCATTACTCATGCTTGATACAGTGTGTATACATGCCTATTTTAAGGAGTTTCTTCAGTATAGAAATGAGATTTAAAAAAGGACATTCAAGGTTTTACTGATATAATGATCATACTAATGTATTTTAACTGTTTATTTGTTCATTCTGGTTAAGACCAGATTCATGTTTTATGTAAGAAACCGGGAACAATAATTTAAAAAAAAAATTAAGCTTCATTTGCTAACAAACCCTGACTTTTGGATCAGAAATAAGATATTGCAAGTGCTTCATTAACTTGTTGTTACATTTTCTTCTGAGTCAAGATAACATTATGGTGAGAAGTAAAATTGAAATGCAATTATCTTTTTTTCCTGAAAGTACTGGTCAACATGTTTTTAAGCAGTTGCGTTTGAGAAAAAAAAGTGTAAACAGCACGCCTGCTTTTTAGGGAAATAAATTGCATGCAAATAATTTGGATTGGGTTATCGGTATAGGAACTAGATTACTTACTTATGTTCTATCTCATCGGAGAGCTCTACCCAAAGAGATCTAGAAGCCAAACTGCAACAGGATGCTGTAATTGCAAAGGAGATTGTCTTCTTGATTTGAAACATGATGTGCAAAGAGGCAAAAAAACCTATGAAATGCACTTTCATTCTTTACTGTTAGTGCCCTGACATTAGGCTGACTTTAATAGCCTGGGATGATTTCAGCTTATAAATCTTCAAATGGAGGATAAAGTTCAAGTAGATAAAATCAAACAGATGTTGGTGGGAGGATTTCTTCGTGACCCATAAAAGTGCTATCATCAAAGAGACGAATCATTTGTTTTGAATTATTACAATGTTATCAAAAGGACTATAGCAGCCTGTTTGTTGAGAAATCAGATCTGTTTATCTAAAAACAGAGCAGAAGAACCACGCTAAAAGGTCTCTGAGAAAGTGTGGTGAGATTGACGGGTGACACAGCAGGGTAAATTTTGTGGTTCCAGTGATTGACAGCTGTCTAGTAAAGTTTTTTTGGATAGACAGTAAAGCACTAAGTTTGGAACTGTGAAAAAAGAGTTAAGATTCCATTAGCTTTCCCTCTTTAAATTGGAAAACTTGAAATGACAAATGAAGAACTTTTTCCCGTTTTCAATTATATACTTAACTAGTATTTGTATTAGAAAAAGATGTGTATATATCCAATCTACAGAAATTAAAACTTTTTTGCAAAGTAGAAATCATGATTTCTTTGAAGTCAAAATCTAGAGCTACAACTTGTGCTTAAATAAATAGGCAACTGTGAGCTGCTGGAGTGGGAAATGCATACCTGTATTTGAAAGTGGACAGAAGTTTACACAATTTTCAATTTTAAGAGATTTAGACAAATGCATTTTGAAAGAAGTAACTTACGGGAGAATAGAAACAACATGAGTAATTCAAACCTTCATTAAGAATGTTACAGCAGACACCCAACACGTTGTACGTGGCAAATTCATGATGTATCAATAATAATTCTGTGAGGTTAAATAATAATTAAACACATACTGTAGCCTGCAATGTATATCCTCATTATTCAGTTACTGCCTTGGTCCTCAAGTTAGTATCTTAATATTGAAACTGAATTGTGTAGTCAAATGTATAAGTGTAAAATGATTCATAACAATAAATTAATGCAGAACTCATTTGTGCTTTGCATTATTAATACATGAACTGAAGACATAGAACAACAATTTTTAAATAATATTACTCTTTTTGAAGTATTGTTTCCTTTCAAAGCTTATATCTAAATATGCACAGACATTCACAACCAATGAAACCCAATAGCTTTAAGCTAATTGTTTTCATTTGTACAAATTCCAACAATAATGTACGTGGCATAACAGAACTCCATATAGTATATAACCTCAAGTTGTAGCGTAGTTTAGAACATTTTAAAGATGTGGTGATGGCATACGTGTAAAGTGATTTAAAGGAAATGAGGTTAAACAAAAATACACAAGTGAAAGCCTGTAAAGAAAACAGAATTGTCTCTTCAAGTCTTTGGCAGTTTTGGTTAGCTGTCAGTAAAATAGTTACATGTATTTTCCATGTTCAAATTGGAGTGATGAAAAGTACAGCCTCTGTGGGAATTTCATTGCTCCTTCTTGAAGGATGGTGAGGAAAACCATTTAATGACTCTCTCATTGTAAACATTTATGTTCAATAAAATGAATAATTGCAGAGAAGGTTTTCGTCAAAAAAATTTAAATGTATCTAAAGATAAAATGAAAATTATGCAGGTATTTGGTGGCATTCTTTTATATAATAGAGATTGCATTAACACTTATTGCCATGAAATGGAAAATGAGTTAGTGAAGCCTCTGCTGACCTTGAGTAGTTAGACTGCTTAAAGCTGACCCACACGTAACACTTATGTTGAATATGGAAAACTAAAAGTTGTATTCCATTTTAAGCGGCAAGTTACTCAAATAAAGAGAAAAAAAATGTCCATTGTATTACATAAAACGAGTTTAACATTTATTTCCAGAAGGTGCAGGACTGCAAATATTTGTATATCATTGCAGAAAAACAATAAATGAAAATTGAACAGCTTTCATCTGAATCAAAATGATCTTTCTCATAAAAATAATAATAAAACTATATCTTTGTAAATACTGGGGATATGAAAAAATTCAGTACGTCTCAATTTTCACCAAATCAGATGACACCATCTGACCTCATCCTTATGATATAAACATAAAATTTACAAAGCAACACTTCTCAAAACTTGAGAAATATTTAGCTTAGATTTAGTTTAATTATTATTTTTAACATTTTTGGTAAAATCAAGGATTCTATAATTTTCCAGTGTCACATTTCAAGCTGTATCCTTGATATGATTTGAAATGTAAATTGTGTTTAAATTCCTTGATGCAAATACTCCTAACATCTCACAAGACTGTTATCAGTTGAGTCTGGCATTAAGTTAATTGTAATCAAGTGACAAGTCAGTATGGAATACCATTATTACTGCAATATAAGCTGGATGATTAGAAATATTTGAGACCCAATTGTTCTGTATTTCAATGTGTAACTGCATGAAATAAAAGTGATTTGAAAACAAAATTATCGCCAAAAACCTTTCAAAGATTGTAACTCTGTCGTTGACCTCCTGACTTGGGAAGCTATTGTGATTCATTGGCAGCAAGGTTTGTTATTATTAATGGCTTGTGGAAAGTACTGCAAGAAGGATTTGAGTGTCAAGCCACTAAGGACTGCTGGTCAGATGTTATTCATTCTGTTTTATTTTTACACTTTTATTAATGGTACAGTGTTGTCTTAAAAAGTGATCAATGTTACTTTGTGTCAAGTTTTTAATAATTCAGCTGTGAGTTTTGATGGTTTCCATAAATTAAGTAATCTCACGGGTCTCAAAAGAGCAGCTCATCTTTTTTTGGAAGCTTTTGTTGCGTAATTTTCGAAAATAAAATATCTTTCTATTCTAAAAACAAATTTCAGCGGTATGCGTCAAATGTTCTGTTTAACATTAGTGTTTACATTTTGCATTTTCCTATTTTTCCTTCAATGGTTACAAAAGTTAGTTCCTTCATGTTTGAACATGAAACAGTTAAATTTGCAAAGAACACTTTGGTGTCGAGTCTTTTCTTGTAAAACTTGTTTCAGATGAAGTACAGACTTTCTGACAACTGCAAGGGCACAATGTTCTCAGTAAATTCCACTGGTAACCGTTTCTCATTGTATATATACACTGTATGAAAAAAGGATCAGATTTATAAAGAACTGTAAAATGTTTTGATGTGCTAATAAAGATCAATCATTTTCTTCCTTTTGTCTTTGTTTACTGGAAAGTACTGTGTCAAACCAAAGCTTACCAAAATATTATTCAGGTTATTTGGGAAATTCTATTTGAATCTGTGCAATTGTGAATAACTAGTGAGGTTTTGTTGTTGAAAGTTTAGGAATGTTGTTAATGAGATTTGAAAATAACTTTATTTTCAGATAACTGTTTAGGTAAGGAACAGTTGGAATATCAATTGCATTTCAGCAAGTTAAAGAACAGTATTATTTTTTGTATAGTATATGTAGGAATCTGTGCGGATATAGTGGAAAAGTCTTGAATTAGTATTAATGCCATCCTGTTATATTTGTGTGCAATGTCTGATTATCATCTGTGTAAGCCACATAGTGGGAGGATGAGAGTCTTATACCAAATTACAAGCGATAAATTACTGTTTGAAAATATGGTAGAGACCTGAGGATGCACTATCCTAGACATTGATCTGAACAATACAACGTTGCAGCATTCAAAGAATAGTCGATTATGTAGCATAAGAGTCAAAAAGTTGTATACTGAACAATAAGAATTTTTGATTCTTATTCAATTTATCTAGAGATTCACATGTCTATGATGACAATAGGTGCTGGTATTGTGGAATCATCAAATATATCCCTCATCATCAACTGGATGTCTTTTAAAAACAAAATGGTCATTGAGAGTAATATTACTATTAATATCATATGTCTTTTTACTCCACTTTCTATTGATTATTTCCTGATCTGTTATCTGAAAATGACAAATGTACTGTATTGTACTTTTGTCTGCTGGTCGATTTCAAAGTGGTGAATAACTGCATGAGCGTAACATGCAAAGAAATGTTTTAGCATTTTATAACTAATGAGTTACAGGAGAAAATTAAAACTGATGTGAACTAATTGGCTTGGTGGTAATAAAGTGAGGAGGTGCTGGCCTAGTGGTATTATCGCTGGGCCGTTAATCCAGAGATGCAGACAACATTCTGGGGACCCCAGTTTGAATCCCGGCACAGCAGATGGTGCAATTTGAATTCAATGAAATATCTGGAAATAAGAATTTAATGATGACCATGAATCCATTGTTGATTGTCAGAAATACCCATCTAGTTCACTAATGTCCTTAAGGGAAGGAAACTGCCATCTTTACCTGGTCTGGCTGACATGTGACTCTAGACCCACAGCTATGTGGTTGACTCTGAACTGCCCTCTGGGCAATTAGGGGTGGGCAATAAATGCTGCCTAGCCAGCGACACCCTCATCCCATTAATGAATAAAAAAAATGGAAGCTAGGAATTTCAGCATCAAGTCTGTGTTGGAATTTCAGGAGATTTCCAGAATTGGGATAACTGCTGTAAGTGTAAGGCAATGGAAGGATGCTAATGAAACAGAAGGGGGCATTGCCAGCCATTTTGTCTTTCTTGATTCTCGGTGCAGTCTGATTATCCAAATGGATCAATTCTCCAATAACATTGCACTGGGGTTTTGTCAGGACCAACTGGAGAATGGAAAATGTCTGGGTGCCTGGAAATATTTTGATAATTAAAAGAAGAAGAGATAAGTTATAATACAAACCGCCTCTATTCCATTAACCTCCACCAGCAGGATCTTTGAGCTTGGGGACCTTTGCTTGCTGGTATCAAGCATTTATCAATAGACCCCGAAACAATCAGGAGCACTTTTACAGATTTGCCATGCCTGCAGCCACACTGCTATTTCAAAGTTTGAATACATTCCAAGGTCATACCAGGGAGTGGGTCTCTGTTATGAGTGTGCTTCAGACCATGTTAATGGACCATGCTAGTGAGATTGGGCAGAGTTTTTCCCTCACTGGTGTAGTGCACCTCTAATATGCTTTGCCTGTCTGAAATATGGGGCTAGCTTTCAGTAGAGTTTTACTCACTCTGGAGCTATTTAAAAGTGGGATGGAGGATTTAATTCAGAATTTCTGCCACCATTTCCAGCACTGGAAATTTCTGATGGTATTGGTTCAGGTAACAAGGCCCCACCTTGCACGCCCAATATTGTGGGGTCCATTGCAGGTTAGGCACCTCCTAACGTCCCACACTTTTCATGATGTCAGGCCAGCCTCTTCATGACTCTTGCTTCATGACCTCTCAGAGGATTTGTGATTCTTAGTTTAGATTTGAAAGGTAACGTTAAAAGATCTTACTCATCTTCCCCACCAATCAATCCCCATGGCTCTTTATCCCATTCCGCGCCAACTCAATGTCAACTCTTAAACCCCCCACTATTCCTAGTATCTATTCCTATTCTTATTCTCTGTATAATAATTATGTTAAACATGGAATTCCTGACAAAAAAAAAATTTCACAAATACATATTGAAAATGAAATGCCTAAAAAAGGTATCAATCAGATAAATATTAAAGTATCCAGAAAAGAGACTTCAAACTCTTTGCGCATCTTTATTTTGTCCAAAATAAACATTCAGATTTTGACAAAAGAGATCACAGAAGAACAGTTTATTATAAGCACTTAAAAATGCCAGTCAATCAAAGTGAACTATTCAATGCTGAGATCATGCTTTACTTATCTGGAGTCTCAGCTGAACATACGGAATGAGGTTATTTGAAAATCCAGATGTCCAGAAATCTACAGGTCTCTATAATGTTTGAAGTGATATCACTATTTCAGCCACATCTGATCGTGTGTTACATAGCCAATGAGTTATCATTCTGCACTCATTGAGGGAATGTGTTGCAGATTTGGCACGTTAAGTTTGCACAGGAATGGTCATAACCAAAGAGCCCTATTGGTAAAGGGTACGGTTCCCAGGAATTGACTGAATGGTAAAATACAAGTCAGTTAGTGTTTGCTATGTCAAGCAACAAATACGCCAAATCTTTATGATCTGTTCAGGATCTAAATTCAAGGCCATGGATAGAAGTCAGTGTTGAATTTGTAAATTCGCACACTGCTGCATGCTGTCACTGATCCCTATTGTAGTTTCTCAACTGTAGAAATTATTACATATATTTCAACGAAAACAGTCATCCCGATGCTTTACCAGATTTCTGCTTTGTTTGGAGTCCCTTGAACAAAAGACAATGGATCCCCATTCAACAGTGATAAGTGCAGTAAATTTGTGAACTAGATGGGCATCACTTATTGGGCAATCAAACTCCATGGGCCATCAACTAATGGAGAGTCAAGAAATCACATGTACCTTGAAAAGTTATGTCACTTTCGTTACAATTACAGAGCAACTCCTCCTTGAACTACTTCAGCTACATTGATCTTTGCACATCTTATTTCCGGAGCTGCCTCATGGATCTAATAATAAACATGTATGCAAACATAATTGAGAACAGAGAGATTGAATGAGAGTAAATGCACAGTGACATATGAAATTTAGATCTATGCTACTAAATCCAGGAGATAAATTGCTTGTGAAAAGCATCACGTGAAATTTGTTATCCTTCAAAGCATTGAATTCATCATTTGGAAGTATTGAATCCAAAGTAGATGCTCAAATCTCAAACTGAGAACTTGAGTTGAATGGATCCACACCTGATGTTAGACAATTTTCTACTCATGAGAGAAAATGTTATCTATATTTAAGTGATTTCATTATGAAGTAAACAAGATTCATTTGAGCACATTGTTGAATTAATGAAAATGTTATTGTATGTATAATACTACAGGTGAAGTGAAATGTTCATATGACATTTAATTTTATTGTTTACACAAATCATATAAACAAATCATACTAAACCTCTCATTTACTAAACAGGAGAGGGATGGAATGTATTGAAAATTGCACTGTATATTGTGTCAGCTACAATCCATATGTAGACCAGCAGAGGGAATCTAGAAGGAGAAAAAAAAAATTAATGTTTTCACAGCGCGTGAAGCAGTTCTGCTTCTTATTGAATCATGCTGTATCCGGCTGTTTCTTCCCAGGAATTTAATATTGCTTTCCTTGCAGTCTCAGTTGCTTGTCTCAGTGATGCTGCCGAGGTGGCAAAACTGCCAGCCTGCTGAGTGGGCTGGCAACTTGGTGAATCAGGGCACCATTCTTAATTAGATGGCATCTCTAATGGCAGCCACTGCCAGGAAAATTGCTGTAGAAGTCGTGCTGTCATTGTGCCCGATCTCGACACATACGTTTGTTCCCAAAATCAGGACTTCCCCAGGACTAGTAAAATCCGTTGTTTTATGATCTTAGAGCTGCCGTACAGTGCTTAATGACAGCTGTGGACTCTTTCATATTGGACATGGATGAGACCATTACTAAACTTTCTGCTGTCGTTTTGTAGAACAGAGCTGCTGCCCATATGCCGCACCTGTCACAACATTCTGAGGATCTAAGATCTCACAGTCCGTGTTCACTTTGATAGCTTTGATTATTGGCTTCTTGGGCCAGAGGCCAGGATGATGACAGCACAAGGGATTTAGGATTCCTTTGGAACAACAAAAAAAGAAATTTCAGAGCTAGGAAAACCGGAATGACGGACATGTCCAAATGTGCCTGTATCAGCTCTTATCAAAGATTGGATTCACATCATCATTTCAAGCCTTCTTTTTATTGCATTATAATTCAGTGGTGTGGGCTGGGATGATGGGGGATGGAATTGGGGGAAGGGCTACTTATATACTTGCATATGTGGATCAGGTATCTGTGTGATGATTTTCTCTGGCAAAGACATTCTATCCATGCAAATTGGTGTTGTTGCTGGTAAATACTAGAAAATGTTTTGAGTTGCTAAGATATTGGATTTGACTTCACTTCATGTTAAGGGGCAACAACAGATTGTAAATAGATAATATATTTGCAGCTATTGCTTGTTGTCCGTGGGATACTATTTGAAACCTTTTTCTCATGTGTTTCAAGAAAACCTCTGCCCTCAGGGTACAAACAGCCTCTTGCCTGACAATATGACACATTTGCAACCACACCATACACATATAATAGAAAACAGGGTTGCAAACCTTTGCTGCTTAGGACTGCTAGTTCTTGCACTACAGCTCAGACTTCGAGGACGTGAGAAGGGCTGCTTCCAACCATTACCAACACAAGTTGCATCGCGTACTGTGCTTGTAAAGTTGTGAACATGGGCATGATATGCGAGCACTGAACGTACACTGATGTGGGAAACTGCTTGTGACAGTGGTTTGGCACATGATCTACCAGTCTGGATCTGTCTGAAACTGTTAGCATCCTATCAAACATTTGCCAGCCGAACTACATTCAGTTGCACCCGACACCACTGATCAGTGTTAGTTAACGGGAGTTTTTGTGTGAGGATCTTCTCACTCCCCTCCTTTGCTGGAGACTTAAATAGAAGCACTGTGTTGAGGGCTACTTGAGAAATTTTAAATAGTGTTTGGATTCACCAGACAGTGCTGCTTGTCTGTAAGAAGTAGGGCATAGGAGTTGGGAGGCCTAGCAAGAGAAAGGCTGGCGTCAGCGATGGAGAATCTGGCCGAGGTTCCTTCAGCATGACCTGACAGGCAGCAGAGACGGAAGGCAGTGTACATAGGGAGAAGGAGGAATGCTCGCCATAGAAGCCTCCACCCAGACTTTTTTTAGGGAAGTAACTCTACGGCTTCCATCTCAACCAGGAGAATGGTGTGAGGTGGCTGAATTCACCAAGTAGGTGGCCGCTGAACTGTGTCGTGACCTCCAACCCAACCTGCAGCTCCACAGGAAGGTGAGGATGGTATTGACAAGTGGCTATCAGTGTCACTGTGGCCCTCAATTTCTACTAGATCCCTCAAGGCAGGAACCAACAGCATTAACAACATTTCATGGTTTGTTGTAGACAGCAACAAACAGAACACAAAAGACCCTGCGTGCCAACAGAGACTTCCATCCATGAAATGATACTCAGATTTCCTGAAGCCTCATACTCCAGAGCTTCACATTTCCCCAAAGCTTTCCAGCAGTCTGAGCCTGTATCACAACATGTATAAATCTTGTGGATTAGATTGGCTCCAAGTGCTTTTATTTAATTCCAAAAATGTACTTTATTGTAAAAATATCTCTATACACATGTGTAGACACTGAAGCAGTTTGGTTCTGTACAGTAGCATATGGAGAAACAAACAAATGGGTAATGTGTTGTAGCTGTATGATGTGGGACCTGGTTCATCCCATTGCAAGCTGCAGTGACCACACCTGCAGCAAGTGTTGGTTGTTCGAGAAACTTCAGCTCAGAGTTGATGAGTTGGAATCCGAGCTTCAAACACTGCAGCACATCCAGGAGGGAGAGAAGTACCTGGACGCTCTGTTTCAGGAGACAGTCACACCTGGTAGATCAAGTGCTTCAAATTCAGTCAGTCATCAGGGACAGCAGGGTGTGACTATAAGTGAAGCAGGTAGGGGGATCCTGAAATCAGGAACGGAGGGGCTTCAGCTCTTGACCTTGTCCAACAGGTACGAGGTACTTGCTCCCTGTGAGGATGAGGAAGAGGACTGTAGGGAGGATGAGCTAGCTGACCACTGCATCATGTTACTGGAGGCCATTCAAGAGGGGGGACCAAAAAGACAAGCGATAGTTGCAGGAGACTCTATAATAAGGCGGATTGATATCATCTTTTGTAAGCAGGATTGAGAGTTCTGCTTAGTGTGTTGCCTGCCCAATGCCAAGATGAGTAGCATCTCTAACCAGCTTGAAAGGATATTGGCGAGAGAGGGTGAGGATCCAGTTGTTGTGTTCCATGTTGGGACAAACAACATTGGCAAGCCTAAGAAGGAGGACCTGCTTGGTCCTAGCTATCAAGCACTAGGAACGAAATTAAAGAATAGGTCCTCAAGGGTTATAACCTCCAAGGTACTACCTGAGCAGCGTGAAAATTGGCAGACGAATAAGAAAATTAGGGAAGTAAACTCATGACTAAAGGAGTGGTGTGTGAAAGAGGGGATCCATTTCATGGGGCATTGGCATCAGTTTTGGAACAGGAAGATTTGTACTGTTGGGATGGTCTCTACCTGAACCGATCTGGAGCCAGTGTTCTAGCGAAAAGGATAAATAGGGTGGTCCCTAGGACTTTAAACTAGTGAATTGGTGGGGGGAAGGGAAGGGGAAAACAACAGGAAGTATAATGGTAAGTAGAAAAGAAAACAGCAGGTTAACATGTGTGCAGGAGGGATTAACTACATCGAAGACTATGAAAGAAGTTAAGAGGAGGGAAAACGCAGGAGATATTATTAATGGAGATGCTGGAATTGAAAAAGAAAGTACAAAAACTAGCATAAAGGCACTTTACCTGCATGCTCGTAGCATTCGAAGCAAGGTAGATAAGTTAATGGCTCAAATCATTGCGAATGAGTATGATTTATTAGTCATTATGGAGACATGTTGGTAGGATGTTCATAGTTGGGAATTAAACATCCAGGGGTATCAGACTATTCAGAAGGACAGGCAGGAACGTAAGGGAGATGGTGTAGCACTGATATTTAAGGATGACATCAGGGTGGTAGTAAGAGATGATATAGGTTCTATGGAGAATATCGTTGAATCCATTTGGGTGGAAATTAGAAATTCTAAGAAGAAAAAGTCACTGATAGGTGTAGCCTATAGGCCACCAAATAATAACATCACATTGGGGCGGGCAATAAACAAAGAAATAACTAATGCCTGTAAAAATGGTACGGCAATTATCATGGGGGATTTTAATCTACATGTCAATTGGTAAAACTAGGTTGATCAAGGCAGCCTTGAGGAGGAGTTCATTGAGTGTATCTGCGACAGTTTCCTTGAACAGTATGTAATAGAATTGATGAGGCAGCAAGCTGTCCTAGATCTGGTCCTGTGTAATGAGACAGGAATAATTAATAATCTCATAGATAGGGGTTCTCTTGGAAGGAGCGATCACTGTATGGTTGAATTCAGAATACAGATAGAAAGTGAGAAGATAAAATCCAATACCAGGGTCCTGTGCTTAATCAAAGGCGACTACAATAGGATGAGGGAGGAGTTGGCTAAAGTATACTGGAAGCAAAGAGTTTATGGTGGGACAGTTGAGGAATGGTGGAGGACTTTCAAAGCAATTTTTCAAAGTGCTCAGCAAAATATATCAGTAAAAAGGAAGGCCTGTAGGAAAAGGGGTAATCAGCCATGGATGTCGAAGGAAATAAGACAGGCTATCAAATTGAAAGATAAGACATACAAAGTGGCAAAGATGAGTGGGAAACTAGAAGATTGGGAAAACTTTAAATGTCTGCAGAAAGCCACAGAAAAGCTATGAAGAAAAGTAGAAGAGGTTACGAGAGTAAACTAGCTCAGAATATAAAGCCAGATAGCAAACATTTCTACAAATATATAAAAAGAAAAAGAGTGGGTGAGGTAAACATTGGTCCTTTAGAGGATGAGAAGGGGGATTTAATAATGGGAAATGAGGAAATAGCTGAGGCATTGAACAGGTATTTTGTGTTGGACTTCACAGTGGAGGACACAAATAACTTGCCAGTAATTGTTGACAGGGAGACAAAGGTAGGTGAGGACATTAACATCATAATTATTGTGAAAGAGGTAGTGTTGGGCAAGCTAATGGAGCTAAAGGTAGACAAGTCTCCGGGACCTGATGGAATGCATCCCAGGTTACTAAAAGAGATGGCCGGAGAAATAGCAAATGCACTCGTGGTATTTTTCCAAACTTTGTCGGACTTGAGGGTACTTCCAACAGATTGGAAAACAGGAAATGTGACCCCACCATTTAAAAAAGGAGGAAGACAGAAGATGGGGAATATAGGCCAGTTGGCTTAACTTCTATAGTGGGTAAAATGCTTGAACCTATCATCAAGAAAGAAATATCAAGACATTTAGGTAGAAGTTCTTCCATTGGGCAGACACAACATGGGCTCATGAAAGGCAGGTCATGCTTAACCAACCTACTGGAATTCTATGAAGAAGTTATGAGCATGGTGGACAAAGGAGACTCAGTAGATGTGGCATATCTGGATTTCCAAAAGGGATTTGACAAGGTGCCACACAAAAGGCTGCTGCATAAGATAAGGGTGCACAGCATTATAGGCAATGTATTAGCATGGATAGAGGATTGGTTAACTAACAGGAAGCAAAGTGTGGGGATAAATGGGTGCTTTTCCTGTTGGCGATCAGTGACTAGTATGCCTCAGGGATCAGTGTTGGGGCCGTAATTGTTTACAATTTAAGTAGATGATTTGGAGTTGGGGACCACGTGTAGTGTGTCGAAGTTTATGGATGATACTAAGATGAGTGGTAGAGCAAAGTGTGCAGAAGACTCTGAAAGTTTGCAGAGGGATATAGGTAGTTTAAGTGAGTGGGCAAAGGCCTGGCAGATGGAGTACAATGTTGATAAATGTGGAGTCATCCATTTAGGTAGAAATAACAGTAAAAGGACTATGATATGAACAGTAAAAAATTGCAGCATGTTGCTGTGCAGAGGGACCTGGGCGTCCTTGTGCATGAATCACAGAAGGTTGGTTTGCACGTACAACAGGTAATTAAGAGAGCAAATGGAATTTTGCCCTTCATTGCTAGAGGATTGAGTTTAAAACCAGGGAGGTTATGCTGCAGAGATAGTAGGAACTGCTGATGCTGGAGAATCTGAGACAACAAGGTATAGAGCTGGATGAACACAGTTGGCCAAGCAGAATCAGAGGAGCAGGAAAGCTGACGTTTCGGGTCCAGAAGAAGGGTCTAGACCTGAAACGTCAGCTTTCCTGCTCCTCTGATGCTGCTTGGCCTACTGAGGTTATGCTGCAGCTGTATTGGGTGCTGGTGAGGCCACAGCTGAAGCACTGTGTGCAGTTCTGGGTGTCTCCTTACTTGAGAAAGGATGTACTGACACTGGACGGGATGCAGAGGAGATTCACTAGATTGATTCTGGAGTTGAGAATGTTAACTTATGAGGAGAGATTGAGTAGGCTTGGATTATATTCATTGGAATTTAGAAGAAGGAGGGGGAATCTTATAGAAACATATAAAATTATGAAGGGAATCGATAAGATAGAAGCAAGGAGGATGTTTCCATTGGCATTTCATTGGCATTTCCATTTCCACTCCATAGGTGGTGGAGGCTGTTAAGATTACAACATTTAAAAGGTTTCTGGATGGGTATATGAGTAGGAAGGGTTTAGAGTGCTATGGGCCAAATGCTGGCAAATGGGACTAGATTAATTTAAGATGTCTGGTCGGCATGGATGAGTCGGACCAAAGGGTCTTTTTCCACGCTGAACGTCCCTACGTCTCTACGCTGCCTGTGGTTAGGTGACATCTTGTATGTAGTAGATGGTGAAGAGTGTCGACAACCGTGTTGCAACATGTTTGGATTATCTTCCTGCCACAGTTGAATAGCTGGGAGCCCATGGAAGCTGTGAGATGTGGGTTCATGGCTGGCAGCATTGAAAAGTGTGTGAGCTTGAGATGGGACATCTAAAAATATTGCAGGATCCTGATTGCTGGAGTTTGCTGAGAGGTGAATGATAGAACACTGACACGTCAAGCAGTGGGCAGAAAATATGATTTGAAGAGGCAGTCGCTGACCCTGACCATGTATGAGATCATTGAACTTTGCCTGGATTGTAGCTAAATCTTTGCAGCCAGTCTCTGTGAAATGACCACCTTGCATGTTGCACTTGAAATGGGAGTGCATCTGGTCAGCAGCACATTTCAGGCAGGGCTGCAAGGTGCACTCAGGTTGATGAACAAGCAGCTCAAGGTTCATATCCTGCCACTCACCTGTGCTTTGGAAGTCATGCATCATTGTCTTCATGCCCAAAAGGATTCTGGGGCAGTTGTTAGCTTTGTTAGTTCTAATTTGAGCCCTTAAGCCTCAAGACTCAGGGTAGGGGAGTCCAAAATTAGAGGTTATAGATTTAAGGTGATGGGGTAAGATTTAAAAGGGATCTGTGGGTCAGCGTTTTCATACAAAGCTTGACGTCTATGTGGATGAGCTGCCAGAGGAGGTGGTAGAGGTGGGTGCAATTACAATGTTTAAAAGACATTTGAACAGGTTAATAGATAGGAAAGGTTGAGAGGGATATGGGCCTAATGTAGGCAATTGGGACTAGCTCAGTTTAGGAAACCTGGTCAGCATGGTTGAGTTGGGCCAGAGGGCCTGTTTCTGTACTATATGACTCTATAACCATAAAAAGTTAATTTTCTGCAAAAAAAAAGCTCCAAATATTGAATGACCTAACCAAATTGATCCTCTAAAATTAGGTCAACTCAGTACAATTTGCATGCAAAAGATGTAGAAGATTGGCATCTGTATTTCAGTATTTTGAAGAAGGTGCAGAAACATGAATGCAAGTACTGCTGTCTCACTGAATCTCGCTATCTTTTGGAGATGACCTGTTACATATGATTTATAGCTGGCATCCATGCTTGAGAAATTCAATGCACAATCACATTCCAAAGAGTTTAGATTACAAAATCCACCACGCACGTCGTTTTACTGTGGTGTTTAAAATATGACATTTCAACGTCCTTGGGTTTTTTCCCTTGACTGAAATTATATTTTACAACAACAGCAAGACACTTACCGAAGTCTTTGTGTCAAGTATGGATTTTTTTTTGTGTTCTGTTTTGGAGTTCGAATGATGTGTTTTAGAGGGTAACAAATAATCTCTAATGGGGTGAAGGATTTTGCTTCATGTATGAGAAAAGCTGCAAAGCTCTGATGAACCCAGCCACTCCGATCCCTGTAGGGAATCAATAACATGGGTTTCAGTGGCTGACCACACCTGCAGCAGAACTAGTTTACCACATGGTATAAGTGCTGAGAGGTCAACCAATTCAAATAAGCTATCCAATGGTAATGTGGTGTCACAATCAGGTAAGGAGGGGTCAAGTGGCTCCCAGCTTTTCCCACTCCTCATTTGACCACACACTTTGTTTTTAAAAGTATATGCTTACCAATTTATTAAGTGTTTAACTGTTTATGTGCTGCAACTGAAAAACATTATGCACAGATGTTCTTTAAGAAGGAAAGTGAATATTGCACTTAACTTGGATTGAGATTCTCACATAGACATACACTCAACGTTCACACACTCACACAATCCAAATTGGAGGGTAGATTACTTCTTTTAAAATCCAGTAAAGGTAAAGTGTATCTGGCTTTTAAAGGATGGTGACTGGAGCTATGCTTGGTTGTCCTCCCGAGGTCATCATTGAGGCAGCTTAAATTCATAGATGGATGATTTGTCTGTTCCTTTGAAGATAGCAGCTATGAGGTTGAGTTCTCTTTTAAAATCTCTGTTATATCAAAAGACTGCAGACAGGGTTTGAAATATACAGGTTGTCGCGGGAGAGAGAGACCCGCAATGTGTTATTGATTCTTCAGCATCTCATGTGTTAGCCCTGGTCTGCAGGAAAAAAAACACTTGCAGACACAAAGGATTAGTTGATTGGTACATGGCCCTTACTCCAACTATCCAATTTTGGTGGTGGCAGAGTAGAATCCAGCTGGATGGCTTTTATAATTAGATGATGTCCAGACAAATTATATTCAGAACCAGTATTCTGTTGTCCAAGTGATAAAGTCTGATGATTTGTTTCTACTCAGTTGCGTACTCAAGTGATTGTCTGGATGCTTTGCTAATGGGTAAGTGATGCCACATTTGGTCAAGTGTAGCCTTGATGTTAAGGGCCGTCACTCCCATTTCATCCCTGGAATTCAACTCTTTTGTCCATGTTTGAACCAAGGCTGTAATGAGGTCAGGAGCTGAGTGGCTCTGGCAGAACACAAACTGGGCATCACTGAGAAGGTTATTGCTGAGCAGGTGTTGTTTGATAGGACTGTTGATGGCCTCATTCATAACGATGATTGAGAATAGATTGATGAAATGGTAACTGACTGGGTAGATTTTACTTTCTTTTTGTGTCATGGATATAATTAGGCAATTTCCCACAATTTTGAGTAGATGCCAGTATTGTAGCTATCCTGGAATAGTTTGACATGGGTATGTGTACTTCCTGCACATGGTTTCAACCAGGAGACAAGTAGGATCCATGACATCCCACATATTGAAAGCTGCACATTCTACTCAACCAAGCTGTGCTGCCATGTCTTCATTTTATTTTGCTTGCATTAACTTCATTCTGCTTTGGCTTACCCATGTTACTTTATTATATTGGCCCTGACCTTTCCTTCTTCCTGGTAAATACAAATACTTCTTTAAAAATAGTATACTTTTCTAATTTACAGAAATATACAGTTAGTCTCTAATACCATTTTCTTACTCAACGATCAACTTACTTTGAAAGAACAGAAGAAAATAAACCTTCCTCCAGCCATTCACCAAAGTTCCCACTCAGCCCATTTTACTTCTTGCACCAAACCTTACCTGAAGCATTTCCCTTTGGCCTGAATTCCCAGATAGAATCACTCGGCCTCTGATTCCCTCAGGCAAAGTCTTCTTTGCGTTGATCGCATGCTCTTACTGACTACGTGAGTAAAAATCCCTTTCTCAGATAAGATAAAGTCGCTATAGTCTCATAGGATTATAGGGCTGTTCTCTCATTAGAGAGAGACAACTAGTGGTTTAACCCGATGGTCCTCAAACCTCAGACGAGGGGAGAGCTTGGAAAGGAGCGCCCTTCACGGTAACCTTAGCTGGTGCAGGAAATGAACTCGCACTGTTGGCATCACTGTGCATTGCAAACCAACCATCATGCCGCTTCCTTATACAGAGCTGTGATGAGTCACTATCCAGTTTAACTTCCTACTTGAGTAATCAGCAGTATTCAGGCAAGCAATTTCAATGAGTAAGATTGGACCCAATTTCTGAGACTAATCTCCTTTCCATCAGGAAAGGGGAAATTCATGAAAATCTCAAAGACTGGCAAGTTTTTGAAAAAGGTTGAACACATTATCTGGTAAATGGTCACTAGCAATGTTTAAAATTATTTGGTCAAATTGTGTTTCAAGCTCATCATCAGAAAAGAAATGATTGTTTTGGCATTAATTTTGAAATTGAAGCTTTTAATTGAGCGTGCTAATCTGATTTTATCGTGAAAATGACCTCTTGTGACATTGTGAAAAGCTGTTAAATGGACATTCATTTTCCTGTCAGGACTCAAACATGGAAGTTTTAATAACTGAGTGGCATTCTTTCTTCTTATAGCACCTAGGAAGGCTCTAACTGAATCCATTAGTGGCACAGAGGTAATGTCCAAAGCCCAAGACCAGGAGGCCTGGGATCAATGCCCATCTGCTCCAGAGGTGTGTAATAACATCCCTAAACAGATTGATTAGGAAAATAGCTTAATTTTTTTTTAAAAGAAGGATCTTGCCATAAGGCATAGTTCATCTCATTTCACATCTTGTCTAAATCTTCAAAGTTGTGAGCATCTTGTTTTTTGTTTGCTATTTAGTTATTATTCTGACCCATGAGATTAGCTCTTTTTTCTAATGGAATCATGGAGCCCAAAATGAGACTGGAAGATTGAACAGGAATTAATAGTCAATTGGGATTATCTTCATACCGAGAAAATCAAGTGAGTTGTTTTGTTGTGACATTGACCATGAAGTCACTTTAAAAGGTTAAATTTTCCCTTCCATTCGTTATCTTTAGGTTTTGCTTGATATTTGCTTTACACAGGGACAATGTGCAAAAGGTGCTACAACAATTGAAATCCTTTGGTGAATGAGCTGTGAAAATCCTGCTAGAAGGACAAAAGACCAATGTGTAACCTTTTGAACTCTTACTTGGCAGGTTGCAGCTAATCCAAGCTCAGCACAGTCCAAAGTAAATTCTCCCAGTAAGCTTCACTAGCTTCAATATGCCACGGCAGAAGTCAACTTCCATTGTGTTTGGGTGAAATGAAGGAGTCATAAATCTTTTGTAAGAAAACAATAATATTGTCTTATGAACTTTGTGAAGATAAAAGAAAATGAGTAAGGCAACAGGCTAAATGAAAACCCTGTTTATTTTTCCTATTAAGTGGCTGAAGAATCTAATGTATGAAAATTAAGTTAGAACCTGCCCAATGACAGAAAACAATGGACAGAAGAGCCAGAGTTTGTACTTGTTAATTCAGGGCATGTGGGCTTTGCTGGCCACGGGAAAAATTTTATAATTCATCTCTAGCTGCCTTGAGAAGGTGATGGTGAACTGCAGTCTTGAACCGCTGGAGGCCATATGCTGTATGTAGAACCATAGTGCAGTTAAGGAGCGAATTCCAGGATTTGGACTCAGTGACAACGAAGGAATGGTAATATATTTCCAAATCAGATGGTGAATGGCTTGGAAGGGAACTTGAAAGTGGTGGTGTTCCTGTGTTGCTGTCTTGTTCCTACTAGATAGTAGTTGTGGGTTTGAAAGGTGACTAGGAGGCACCACTAGATGGCAAGACTAAAGAGTCTTGGTAAATTTCTGCAGTGCATCTTGTAGATGGTACACACTGCTGCTGCTGCTGCTTGTCAGTGGTAGGGAAAGAGAATATTTGAGAATTTAGTGCCAATCAAGAGGGCTGCTTTTGTCCTGGGTGGTGTCAAACTTCTTGAGTGTTGTTGGAGCTGCACTTATCCAGGAAAAGTGAGGATTATTCTATTATACGCCTGATTTTTGCCTTATCGATAGTGGACAGGCTTTGGGGCCGAAAAGTGAGTTACTCATTGCAAGATTTTTAGTCTCTGACCTGCTTTTATAATCACACTATTTATATGGCAAGTCCAATTACATTTCTCGTCAATGGTAACCCCAGGATGTTGATAGTGGGGAGTTCAGTGATGCAACACCATTGTTTGTCAAGGGGCAAACATTAGACTCTTTCATTGGAGACAGTCATTGCCTGGCTTTTGTGTGGCACAACTGTTACTTGTCACTTGCCACCCTAAGCCTGGATTTGTTCAGGTTTAGTTGCATTTTGACATGGACAGCTTCAGTATTTGAGCAGCAGAGAATGGTATTGAATGGTTGTGTAATCGCCAGTGAACATGCCCTCTTCTGATGTTATGCCGGATGGAAGGTCATTTATGAAACAGTTGAAGGTGTTTGGGCCTAGGACACTATCCTGAGGAATTCCTGGAGCTGAAATGACTGACTTCCAACAATCCAACCATCTTCCTTTGTGTCAGGAATGACTCAAACCTGTAGAGACTTTTCCCACTGATTCTCATTGACTCTAGTTTTGCTTGAGTTCCTCAATTTTACAATCGGTCAACTGTGTCCTTGATGTCAAGGGCTGTCGTTCTCACCTCACATCTGGAGCTCAACACTTTTATCCATCTTTGTCAAAGGCTCTAACGAGCTGAGTGGCCCTTGCAAAATGCAAAATTAGAATCATTAAGCAGTTTATTGCTAAGAAAGTGCTGCTTGATAGCACTGTTGATGACACCTTTCATCACTTTCCTGGAGATTGAGTGTAGACTGATGGCCTGATTGGATTTGTCCTGCTTTTTTTGTACAGGACATACCTGGGAAATTTTGCACATTTTTGAGTAGATGTCAGTGTTGTTGCTATACCAGAACAGCTTGGTTAGAATTGTGACATGTTCTTCAGTTCTCTTGCTGGACTGTTGTCAGGGTCCATTGTCATTGCAATATCAAATGCCTTCAGCTGTTTCTTGATATCACATGGAGTGAATCAAATTGTCTGTAGACTGGCGTCTATGATACTGGCGACCCCTGGAGGTTGCTGAGATATAACATTCACTCAGTATTGCTGGATGAGGATTGTTGTGAACGCTTTAATCTTATATTTTGCACTGATGTGCTGGGCTTCCCTATCATTGGGGATGGGGATATTTGAAGAGCCTCCTCCTCGAGTGTGTTGTTTAACTGCCCACCACCATTCACAATCGGATGCAGCAGGGTTATGGCAAATCTGATCCTTAGGTTGTTAAACTACTTAGCGCTCTTGCTATTTCTACTGTTTGGCATACAATTGTCCTGTATTTTAGCTTTGCCAGGTTTTCAACCCATTTTTAGGCGAGTCTGATTTTGATCCTGCATGTCCTTCTCACTCTTCACTGAACTGTGATTGGTTCCTTGGCTTGATTGTAATGGTAGAAGTGGTTTGCACTGGTTCATGAAGTTGCAGATTGTGTTGGAATCTGATGTTGCTTCTAATGGCCTCGTGGGTGCCAGGTCTTGAGATATTAAATCTGTTTGAATCTGCTCCTATTTAGGACGGTAATAGCGCTAGAGGATAAGGTCGCACATTTTTTGTCCTTAATTACCTGCTGCATGTACGACTGAATGAGTTGCTCATCCATTTCAGAGGATAGCCAACCCACATGTAGGCCAGACAAAGTCATGGCTACAGATTTCTTTTCCTAATGGACATTATGAACAAAATGGGTATCAACACCAATCAATAATAGTTTCATGGCTATCATTAGACTTTCAATTCCAGAATTCTTTATAAAATTGAAATTCCACTGTTTGGACCCAGGAGCATTGCCATCACCTTTGCTTCCCAGTTGCCACTGCCTAAACATGATCTCCATATTTATTACATGAAACCAATAGCACTGTGGGTGTATCTACACCACATGGACTGCAACAGTTCCAGAACGCTGCTCACAAGCACCTTGTCAACGTCAATAATGGATGGATAAACATGTTGGTCCTGTCTGCATTGTCCCACCTCATGAATTTACTGCACCTCAACATTTTGTACCAATTGAAAGCAGAGCAACAACAGTGAAGTTATTCTTATAGGATCTTTTTTTCTGATTCTGGGGCAATCACTGAGAGCAATGTGGTCACTTGTGCTTCTGTTTAGGTCCAATTGTCACCTTAATGTGGAACTGTCAGAAGACAAAATTGGATTTTTGTGATTATGTCTCATTTTTGGTTTGTAATCTATCTTAGACAAGGAACCGTTTCTTGTTTTCTATGCAGTCTTTAAGCTAGGAGTAATAGAGCTTTCATATATTTGACAAGAATGTAAGCAACTTATTGAAGTGGAATAATTTTAAATATTCGCTTGAGAACAAATGTAATAGCTTGAATTTTTAACCAAATTGTGGCTTATAATTTTGGCATTGATAAATAAACAAAGTGCATCAATGAAAATCACATTGCAGAAGTCCGATAGTAATAGCTAAACAAACATTGGTGGCACGTAATCAAATATTTCATGAAGAAGGTTGCAATTTAATCAGTCTAAAAGCTGGTTTAATTCAGCAAAATGTGACTGCATTTTGTTTTGTTCTTGTTCAATTTTGAAGTCGACAGTGTTTACATTACAACTACTAATGTATAAAAATCAAGACAGAATTACATTTATATTGGGCCTTTCATGACCACCAGACATCCCAAAGTACTTAATAGCCAATTACCTACTTAGGGATTGTGCTGGCCCCCAGTTTTGCAAACTCCATGAAAGTAAGTGGGTTGATCTGAAAGAGTCAACATTGAATGGTCACCGGACTCAAACCTTGATTTCTGGTTTTCTCAAGTAAAACACACAAGTTTAATATGTAGTCACCCTCCCTCAAAGAATGATAAAATATATGACATGAAGCATATAAGCAGATAATCTTTAGGCAGTCTTTACCAGACTGATTCCTGGAATGGTAGGACTGATATATGAGGAAATTGTTTAGGATTATATTCACTCAAGTTTAGGAAGAATGAGGGGACATCTCATAGAAACCTCAGTGTAAAATTCTAGCAAAACTAGATGAGTAGGTGCAGAAAAGATATTCCAATGGCTGGGAAGACCAGAGCCAAGGGTCACCATCTATGAATATGGAGTAAATTATTTACGGCCAAGCTGAGGAGAAATTTTCTTCACTCAGAAAGTCCTGACCCTGTGGAGTTCATTTTCATAGAAAGCAGTCATACACACTTTGATATCAAGAAGGAGTTGGATAAAGCATTTAGGACTAAAGGGATGAAAGGACATGAGGAGAAACCAGGATAACAAGCATGGGGCTGGATGAACACAGCAGGTCAAGCAGCATCATAGGAGCAGGAAAACTTGACGTTT
>JAHRHZ010000126.1:3900986-3917639 GCA_024137785.1 Ginglymostoma cirratum | reverse complement strand
AAACGTCAAGTTTTCCTGCTCCTATGATGCTGCTTGACCTGCTGTGTTCATCCAGCCCCATGCTTGTTATCTCGGATTCTCCAGCATCTGCAGTACCTTTTATCTCTGAGGAGAAACCAGGATGAGGCTGTTGAGTTGAATGATCGGCCTTGGTCCCTATGAATGGTGGAGCAGGTTTGAAGGCCCAAATGGCCTACTCTTGCTTCTATTTTCACACATGCACGCTTGCAGGCACACACACACAAAATCATTAAAATAACATACAGCTCAACCTTTAATGTGTCTTTGAGTCAGCAGTTTTCAAACTTAGACCAAATTTGATGAGTTGATTTCCGGTCAGCAGTGGAGATTTTTGTGGTTATCTTTTTAAGTTCTCAATTTCTGATGTTTCTTTCCAGCCAGCGTAGTAACTGGGCTTTTCTTCTTGAGTGGCGGAGAGAGAAAGAGAGAGAGTATTCTCCAGGGTGTTTCAGTTCTGCAGTCAAAAATCTATTTCCTCTGCTTCTGTCACAGAGAAAGCCTCTTGAAATAACGGCTTGTTTGTATCTTCTAGATGAAGGTGATATTTCATCGTTAGCACATGGAGATTCTCATGATGACACAAAACATAATGGAGATGAAGAATTTTTCATAACTCTCAACCTGGGCCTTCTGCTCAGGTTACCTGTTGTATTGGTCAGGACACCAGGAATAAATGCACTTGTGTAATAATCTGATGCAATTTGTTATGTTTTTTGGAGGGGTTAGATGGAGTCTCAGAAAGATGGCAGCTGAAGAAATGGACCTACTGAACTAGCAACCCTAGACAGAGAGGTCAGCAGCCTTGGGGTCACACTCAATCCTGGATGTAGTACTACAAACAAATCTATGACGTTGACCAGTTTGACAGGTCCTACATTCTTCTCTGGAGCTTTCACATGGAAATGTAGGAACGTAGGAAAGTGCACTGCATGGAGAGGGCACGGGGTGAAGCAATAGCCGATTGCTTCAGATGCATGACAGTGTCACAGTGACCCCCAGCCTTGTGGCTTTGTTCAGCCTCACTACATTCCTTAAGGGTGGGTGTACGGTGGAAATCTTCAGGAGTCCCCAGCGTGGACCAAAGGACTGCCAATTGTGCTGGTCTCCAGGAAGAAACTCAGTGTCCTTCCTCCTGCTTACAGAAGTACAAGGAGATGGCAAAGGTAAATGGGGGCATTCCCAATATTCTGTGATGTGAGCACAGAGGTGTCTGTGGACCTTTCTGGATTGCAGGCCAGTTGGGAAATTGCTGATGTTGACTCTGGAGTTTCAATCCCGGGAAGTTAGGACGCAACCAGCTCATGTGGCCACCACTGGACAAATATAGATCCTCATCAAGCATGGTGGGAATGAAGAGATCTGAATGCCTTAACCTTTAAATGCAGGTCTCACCACTATTGAAAGAAGAGACAGCCAGAAAGACCATGGGCTGGCAGTTTGAGGTAGGGGGAGAAAAATCACATCTCCCAGACCCTTCACTAGTGCAGGGACAGCCACATTGTGGGAGTGTGTATTTGCAGTTAGATTCAGGGTCATAGTCTGCTAAATACATTACAGACAGATCCAAGGAGCTGACAGTGGCTGTGACAGCTGAAGCCATTGACAGCTGGGCAATTTGGGACAGCAAGTCCACCTGAGTCCCAGGATGATAGCAGCGATGAAACAAAACTTGACACCAAGACACTTCAAAAGGTTTTAGGATACATGACTTGGTCAAAGGGATGCTACCATTTCACGTACCAGGTTATGGAAAGATTAAATAGAAGGATGAGAATTTTAAAAGCAAGATATTGTTAAATCGGAAACCAATGTTGATCAGTGAACACACAGAAGTAATGGAGAAATTAGGCTTGCTGTGAATTAAGGTGCAGACAACAGAAATTTGAATGAGCTTAGCTTTTTGGAACTTGGAGGGTGGGATACATGGGTGAAGCTGGGTGAAGATGGACAACGTCGCAGATTTAGAAGCAGAGTTATTTCTAATGGAGAGAATATGGAGAGAACAAAGTAATGAATAAACATACACACCAATACTGATTGTTATCAATATCTAAATCCGCTCAGGAATGAACCATAGCTTTTTAAACAGAATAGAAAATTGTCGGATTCCTGCATTGAACTTTGAGAAGTTAAGCTGATAGATGGAAATAAAATGCCCCAATTCCTGCTGGAAACAGATACTTGATGCAAATTTCATACAGTGATCCTGCTTTGGCTAATTAACGTGAATTTACAAATGTCGCAATGTGGAAGAACGCATGGTAAAAAACAATGGAACATGTTTTGTCCAGCTAGACGCAACTTCAAAGAACAATATTAATCTACTTAGGGAGGCATTCACATTAATTAAGATTCCAAATGCGGTTGTAATGCAGCTACAATTGACCAACTGTGCGCTGAGTTTGTAAAGAAATCTCCCAGAGGCATCCCAGACACAGCTGCCTAATGCCATTTTCAATTCAGATTTACTGGGGACTAAATTTGATAGCCCCCAAAAATGGGCACCAGGACTGCAATGTACATTAACCCCATCATTGACTGTGAAGCAGGCAACATGGCAACTCTGTTAGTTTATTTCAATCTGTTCAATGTATAGCCAATGCTACTTGTTCTGTCAGTTGGCTGGATGTATCAGCAGTGGGCCTTTATTGTGAGTGGCCATCACCAATTAAGCCTAGCCTACACTGCCTAAAGATAACATGCCTCTCTTAAAGGGAGGGTGTACTGTGAGATCTGATGATATGTGACACACAGAAAGCAATGTTCATGCACTCTACACCATGGGGAAACCTGAACTCCTTGAGAAACCATGGGCCCTCTCGCTCACTTGTTTCTAGCAAGCAAAGATGAAATGCCGTTAGCACTCAATGCACAAGGTGCCTCAGTGAGCTCCCTTTGTGACAATGGATGGCCATTATCTCCCACTTCAGTTTGGAAAAAGCCACACACAAAAAAGTGTTATGGTCACGGTCACCTCTATCACAAATGGAACTGTGTCTTATGTCCTACTTTAAGGTTGCAGTTGCCGTTGTAGCAAATTAGTGATCTCAGGAAAGATCTATTTCTGCGAGCAAATGTTTCATGCGCTTCTTCAATGAATTTGAGGAACGAAAATCGCTTCCTAAATACCCGAGATGGATGTGGGCCTTTCTACACCCTTATCCTCCTTTGTCCTGGGCTATGCAAATTCTATTCATTCTTCAAATAGAGGCAATGGTCTACTGGTGTTGTTACTCGGCTAGTAATCCAGACAGCCAGTAAATGTTCTGGCTACCTGCATTAAAAGCAAGTGATGGAATTTGAAATGAATAAAAATCTACAATTATTAGTCTAATTATGATCTTTAAAACCATTGTCAATTGTTGTAAAAACTTTTTGGATACACGAACGTCCTATGCTTCCTTCAGGGAAGAGCTCTGAGAACTCTCTGGTAGACAACCCAACAGGTCCAGTGGTGCCATTATTTACTGAAGAGAGGCCTAAACTTTTAGTAGGCCCCAAGATCTTTGGTCAGAAATGCATTATTTATGTTTTAAATTTTGTTTCTATTTTCCTGTCAGAAAAAAAATCTTGCTGCCATTTTTCTTTTGGTTCTTCCTTAACTTTGGGGATCTCCAGCTGCTCCAACTTGTGTCACCTCACCTGCGTGGGCAATTTTGTTGCTTTGCAAACAGGAGCAGGCTGTCCAACTGAATTCTGCAAATGTCCCGCCATCTAGGAGATTTAGCATGTAGTTTTAAAGCAAGATGACCTGTTCTGCCACCCTACTCTGTGGCAGAGACGGAATCCAGGGGTCTCAGCTCCCAGAGAATGAGAATCACTTTACATGGGTTTTGTGGAAGTGTATGGCAAACTTTGCTATGAACTGCGCTCTTGGCTAAAATTACATACCTCAAATACCACAAAGTTTTCTGTATTATTCTGTCCAGTTATTACAGTTTTAAAAATTTATTTACCGCAGTGTAAATATACTCGCTGTACAGTCAAATGGCCACATGAAACAATGATCTGCTGCAATGTCTGAGTCATCAGTTGAGGGTGTGAGTGAGAAGTCTCTCCGCCAATAAGTTTTATTTAAGGCAAAATTGCATTATTATTTAAGTGATTTATGCTCTAAATAAAGTATACCACTTCATTACATTTCCATTACTTAGCATGTATTTTTACACTGAGTGTGTGGACCTCTTGATTATCTGGAATTTTTGATTAGACTGTACATTCCTGGTCCCATTCCTGCTCGACAATAAAAAGTTTGCTGTATTTGCTTTTTCAAAAAAAATCCCAACTAATTCGGACTTGTTCTGATACAAATGCCGAGTTTGCAGTTGAACCTGGTCTTTTTGGTCCAAAATTAGGGACACTGCTACTGTGCCATGAACCCCCATCTATTTTATAGTCTGCAAAAGATAACAGGCCTTTTAAATCCACGGCTTCATCTATCTTGTATGCCTTCAAGAAGGAATAATGCACAAAATTGTAACAAGTCTGTTTTAATTGCATGGTCAATTGCTCTTATGGCAATTGGAAAACCTCAAACTGTGATGAAGTTTAAGGGCCTGCGAAATCACTCCTCTCTGAGTAATCCTGATCAAAGGTGCAGTATTTGAAATCATTGTTGTTGAGCAACTCATAATCTGTTCTGAGAACATATTAATCCACCAGAAGCACATAATTCTAATTGCACCCCAACTTACCAGAATTTGCTTTGAGTGATTTCTACAGGGGAGGCCCATTGGAAATCCACTCCAAGTTAAAATCTATCCTCTCTCCTGGAAACTTACTTGTTGCTAATTTCATTTATCCTTTTGCTCAGGTCTATTTTTTCATTTTGGTTCATATTCTGTGAAAAAGACATTGAATTCAATTATCAGACAATAAGGGTGGATTTAGCTAACCAGGTGATTTGGTTAATCTCAATGTCTGGTATGATATACAGTGGCAGTGTTTTTTATTCACATCTGTCTATTACAAATTTATTCTTCTTGGCGTTGAAGAGCATGTCTGTAAAGCTAACTATATTTCTAGCACTATCTGGATTATCGGGATTTCCAGGTTTCAGTTTAATCAAATGTGTGAATCATGTTCTGAGTAAGAAAGCCTATGGGCATAAGGTTATTTAATATGGCCATTTCTCCACTAAGTTTATTACATTTTATTTAGTTAAAGATCTGAGTTTGTTGCTATTATCGAAACTCTGCGTCAATGGATTTTAATTACTATTATTTTGTCACTAAAGTAAAAAGGAATACCACAAGGTTATTATCCTCATCCTACTGCTAAAGACTAATATTGCCCTCAAGATTAATGAAATTAACTTCGAGTTTGAATTAAATTTTTTTGCCTTTGAGGTGGAAATGTTCAATGCTGGATATTTAAAACTTGATCAACCCATCTCCTTTAAAAAGGGCCCACACAAAATATTTTTATTATAGAGAGGTGTGGATTAGTGGCATCCACTGCCTCTCAAGGTAGCTTATAGGTGGCCACAAACTTGGTACAATGCATGGGCAACCTAATTACCAAGGTCCTCGAAAACTTGGTCTCAGTTGTGAGAAATAGGATCTCCAACACGCACTGCCCACATCACTCAAACATCCGACCATTTGCTTTTGTTAGAACAGGTTCCAGATTACCTCATTATGAATAATTGGCTGAGCTCCAAGAGTCATGACTGTGTTGATCACCAGGAATCTGTTTTTATAGACACAATTAGAATGTTTGCTTTGATTGACACCTTTATGAAGTTATAATATTATTCATTAATAACCTATTATATCTGGGAAATAATTGTAAGGGACAGCAGATTCAACATTACTTGTTTTACACCAGCAGCAAAGATCAAAGTTACTCCCAGTAGTTTGATTTTGGATTATTTAGCGTCAAAACTAAATTTGTCTTTACAGTTAGCAGTTTATCTGCTACTTTAAGCCAATTATGCTTAATTAATGTGGATTTTTATCCTGGTTTTGAGAATCTCTGGGCTATGGGTATCTGCACATACACTGTTTTTTAAACAGTTTCTGGTCAATTAGTTAGGCTCTTTCATTCCTAATGTACTGTAATAATGCTTTATTTATATCCTTTATGTTACAGGTTACTGAACAGAACTCTCTAATGTAACGTCTAAGATCCCTCTCTACAAACGCTTTCTAATCTGGTGTCTTCTCAACTATTGATATCAAAGTTATGTCATCAGTTAAATCATCATCATGTACACAATTTATCATACAACATCCCTCCCCAAGTTTCTCTTGACTTGATCAATTTATTCCAATTATTCTCTTTTATTACCTCATTTGTGGTGATCAATATGATTATTAGCAACATTATCTTTTTAACCACAACTCCTGTTCTCCCCCACCCTACCTCTTTCAATGCCAAAATCCTATAGATCTGGAATTGTTGTATCATTCCATGTCCTCTCCATTATAGTTTGGGGATGTCCGTCCCATATGCTGTGAGATAGTCGCACTCTGTCACACTCCTTTGTTTGAGTAAGTCAGTGCCTTCCTGGTTTCCGCTGAATGTCCATTAGATACCCTAACAATATATGATGGTGGATAATTGGTTTCTGTCATTACTGTGGTTGTTCCTGTCTGTTAACCAGATTTTCTGCCCTGTGTTATGATTTTAGCATGAGGGCTCCACTGGAGATAAAGCCTTGCTACACACAAGGCATCCGAAAACTAAATGCCATGTTCAATAATCAAATATGGTCAATTTATTTAATTGCTGTTTACTAGAACAAAAGTGACTTTCATCAGGCTTTTTATTAAGTCAAAAATAATATCTATTGCAGGCAAATTATTCTTCAAATAAATAGCAAATGGTTTATCAAGTAAGTTACTATGCATATTAAACTACATCCGCCTTTATTTCAACACACACACACACACACACACTCAAACAGAGACAGGGCAAGGCTGGCAGACAGCTATCATAGATGGGAAATAAAACAGGCAAAAATGGACAAACCATGATGCCCCATAGGTCAAGTGATGAATTCAGATAACAAAAATGAGTTGATTTTTCACGGTTCCTTTGAATTCCTGGTGATCAGATCTGAATGCTGACAATTGCAGAAAAAGGCAATTCTTAAGACCAGGTTCAGATTCAGCTGATAAAGTCAGGAATCTTGATATATGAAGCTTAATCAGGTTTTTTCGCACAACAGCTAAAGCAACAAAACCCCATTCATATTTCGGCATATGCTGGCTACTACTTTCTATAACCATTTGTTCGGTTTTGTAAACAGCAGATAAACATAGTCTAACTTAACCTTTCAACTTTCCAGATACCAAAAATCACATGCTAAATCCTTTGTGACATAGTAGTGTCCAAATTTCCATTTTCCTCTTTCTGTAATCCTGTAATCTTGTAATTCTTCCTAACACTTGGCTTTAAGGTTTCCACCCTGTGTCTAAAGTTTGTACCCCTTTTGCAATTTTTGCTCTGGTCCTACTCTATCTGTCTTACCTTTGTCATGACACATAGCAACGTTGTTTTTGCTCTGCTCTTTTAAAAGAGAGCTGGATAGGGCACAAGTGTGAGAAGTTGATTAAAACCACTGAATTGTCCAATTCTACCTACCTGTTCACAGGTTAAAAGAATATGCGCACCAAGTTTTTATTTGAATAACAATAATATAATGATTTATTGTAATAAACTGCTTTTAATCAACGGCAAAAGTTAAACCTGATGAATTGATAATCTATAACCATATAACAAACAAACAGACACACAGACACACAGACACACAGGCACACAGACACACAGGCACACAGGCACACAGGCACACATGCACACAGGCACACAGGCACACAGACACACATGCACACAGGCACACAGGCACACAGACACATGCACAATGAGTGAAGGAAAAACAAATAACTAAAACAACACAGTTCCTTATCACCCGTCCCAAATCACACAACTAGACGTGTTGGTTCCGTAGTCCTTGTTCCTTTTTAAAATAATGCCTTGACGTTATTTAAACAATGATGATCAGTCTTTAGTTCACTTGTGCTCGGTTTGACCCTGGTATCTTTCTTATTATGTGGGCTTTCAAATTCATCCTTTCAGCAACTCTCAATGTTGTTTTTGCCCTGTTTTTTTAAAAATAGAGCTGGATAAGGCAATTTTCAGAACAAGGAAAGAATATGAAAGATGTTAATGATGAAAGCTTCTGGTTTCAATCACTCCCGCTCCCCAACAGGGTCTGTGTTAAACTGTAGCCAGTCCAAACTGAAGGTTGCTACTATGCTGATTTCTCCTGAGCCGATGACAATTGATGCCAATTGAGAAACCAATCAAAATATTGTTTCTAGGCAGAATTGAACTGAAGACACATGAGTGGTGCCGATTTCTTTGGATTCCCTCACTGCTCCAATAAAGCAAGATTTTATATACAACTCAAAATGTGCGCTTTAGTAACTTGTTTTTAAAACTTCAAACGTCTTACACAGTTTCCTTGGTTTAAAACAGTTTTTCTCCATTTTTAGATAACAATCCATAAAAAGGTGTGTTTTATGCCTTCTAATGATCTTGGCAGATTCGACTTGGCTTGTGGTTGTGTTTTGACTAACACTTCCATTGTTAACTTACTCCCCATTAATAGTTCAGTTGGTGAATACTCATTACTCAATTATGTTTTGCTTTGCAACTGAATAGAACTAATTCCTCGTCTTGATTTTAATGCATCAGTGACTTTATGATCTTGACTGCCCTTTTTGCTTTTCTGTTTGACTGAGCATGGAGTAGAGAAGCTGTCATCTGGTTTACACCTGTCTCCAAAGTTAACTTCATTCATGAATTGAGCTTTATTGTCCAATATCATTTCTTCTGGGAAATCATGTATTACAAAGAGGTATTTCAGTGCACTGACTAATTGAATAACAATCAGCTAGGATGAAACACATCTTCCCTCTAAAATCTAACAAATCTATTGCTGGCCTTTCCAGTGGCCTATCTGGAAATCTTGATGGAATCTTTGGCTCTATATGATGTTAACCAATATGAACAGAATGAACATGAGATTATCAGTGTTAACTGGGACTTTTTGGTTACATTTTCATTACTTTCTAATGTAGCAAAAGAATTTCAATTTTGTACAATAAAGTTGCTAGTGTCATAATTTACTAATTTCTTGCCAGGTTATTCTCAACTGTCTAAAACCCTGAAATAATATCATGGCTCAGTTTCCAACATCCAGAAATAAGATGGTTTCTTACAAAAGATAACAGGCTGAATCTTATATTATTTTGTCAGTGTCATGTTTATCAATTTTCATGGTGTGTTTCTCTCCCTGAGGCCTGACAAAATTTCTTGTACTATTGATCCAAACATGCCTCATTAACTACCTACCACAGCCATATGGCACTTCTCTCATCCGATTCCAGTCTGACTCTCTCACTCACCAAAGTCAGAGGTTCTCACCACTGGTTAGATATCCTGGGATATACCAGCATCTCTGACAGTGGTACCATCTTGAAACCCAGCCTGGAGTTGCCGTTCATTGTCCATGTTGTGGCATGTGGCACAGCAGCTGCAAACCAATGCTTCATGTGGTACAAGGGTGGCATGGCAAACACTGCCTTGCGCTTACAGCTGCATGTCCCTACACTTATTGCTGGTTAAGCACGAAGACACACAGCCTACCAGCCCTTAGCCACATCCCACCCTACATCTCACTGTTTCTCTTTCCCCAATGTCCACTGCAGCACACTACCTTATTGTTCAATGTGGAACCGTTGCATACAGGGAGGACTTCATTCACCTCAACAAAAAAAATCACTTATTTACAAAAGCCAAAAATGAACATAAGTCAAACAAACAAGTTGCATTTGCCTCTTAGAATTCAAAGAGCTTGCATGATGAGCACCAACAATTTTATAGTATTTGAATGATTGCAGCACCCTGCTGTCATTTACTGGAACTGCCCTGGGTGAAATGGAGTTCTGCCTGGCTTATATCTCTCCTTTATCATGGAAAAGGTGATGTTCTTTTTGCTCAATGTCCTCTTCTTCTTCCTTGGAAAACTGCTCCTGCTCTCCCAGATCCTCAGCATCCAGCACATCCTCTCTTTGCTTGCTCTCATTGACCACAGCCCAACAAGGTTGGTTTAAGTGGTTCACTTTGTCTGGAGTACGCTGCACGGCCCCCACCAGACAGGTCTAAGCAGCAGAACCTGACCTTTAGCAGGCCTATCTTCTGCATACACTAAAGGCCTGGTCAAAGAAATGGACTGCATTGTATCTGCACTCTTTCTAAGTCATGGTCATCATCCACATTCACAGTAGGTAGCCCTTGTCTCCCAGTTACCATCTTTGTAAGGCATCTCAAATGCAGTGGGAACATGAAAGTTCTCAAGTTCATATGGCAGCACCCAGGGTACCAGGCACAAACATCTAGGAAGTGAAACCGATGATCACAGATCACTTTGCACATCGATGGAACAGAATTGTTTTCTTTAGATGATCATGGCCGGTTTATGATATGGCCATCTCACAGTGATGTGTGTACATTCTGTTGCACCCTGTACATGAGGGAAGCCAGCTATTTTACTGAATCTGGCTTTCAGGCTGCAGTGCTAACCTCATTATTTGGGACATCAAGATACGTTGCTGCAATCTGTCCCAAATGGCATCAGTCACAGTCTTGCTGCATTTGTGGTGGACAGTTAAGATGTCCCATGCAAGGTCCTTGGAAGGGGTCACACATGTAAAATTTCAATATATCTGTTACCTTGACAACTACCAGGACAGGTGGTCACTCACTCCTTCAGGTAACAGGTCCCGGTCCAGTAGCCAGCATCATTCAGTGTCAATGTCTCGGCATATTCACAGAGTGCAGTAACACTGACTCGTCTGGAGTAAATGGCATTGAGGATGATAGACTCTGGCCCTCCTGTACCTCCTGTGTATCTTGAAGGGTCCTTCTGCTGTTACCTCTTCACATGGAGGCTGTTCGACATTCACTGGAGACTGCTGCTATTCCTGTAACTTCTGCATCCCAATTTGTTGCTTCCAATTCCCAGCTTTGAGTCCAATCACCTCCATACCATCACAAATACCTAATCCTGACATTCATTCTACTGACCCCAACACCACCATCACCCCGCTACCCCCCAAAGAACTGAACATGCTTCGTCCACCTGAATGATGTTCTCCCTAATTGATTCGTTCTACAAATCACCAGACTGGTAACAATTGGACCTCAAAACCAATGGCCACGGACTGTAATAAGATGAAGCCACTGACCAAGACCATAAGACTATCCCAAACAGACATCTGTCTACATTGACTATGCGTGTGCCTTTGATTGACTGCACTGGGAGTCCCCGTCTGACAGCAGCGCCCCATTGATTTGACTGGGCTACTGCCCTTAGATGTTTAGACGTGACCATTTGGTTGATGTAAATGCAGTGTGTGCTGATGTATAAACTGCCAGCACATGCTGTCAGAGTGCGATTGATACAGCACTGTGCCACTCAGCAACATATCTGCCCTCTTTCTCGATGACTACTGACCAGCATGACAAGCTGCCTGGCTTTGTCTCTGTTCTAAACAGCAGGGTATGATAGATGTCCTATGAGTCTTTGTGCTGCCCCCCCACCCCTCCCCCATCCCCCATGCCCTGAGGGGCAATGCCATGAAATGCAGCCTGGTCCAACTCATGTGCTGGGTTGTAGACCCCGTGTGCAAAATGTTCTTGCAATGGGAGGTGTCAGTGCACTCTGTCGATGTGTCATGGGATACTGGCACATGCCAGATACCAGTGTCCAAGGATGTAGTGTACCTGTGTTTGCTACGTATAGAGTGTGCCTGAGACATTGGTGCTGGGTGTCCAAGAAAGAGGGCTTGAGGTGCAAATGACAAGCTAGCATCACCTGGTATCCGCACTGACATTCATGTTGGGAATTCTCAGTGTCTACTTTATATCTGGTGAGTGGTAGAATCAGAATGTACACATTAATGAAGTGAACTTAAGTATTAATAAGGGTGATAATGAGTCTTGTTAATCTTTGTTAATATGTCTCTCATCTTTCACTTGTGAGCATCTTGTCTTGAAGTCCAGAACTTAGTTGGAAAGTATGATTTATTGCTCCCAATGAGGAGAAACGTTTGACTTCTCATGGGATTCTCCCAAATATATTGCCACAGCCCACATTGGACATGGCCTGGGAAGGTTCTGCCCAATGTGCTCCATCAAAGACGTGAAAATGATAAATAATCAATATAGTTTTGGAATTAATAATTTTATCGGTACAGACTGGTTGGGCCGAAGGGTATCTTCTGCACTGTATAATTCTATGATTCTCTCTGCTTTATCCAAACAAGCTCTTATTCTGCACCATTGGATTTTATTGTAGAATTCACAAGAAGAAGCGAATGCAAAAACTGCAGATGCTGGAAATCAAATATAAAAACAGAAAATACAACAAATGCCAATAGGTTTGAAAAACACTTGGGAAGTGAGAACCTGAGTTAACATTTTGGCTTCATCAAAAAACCACCTTAATAGAGACATCTGTGAATTTTAAGGCTTTGACTTGTTTGCTGACCAACTGGGTTTAAACCATTTCTGAAGAAGGTTCCCGACCCAAAACGTCAACTTTCCTGCTCCTCTGATGCCACCTGGCCTGCTGTGCTCCTCCAGCTCCACACTGTGTTGTCTCTCGGTTTAAACCTTACTCTCCTCTCTGTTGAACCGATTTTGCATGAGTCACATATGGAGGAGACGAACATCCTGAAGAAACGTAACATGAAATACCTTTTTGGATTAGTTAGTAAACAAATAACACAACATTGAAAGTAAATAGTTTGTTTGCCAACCTATTGTTTCTCCTCCCACCTTTGTCTTGTGATGTTT
Source organism: Ginglymostoma cirratum (assembly GCA_024137785.1). Classification (NCBI taxonomy): domain Eukaryota; kingdom Metazoa; phylum Chordata; class Chondrichthyes; order Orectolobiformes; family Ginglymostomatidae; genus Ginglymostoma; species Ginglymostoma cirratum. The sequence continues at coordinate 3,904,748 of JAHRHZ010000126.1, read as the reverse complement.
GCTCTTACAACAGTGCTATTCAGTTCTGTCCGAGCTTGCAGCTCTAGGAGTACATTGAAATCAATGCATAATTTCCCCTCTCTCACTTTCCAGACTTCTACAATCTCTGCTCAGTGTTTCCCTACAGCAGCACAATCCATCCTGTGATTCAGTGCCCCACACCAACAGGCAATGCAGATTCCTGGTCTTGAGCTAATTGATAGCCAAATGAGCCCATGTTCTACGATTCTGTCACCCTCAGCAACGTAGGGTCAACAACAATGAAACTGGGCTCTGTAATGCTGGTGATACAGAAATCTGAAACTTTGAACCCTGAAGGAAGGGCATGTAAAAAACTTTCTTACTGTTTCCTGTAGGGCTCATACAGTGCTCTGTGCTGGGAATTGAGCTGGTACAGGCACGTAATGTATATGCCAGAAGTATCACGAATAGTTGGACCATGACATCGGTCAGCTGCTCTGACTGTTTTAAATGCATGTTCTTGAAACCTCTTTCTGTGTAGGCCTACTGAGCTCCTGTGCTAATCACCCTGAACACATGTATTCACCTTCTCAAGTGGTGTCCCTCTCTCCCAACCCCAACTGCACCACTAATGTCATTTTAAATGACCAGCCAACTTGAAAATGAGGTGCTTTTGACTTACCTCTGCTATAGCAAAGTTTGTTGAAGTACTGTGGTGTGTTTTTGGGAGATCTTACAGCTAGTTGTACAAGGAAGGCAGAGGATTTGGTATCTGTCAGAGATATGGGGCTGTATAGACAAATTGAGCCTGCATCAATGAGATGCTCTGTGCAATGGGGGAAGGGGGAGGGTTTTGCACAGAGGGTCATACTTACCATGGGTTTTCAGGAAGCACTTAAACCACCTCCAACATATCCAGGATTAGGGCCCAAAGTTCCTCAAAATCAACAAGGAGGTAGTCAGAGAACTATATCACCTTCTGCAACATGTGCTGGAGGATCACACATGGATAGGCCTGCCTGTGGCTGTCACAATGGCTTTCAATCTTTATGTCTCAGGATCATTCCAGCAGAGAGCAGGCAACATAGTGAACATCTTCCAGTCCCAACAGCAGTGGGCTGACAAGTGGCAAGTAACATTGGCCCCACACAAGTAGCAGACAACAACCATCTCCAACATGAAAGACTCTATTACTTCCTCGATGATTCAACGGTCCCATCACTGAATCCTCTAATATCAACATCCTAGAGTTTACCAGAAACTAAACTGAACTTTTTATGTAAACTCAGTGGCCGCAAAAGCAGGTCAGAGGCTAGGAATCCTGCAGCAAGTAACTCACTTTCTACATTCCCAAAGTCTGTCCATCATCTACAAGGCAAAAGTCAGGAGTGGATCAGAGATAAAAGGTACTGCAGATGCTGGATTTCTGATGATTTCTGATGAAGGGTCTAGGCTCGAAACGTCAAGCTTTCCTGCTCCTATGATGCTGCTTGGCCTGCTGTGTTCAACTAGCCCCACACCTTGTTATCTCAAAAGTCAGGAGTGTGATGGATTACTGCCCCATTTGTATGGATGAGTGTAGCTCCAACAACACTTAAGAAGCTTGACATTATCCAGGATAAAACATCTCACTTGATTGGCACCACATCCACAAAATTCAGTCATTCTACCACTGGTGTACAATAGCAGCAGTGTGTAACTTCTACAGAAAAACTACAGAGCTCCCTATGATGTTGATGCTGATAGTGAGGGCTTCAATATTGGTAATATCATTGAATGTTAAGAGGTGATTCTCTCTATTGGAGATAGTCATAGCTTTGCACCAGTGTGACATGAATAATGCCTGCCACTTTTCAGATCAAGCCAGGATATCATCTGGAAATAGGCTCCGTAGACAGCACCTTTCAAACCTACAAACATAGCCATCTAGAAAGATAAGGGCAGCAGATACATCAGAACACCATCACCTGCAAGTTCCCCTTTAAGCTACTCACCATCCTGATTTGAAATATATCATCGTTCCTTCAATGTCACTTGGTCAAAATCATGACATTCCCTCCCTTGTGGATCTTCCTACACCAAATAGACTGCAGCAGTTCAAAGAGGTAGCTCACCACCTTCACAAGGACAACTAGAAATGGGCTTGCCCAGCTGGTGATGCCCACTTCCCATGAGTGAAATTAAAATAAATCTCTGTAACCAAGAGATGACAGAGATCTGCCTTTTGCATGATTAGAGATGATTTCACCAGTCTCTTGCTAAGCAGAGAGAAGCAGATAAATGAGTATCAGAGATAAAAGGTACTGCAGATGCTGGAGAATCCGAGATAACAAGGCGTGGGGCTGGATGAACACAGCAGGCCAAGCAGCATCATAGGAGCAGGAAAACTTGACGTTTCGGGCCTAGACCCTTCATCAGAAGTGGGGGAGGGGAAGAGGGTTCTGAAATAAATAGGGAGAGAGGGGGAGGCGGATAGAGGATGGATACAGGAGAGGATAGGTGGAGAGGAGACAGACAAGTCGAAGAGGCGGGGATGGAGCCAGTAAAGGTGAGTGGAGGTTGGGGGGGTAGGGAGGAGATAGGTCAGTCCAGGGAGGACGGACAGGTCAAGGGGGCGGGATGATGTTAGTAGATAGGAGATGGGGGAGGGGCTTGAGGTGGGAGGAGGGGATAGGTGAGAGGAAAAACAGGTTAGGGAGGCGGAAATGAGCTGGGCTGGTTTTGGGATGCGGTTGGGGGAGGGGAGATTTTGAAGCTTGTGAAATCCACCTACCTACGTCCATGACACCACCCACGCCCTCCACCTCCTCCAGAACTTCCAATTCCCCGGTCCCCAACACCTCATTTTTACTATGGATGTCCAGTCCCTATACACCTGTATTCCCCATGCAGATGGCCTAAAGGCCCTCCGCTTCTTCCTGTCCCGCAGAACTGACCAATACCCCTCCACCGACACCCTCATCCGCTTAGCCGAACTCGTCCTCACCCTCAACAACTTCTCTTTCAATTCCTCCCACTTCCTACAGACAAAGGGGGTGGCCATGGGTACCCACATGGGCCCAAGCTATGCCTGCCTCTTTGTAGGTTATGTGGAACAATCCCTCTTCCGTACGTACACTGGCCCTAAACCCCACCTCTTCCTCCGTTACATTGATGACTGCATCGGTGCCGCCTCGTGCTCCCACGAGGAGCTCGAACAGTTCATCCACTTCACCAACACCTTCCACCACAACCTGAAGTTCACCTGGACCATCTCCAACACTTCTCTCTCCTTCCTGGACCTCTCTGTCTCCATCTCGGGTAACCACCTAGAAACCGATGTCCATTTCAAGCCCACTGACTCCCACAGCTACCTGGAATACGCCTCCTCCCACCCACCTTCCTGCAAAAATGCCATCCCCTATTCCCAATTCCTTCGCCACCGCCGCATCTGCTCCCAGGATGAGACATTCCACTCCCGTACATCTCCGATGTCCTCATTCTTCAAGGACCGCAACTTCCCCCCAACAGTGGTCGAGAACGCCCTCGACCGTGTCTCCCGCATTTCCCGTAACACATCCCTCACGCCCCGTCCTCGCAATAATAACCAAAAAAGAATCCCCCTCGTCCTCACGTACCACCCCACCAACCTCCGGATCCAACGCATCATCCTCCGACACTTCCGCCATCTGCAATCAGACCCCACCACCAAAGACATTTTTCCCTCCCCACCCTTATCTGCCTTCCGGAGGGACCACTCCCTCCGCGACTCCCTTGTCCGCTCCACACTCCCCTCCAGCCCCACCACACCCGGCACTTTCC
>JAHRHZ010000126.1:3887163-3900586 GCA_024137785.1 Ginglymostoma cirratum | reverse complement strand
CTCCTCTCCACCTATCCTCTCCTGTATCCATCCTCTATCCGCCTCCCCCTCTCTCCCTATTTATTTCAGAACCCTCTTCCCCTCCCCCATTTCTGATGAAGGGTCTAGGCCCAAAACGTCAAGTTTTCCTGCTCCTATGATGCTGCTTGGCCTGCTGTGTTCATCCAGCCCCACGCCTTGTCATCTCAGATAAATGAGTATGTTATTTTGATGGGATAGTGGGATTCCAAATGGTGCAGGGATCCATTGACTGAATATATATGGCTTAACAGGTCCTACATGACAAACAGAGGAATTGAAGACCCATTGTTGCCACAGAATTCCCAGCCTCTGACCTGGTCTTGTAGCCATAATATTTATCTAGCTAATCTAGTTCAGTTTCTGATCTATGGTAACTCTCCATGGTGTTGATGTTGATAGTGAGAGATTTAACATGGTAATACGATTGAATGCTAAAGGATGATTCTCTCTGTGGAGATGGTCATCCCTTCGTACTTGTGTGACATGAATATTACATGCCACTTCTCAGATCAAGCTTGGTTATTGTCCAGATCTTGCTGAATTTGGACATGGATTGCTTCAGTACATGAGGACTCAAAATGGTGCTAAACATTCTGCAATCATCAGCAAACATCCTTTCTACTGACCTTATGATGGTGTATATGCTATTGATGAAGTAGCTGAAGATGTTCATCCCTAAGACACTTGCTGAGGAACTCCTGAAGAAATGTCCTGGAACTGAGAAGAGAAACCTCTAAGCAGCCCAATCATCTTCCTCTAGTCCAATGAATGAAGTGTTTTCACCCCAATTCTAATTTATTCCAGCTTTGCTAAGGACACTCAATGTCACACTCAGTCAAACTCTGTCTTGATAGCAAAGGCAGTCCTTCTCACCTCACTGCTGGATTCGGTACTTCTGTCCATACTATGACCAAAACTATAATGAGAACAGAAGCTTAGTGGCCCTGGCATCAGTGAGCAGATTAGTGTTGACTAAGTGCCACTCAGTAGCATTATTGACAATCCTTCCATCACATTGTTGATGATGAAGAGTCAACTGATACAGTGAGAATTGGCTATGTTGCATTTGTCCTTCTTTCCGTTGTCCAGACATATGTCCATGGGCAATTTTACACTTTACTGGGTGGGGACCACTATTGTCGCTGTATTCAAAAAGTTTGGCTCAGGACCGAGCTAGCTCTGAAGAAAAAGTCTTCAGTATTATGACTGGAATGTTGGCAGAGCTCTTAGCCTTTGTAGTATTCAATGCATTCAGCCATTCTTCCTATTACAGTGAATTGAAGTGGTTGAACACTGGTATCTGTAACGGTGGGGACCTCAGAAGGAGACTAATTTGGATCGTCGACTCGGCACATTTTGGCTGCAATTAGATGCAAATCTATTGCTCTTTGCTAGGCTCCCCATCATTGAGGATTCTGGTGTTTATGGAATCTCCTGCTCCTGTTTTTTGCTTTTCATTTTGGCCAAAACCATTCACAACTAGGTGTTGCAGAAAATAGAACATAGAACAGTACAGCACAGGAATGGGCCCTTCGGCCCATGATGTTGTGCTGAACATGACGCCAAATTAAACTAATTCCTTCTGCCTGCCCTTGGTCCATATCCCTCCATTCCTTCCACATTCAAGTGCTTATCTAAAAGTCCCCTTAAATGTCACTAACATATCTGCCTCCACCACCACCCTGGCAGTGCGTTACAGATTCCTACCACTCTCTGTGTAAAAAAACTTGCCACTTACACCTCCTCTGAACTTTCCCCCTCTCACCTTAAATGCATGCCCCTCATATTAGACAGTTAACTCTGGGAAAAAGATTCTGACCATCAACCCTATCTATGCATTTCATACCTTTATAGACTTCTTTCAAGTCTCCCCTCAGCCTCTGCCGGTCCAGAGAAAACAGCCTGATTTTTTCTAGCCTCTCCTTATAGTCGTACCCTCTAATCCAGGCAGCATCCTGGTAAACCTCTCCTGCACCCTCTCCAAAGCCTTCACATCCTTCCTGTATACTGGCAACCAGAATTGAATGCAGTTCTCTAAGTGTGGCCTAACCAAAGTCTTATAAAGCTGCAACATGACATCCTGAATCTTGAACTTAATTCCCTGACTAATAAAGGCAAGCATGCCATATGCCTTCTTTACCACCCATCTACTTGCATGGCCACTTTCAGGGAGCTATGAACTTGAACCCCAAGGTCCCTCTGTACATCAGTGCTGTTCAGGGTCCTACCATTAACTATATTCCTTAACATTTGATCTCCCAATGTGCAGCACCTCATACTTACCTGGATTAAACTCCATTTGCCATTCTCTGCTAAAATCTGCAACTGATCTGTATCCCGTTGTATCTTTTGACAAGCTTCTACACTATCCACAACTACACTGATCTTTGTATCGCCTGCAAACATACTAACACACCCATCTACATTTTCATCTGAGTCATTTTTATATATCGCATATAGCAGAGGTCCCAGTAAGGATTCCTGCAGAACACCACTAGTCACTGATGTCTAGCCAGAGAAACAGTCTTCCACCACTGCTGTCTGCCTTCTATGGAGCAGCCAATTCTGAATCCACACAGCCAAGTCACCGTGGATCCCATGCATCTTAATCTTCTGGATGAGCCCACTAGGAAGTTTCTTGACGAACTGCAGAGCTTATACCTGATTCCTGAGTTATGAGATTGCCTAGCTCTGTTGCATGCTGCTTCTAATCTCTGGCCTCTAAACAGTCCTGTTGTAGGTTCACCAGATTGACATGTAACTTTGAGGTATGTCAGGTGCTGCTCCTAGCATGCTCTCGTGCAGTCTCCATTAAACCAGGGATGATCTTCTGGCTTGAAGTAATAATAACTAGGACTACAGTAATACAGATTGTGGATGAATACAGTTCTGCGGCTGTTGATTATTTGCTGTGCCACATGGATGTCCAGTTTTGAGTTGTTAGATCTATTTGAAGTCTGTCCCATGAAGTATGATAGTATTACCATGCAATATAATGGAGGGTTTCCTCAGTGTGAAGATGAGACCATCTCCACAATGACTGTGTGGCAATTGCTCCTAACAATACTATTACTGACAGATTCATCTGTGGGTGCTAGGTTGGTCAGGGCAAAGTCAAGTAGGTTTTTTTCACTTTATTGGTTGTCTCACCATCACAGACCTACGTCAGCATCTATGTCAATTAGGGCTTGACCAACTTGGTCAGAAGTTGGTGCTGCATATCCATTCTTGGTGATGGTATTGAAGTCCCCCACTCAGAGTGCATTATGTGGCCTCACCATCGACTGTTCTTCCTCCGATCGGTGTTCAATAAGGAGGAGCACTGATTCATCCGCCAAGGGAATGAGCGAGGTGGGTGTCTTTGAAAGTCGGTGGCTTGTCAGAATGCCGCTGATCTCAAATACTGTCAGGTCTCCTGCTTAGTGTGAATCACCGTGCTGCACACTACAATCAGGCAAAGCAGGTTAAGGTTTGTGTGCTTCCTTCCTCAACTTAGACACATGACTCCCTCCCCACTGCGCAGCACACACGATAAATGAGCAGATGATGTTTTAGCCCAGTAAGTATATGCCATGTAGACAAGTGCATACCAAACTCACCAAGCCATGCTCAACAGGCATTAACCTTGGATTTTAGAAGCAAAGAAAAAAATTACACAATAGAGGCTATTCAGTCCATCTTGCCTGTGCTGGGTGAATAAGCTTGCCACCCATTCTATTCACACTTTCCAGCACTTGATCCACTGCCTTCAGCCCTTTAGACGACAGTCCAGGTTCCATTTAAGTGATTTGTGGGTTTCCGCCTCAACCACCAAGCTAGCTAGTAACTCTATCCCCAACCCAGAAATCCCTCAGGGTCAAATGTTTTCCTCATGTCCCAACAAATCCTTCTATCAATCAGCTTAAATCTGTGCCCCTTGGTATTTGAGGTCTCCAGTAGCAGAAACAGGTTCTTCCTGTCCACATTATCCAAGTTCCTGTTTATTTTATATAGCTCACAAGTTACCCCTCAGACTCCTCTATTTGGGTCGATAATACTAGCCTTTCCAATCCATCCACATGGCTGCAATTTCTCATCTAAGCAATGTTTTATAAAAAATTGAGACATTTCACAAATCATTTTGGATTTCTTTTAGCTGTATGGATTTTGAATAATTTTCTGTATATCATTCATAAGACTTGTATCCATGGGTCTGTACTACATCTTATCTTTTTAACATTGTACATTTTTGTCGTCGTGACTTTACTAAGTCCAGTAAATATGCATTTGTTTAAGGTGTTTTCTGTGATTTTACACAAATTGAAATGCAGCCAAGGAAGTTCTCTCACACAAAATTAGTTATGTAACACATCTCCATACGAAACCTGACAGAGATGTTTTAGGGCAGCTGTATACTTGAACTTACTTTTCATTAGAGTGAAGATGTTTTGACTATTGGCTTTCAATTAAATGAGACTTACATTCTTGATAAGTAGTTTAAAAATATTATTTGTTTATGCATCATGTTAAATCTCATTTAAACACTTAGCTGATGTTTCAAATAGCTGAGTTCCATAGCAGAGTGTAAAAAGCACTGAGTCATTTCACCTCTAGACTAGACTGAAATCAGGTATTATTGCTTGCTTAAGAACCTCTACAACTTCAAAAAATAATCTATGTGCTATGTGTTCTGACAAATATTGTCATGAAAATAAAAAAAATGAATATCTAAAAATGAATGACTCTTTTCTGACCCTTCTTTAACCCATGGACTGAGAACATTACCCCATTATATTTGTCAAGGTTTTCATAAAACCTGAGCTAAATTGGATGAAACTACCAGCACCAACAGTTTAAATTCTTCAAGCACACAACACTTATATATACACTCTGTTTACAGTCTGGTGCTAACTATAGTCCTCTTTAAATACAACGTTAAGCACAAGGACAGCATTTACAACACTAACACTTTGACCTAGATAATGATGGTGTTGCAAATTAAACTGTATGGCCGTGAAGAAATGTTTGTGTTCCTTTGCTATTAATATTCAATCTGCAAAGATGGCAAACGAAAACAGGCATGAAAGCACAGTTAGAATGTTGTTGGACAGTTTGCTTAAGTATGAAAGGTCCCAGTTTCCAAACGTTTATTCTGCAAATAGTCTTTGTGTCAGCCAGGTTTGCAGTTCAAGCTTCTATCCCGAATGCAATGTCACCTTTGTTTGTAAACTTGTAATGAGGTGCCTTTACAACCTTAAAAGCAACAGTCTGTTTGCACATTTAATGATAATATATTGAAGGTGTCTTTCTTCATTTTCAGTTATGGAAAGAGCCATATCTAATTCAGATTTGTATGTACTGAATTGTTGTAAAACTGCTGACTGCACACATTCCTTGAACACTCAAGGTACATTTGCAGAAATAGAATGGCTCTGAAATTAACTGACATTTCATGCCACAAGTGTGCTGTATCTTTTTTCCTCTGTAACTGGCAGGGCAAGGTTTCAATCCCGTATTTAAACGATATCCAGAAGAATTCACAAGACAGATATTTTCCTTTTTACAACTGACCACCTGCTCTGATCAAACTTCACAATCATTCCTCACTCTCACATTTCTGACTAAATATGTACAAATACTGATATTAATTTCATTAAATGATTCACATTCCACATCCTAACTTACCAATTACCTTTGTGCATGCTGTCTGATCTGCAAAGTGTTTCCAGTACGTTACTTTTTCTTGCAGATGGATGACCCACTTAAGCATAAGAATAGTCAGTGAGTAAAGTTTTAAATTGTTAGTCAGCAGAATGTTTATCTCCCAAACCACCAGCCTGTTATAACCATTCAAATGTATCTTCAGTGACCTTTGTTTCTTCTGCGCTACCTTCTATTCATTGTTTAATTCTGATTAAGAATATATTTTCTGATAACTACTCAGACGAACACAGGGAAATCCAATTAAGAGTTTTTGCCAATGCAACAGAATCAATGGCAGACAATTTAGAAATGTTGAGCAATAGATCTAGATCCAGCAATTTAAGATCATTTAGACTGCACTAGGACTACTGTGTATAGCTGTGGTCTCTGCATCTCAGGAAAGAAAGTATTGCCATTGAGAAGATGTGATGAAGGTTCGGCAGACTCGTTCACGGGAAGGTGGGATTGTCCTGTAAAGAAAATTTTGGGCACGCTGGGCCTGTATTCTCTGAGGTTTTATAGAATGAGAGGTGATCTCATTGAAAGTTACAGAAAACTTAAAGGGGTAGATGAAGTAGATGCAGGTAAGATGTTTCCAATGGTTAGGGAGTCTAAAAGCAAGGGGCACCATTTAAAGGCTAGGGGGAATGCTACTTAGGTTGGTCATGAGGAGAAATTAGTTCATTTAGAGAGTTGTGAACCTTTGGAATTTTCTGCGACAGAGGGCTGTGGAAGTTCAGTCTTTGACTACATTTAAGGTAGAGATTGATAGATTTCTGATTACCAGTGGCATATAAGGTTATGTTTCTCATCCTTCCCAGTTTTAGAGGGTTCTTGTGGCACAGTGGTGATATCCCCACCTCTGGGACTGAAGGTCTGGGGTCAGTTTCCACCTGCTCTGAGCAGGTTGATTAAAATAACTACCATCTTCTGTACAATCCTCCAGCTATGGCAGGGTATGGAGAATATATTAGTTTCTCATGCCTGTTGAACCCTCTGTGCACAAGGAAGTCATCTGTCTGATCTGTGTTGCCTATTTATCTATACCTCATGAAATCAACATCAATCTGAAGGATGTCATCGCTAAAAAGTGGCCTTTCTTCTCCCTTAGTGTTTCCCATTGCACAGCTGGATGAGAAACTGATCGCAATTTAAAAAAAAAATCACCTGCTGGATGATCATGTTCTGAAACACCTCCATGGTTGTCACATTCTGAGGTGGGACCTGGTCTTGGAGTTTCTGGACCAGAGGGAAGGACACTACTGCTGCACCACAAGATCCTTAGTACCATTTGTTGCGTGCAATTTATGGGGTTCAGTGGATGATGAATTTGATACAGTTCTAATGTATCAAATTCCTAGAATGTGCTGTTATGAGTAAGCTTGCGTACTGATTCCTGTTACATTACTTAACTTAGAGCAGCGGTGACGTCATCGGAGCTGCTAAGGGCTGGAGTGGATCGGACTGGAGGCATGGAGTGGAGTGGGACAGCCAACATGCCCAAAATGGAGTGGTGTCGGTTTTTGGACTGGGGACCAGTGCGGGCAATTAGCAGCTTGCAAGCCTGCTCAAACTATGTGTGGACGCCCCCTGTGATGGTCTACTGCAGGGCCTTTATAGAAAGACTGTAATGTTTATCTTTTTATCTTTATTTCATATTTTCCAATTATACAATGAATAACTGCAAGGAATGCAATTTCTTTATTTCTCTATTTCGAATCTAAGACTTGTACCGAGGTACTTTGTGCCTAAGATGGTGCCGTGCGGGGGCAACATTGTAAACTTTTCACTGTACTCCTGTACTTCAGTACTTGAGTACAAATGACAATAAACTTAATCCTAATTCTAATTACTTTTCTTCAACTGTCCTGGGTCCATCTTCCCAGGAAGGATCCATCCTGTTAGTTGCAGTACAACAATCCTCACAGGGAGCAATTTGGAAACCTTCCTGGAAGCCAAATACCATTTTTAACAGCTGCAGTTGTTGTATTCCAGTAAGTAAACATAGTTCATAAATTCTAAAGCCTTTTTGAGAACCTGCCAAAGAAGGTAAGTGTGTAAGGGAGGTAGGGTTTATGGGTGAGAGTGTACTGTGACAGATGGATGAGAGAGGAGGTTGAGTAGTGGGTGAGAGGATAGGATGGGTGATAGATGTGTGGCAGGTGGGTGAGGGATACAGTGGTTAGTGAGTAAGGGTGCCATCCATATAGCTGGGGGTGTAAGGTGGCAGGTATGTAATGCTATAAGTGGTGTGGTGGGTAAAAAAGTAGGGTCCTGGATGGATGCGGAGCATGGCTGATGGGTAAATGGCAGGGTAGGTAGTGAGTAAAGGTTTGGATGCCACATGGGTGACATGGCTGGTGGGTAAGCGGGTACGGTTGGTAATGAGGTAAAGTGACAGGTTGGTGAGAGGGAAGTGTGGCAGATGGATGATGGTGTAGGGGGGCTTGCAGGTCGGGGTACAGTGGCTGATAGGGGAGGAAGTATAATGGGCTTGGTGGGGGCGCAGGGAATAGTTATTTTGGTCAGGTGTACTGAGGAGGGCAAAACGCACAACCTTTGGAGTTGATATGATTTCTGACCATCCAGAGACCAGAAAATCATGGCCAATGCTAATGATGTATGCGTGGAAATTTCTGTGAGCAATAGTATGGTACAAGTGCTTAACAAGTTTGTATTGAATGCTCTCCTTTTAAGAAGGTCATGAACGTATTTATTTTAAGTACTAATGATTCCAGCTAAATAACAAGTATCATTTGATTTGAAATCCAACTAGCATGAAAACATTATCCATTATAAAATCAATTCAAATTGGCACAAACAAAGTCATCACTTGAACTGTATCTTTCAATAAATGCTTTAAAACAATTGAGCATATTTTGCAGAAATGTCTGTCTCACAGACATCATTCCAGACGAGTCATTTCCTTACTGAGTGATTATGGTGTCATTTCACCTGATTCCACATTGCTCTGTTATAGAACAGGCTGAAGATAAAGTGTGGTCCTTGAATGGAAATTCACAAAGGAGCTTCATGTAAGGATTTCTTCGCAGGCCTGAGATCTGCAAACTTTAGAAAGCTTTGTTTTTTTTCTCAACATTCCAGGTGCATTTTCTTTCTGTTTCCTTTCATAGCTCACCAAGAATCTTTACAATTTGGCATTTTTGAAATTTGAAACTGAAACCATGTAATTGCATTAATTTTCCTTTCCAGCCCTTACCAAACGATTAAACCACAAAAAAACATGAAAAACATACTGTGAGAGTGACTAGTAATGAATTTTTGTCTTTATATTAAAAAAGTATCAAACTTTCATAAGGTAGTCAGACCTGCTAAGCTTTTGTTACACATGGGATTTTCGTGACATATTTTCATATTCTTGTTAGTTATTAAGTTCGACTAAAGTCATGAAGGAATTACAGAAAGTGGTTTCATGAGGGATTTATGTCTTCTTGCTCTGTAAGTAAAAATCACACTGTATTCTAGAAGCATGTTATCATAGCAATCATAGAAAACAGAGCTCCGAATTTTTAATTCCAATATAGTATTACTACCAATGAAGTCTAGTGCATCCTAACTAGTTCCAGTATTCATATAATTTGTGTTAACACATTTTCTAAGCTCTTATGTCAGGCGCTTAGAGAAAGGAGAATTCCTGGCTCCGTGAACCTAGCCTTTAAAAATGTCTGCCAAATCATTTTACTTGTGGTCCAGGAGGATACAGGTTGGATTAGATGTCGGGGCAGGTAATTCCAGGTGCTGAGTGAAGTGGGTGGAATTCCTGTCTCAGGGATCTGGTACTGTGTCCAAAATAAAAAATACAACATGATACCGCCCTCCCAGTCGCCAGCGCTTACCTCAATGCTATCATTCCACACGTGCAGCCCACCCATCTAAAACTATCCCACTAAACTTCATGGTGAAAATCTCGACCTGTTTTGTGCAAGTTACAAAATATGACATTTTATGTGGATCTGAACTGAACTGCATAAAATATTCACCTCTGTAGATGTGCACATTTCAATGTTGTTCCCAAATTTTTCATGCTTCTGGTGATTAGGGCAGTGATTGTGGATTTATTATTTAGCTGGATTGAATTTTTCAGTTTACTCAATAAAAGTGAGACAGTCACTTTGTGAAAAGGTGTGAAATCGCTTAATTACCATCTTACTGGGGTCTTCCAAATAGGACAGTAAACAGCTGATCTAAACATTGAAATTGGGCTCTTCTGATATTAATGACATTCTGATGCTATTTTAGGACAACACTGAGTGTATTAAACATGTTTTGTCTCCTACAATTGACAGCAAGACTGAAAACGAGACCATCAGATAAATTTCCTATTAAATCTAAACCAAAACCGGATGCTGTAAACAGGAACAAAAACAGAAGTTGCTGGAAAACCTCAGCAGGTCTGGCAGCATCTGTGAAGTACTCAGAACTGGGAAGGGTCACTGGACCCAAAACGTTAACTCTGATCATTTTCTTCACAGATGCTGCCAAACCTGCTGAGTTTTTCCAGCGACTTCTGTTTTTGCTCCTATTAAATCTGTTCAGAAGGCACAAAACTGCTCTCCATGGGTCCACAGGACCAACTTGGGCCTTCTGAAATTGCTGGAGAAACTCAACAGCTCTGGCTGCATCAGTGGAGAGAAACTGGATTTCAGTTCTGAAGAAGGGTTACTAGACTCAAAACATTAATTCCGATTTGTCTCACAGATACTAACAGACCTGCTGAATTTCTGTGGCAATTTCTGCTTTTGTTTCAGATTTCCAGCACCCACCATCCTTTGTTTTATTCGGACTATTCTGAGTTCCCCAAAGATCAGAGCCAACCCTTCCACAAGCCTACCTTCATATGGCCCAGAGGCAGGTTTATAGCAGTCATGTTTTTAGCAGTAGAAGTGGTTTGTCGGCCTGTGACATAATCAATGCTGGCAACCTGCTGTTCAAGTGTTTACAAGATCTAACCATTAGGATGAAGTGGGATTCCTGACTGTAATACTGGGCAACCAGCTGAGACTGCCCAAAGTCCATTCAAGGGGAAACTCTGCCAGAGTTTGATGTTGATAGGTCAAGCTGTAGCTATTTCAAAGAAATGCCTTTCATTGGCATATGAAGAATATTTTTAGGGGCATTAATTAAGCTGCATGAGTGAAGTCCGATGAAAAATAAATCTTAACAATGAAAAATGTCTGTACCTTCGAAATGAAACCTGAAAATATGTTGCAGGTTACTTGGCACAAAGAGAAAAGAAAATAGACAGCAGAATGATTTCGGAATTATGCTGCAGCGCATGAAAAGAGTTGCCATGAAATTGTTGATAGGATCTTCTACATGAGGACTCATACCTCAATGAGAACGAATACTGATGGTTCTGTACCTCCTGCTCGTGGAGTGTCCTCTCAGAATGTCTGACACTTGGTACCTATTAAAAGCTTGGCAATCTTTCAGAGATCTTGGTTTAACCTTTGCCCTCTCCTGTGTATACGGAGCAGAAAGAAAATTCTGAAGAGTTCTCATCTTACTTTTCCTGATAAGAATGAGCTCTCTCAGGTCAAATCTTTTATTGCACCTTCTCCAGCGCCAAAATATCCTTTTTGTACTGTGGAGGCCACAACTGCTCATTGTATTCTAAGTGCGTTCTCACAAAGTAAATAGAAACAAATATACAGCAGCTGTGTATGAACTTATATCTTACACACAGAGCTGATTGGTTTAATTGCCCTGGACTACAGTACAACTGAATGAAATCAGTTAATTCCCCCTTGTCAGAACTATGAAAAACAGAATCAGACATAGACATTGCAAGTTAATGTTTAAATTACGGTGAAGCAAATATCCTCTGGTGTATCCCATTTGCAACTGGGTTATACTTAGAGTCTAGTCAATAATGTAGGGGTTGAGGTTACTACATGACTTATTAAGTTCATTTATCAGTTGATTCTTTAGTAATTAACTTCAGCCTCTGTCAATTGACACAGCGAGTTTTCTCACTCTGTCAGAATGGAGTGACCATCCCTTGCAATTGTGCCATTACCAAAAATCCTATTCATCCTATATGAACCATGCCACCCCACAACTCTTTCCTTCCTGCTTGACCTTTTAAAAAGTCTCATACCCCTGAATATTAAGTTTCCAGCTTTGATCTCCTTGTAACCATGTCTCCGTAATGGTTATATACCATACCCATCAACCTGAACTTGTGCCTTTAATACATATCATTTTGTTCTGAATGCTACTCATTCAAGTATTTTACTATTTCTTTCCCTTTTGGCCCCATTTACTTCTGTTTTTCTATGTTCCCTTCCTGTTCCACTCTGAGTATCAACGTTCAAATAGCTGCTCTGGAATGCTGCCATATCCCGTTACTTTATAAGCCTACAGTTCCCTCTCCCAAACCTTGTCCCCATCTAATTAGTTTAAAATCTTCACTGCAGCCTAGTTATTTGATCCACCAGGATATGGTCCCAGCATGGTTCAAGTGTAGCCCATCCAACTGGAACACTCCCATATTCCCCAGTATTGGTACTAGTGCCCCAAGAACTGAAACACACCTGGACCACACCAATCTTAGAGCCATACATTTAACTCATTGACTTTATTAACCCTACCCCAGTTTGCTTGTGGCTCAAGTAATAATCGTGGGATTATTGGACGTCCTTGGAAGTTCTGCCTTTTAATTTAGCTCCTAACTGTTGAAATCCTTTCAGCAGAACCTTCTTTCTAGACCTACCAATGTCATTGGTACCAAGGTGGATGAAGACAACTGCATCCCTCCCCTCTCAGTCTGAGTTATTCTCCAGCCCCAAGGAGATCTGCTTAACCAGGGCACCAACATTGGCAATGCAGCCTTTGGGGCTCCAGCTCATGTCTGCGAAAAATAATGTTTATAGTATTAACTATATTGTCCTCAACCACAACTATTTCCTATTTCTTTCCTGCACCTGAATGGCTCCCTGTGCCAGGGAAACATGGTCAGTTCACTTATCCTCCCTGCTGTCCCCACTCTCATCCCCACACCTCGTAAGAGCCTCTCACTGTTACAATCGCAGGGGGTGAAACTCCTTAATTGCCAATCCCTGGGTCCCCAAATTGTCCTCATTGGAGTCACGCCCTTCTGCAGCTGTTGATATTTTGTTATTGACAGTCACAGCCCATCTAGCTCTACTTCTGTTTATTTTTCTTTTGCTTTCCACCATGACCTCTTTGATCTTTTCTGATTTCCAACCTCCTCACACTTCGTTGATTTGTTCGAGGTATAGAAGCCATTCATTCTGAACTTCTGAATCACCCTTTTTATTCCCTTGTTCAAATGTGTTATATTCTCACCAATGTATCAGGGGTACGATTTGCAACTGTCTATTAAGGTTTTTATAAAATTAAATTGAAAACCGCTCCTTGTGAGTAGAATACAGTTAACTCCTGAGATAGTAACCTAGCAGAGCTGTTCCCCATCCATGATAGAATGTCTACAATCTGCATTAATTTGATTTTGATGGACTGTAAGTTTGTCAGTTTTTACAATTAAATTGATATGGTGGCAGTCAGTGAGATACATGGCTCCCCTGTAGTCTAAGGAAGTTTGGACTCAGGGTGTTTTGGGTTGGTTGGAGCTTAAATCTCTGTGATAGGTTTCATCTATAAAAATGCTCTACATATGTTAGAGATAACAAGGTGTAGAGCTGGATGAACACAGCAGGCCAAGCAGCACCAGAGG
>JAHRHZ010000126.1:3804854-3882163 GCA_024137785.1 Ginglymostoma cirratum | reverse complement strand
CTTGACCTGCTGTGTTCATCCAGCCCCATGCTTGTTATCTCGGTGATTACATTTAATTCTTCTCCCACACTCTTTAGTATTAATGGGATTTTCAAAGTATCTTACATCGTAAAGACTGATGCAAAATATCTGTTTAACTTCATTTCTTTGTTTCCCATAGCTGTCTCCCCACATTTATTTTCTGGGGAATTATGTTCACTCTCATCTCGGCCCAGCACTTCCTCAGGGTAGTGACATTGGTCAAACCTTCCTTAGCTGCTTCATCAATGACTTACCCTTCATTATATGTTCAGACATAGGTATGTTTGTTGATGACTGCACAATGTTCAGTACCATTTATGAACCCTCAGATGCTGAAGCAGGTTAAATACAGCAAGACCTGGACAAAATTCAAGCTTGACCTGATAAGTGGCAAATAACATTCCCACCACACCAGTGTCAGGAAAAGATTATCTCCAAAAAGAGTGTATCTAACCATCATCCCTTGATATTCAATGGTATTACCGTTGCTGAATTTCCCACTATCAACAGCCTGGAGGTTACCCTTTACCAGAAACTGAATTGGACCAGTTGTATCAATTCGGTGAGGGCAAGAGCAGAATAAAGGCTGGGAATTCTGGGTGAAAAATCAACTCCTGTCTCCGATCTACAACAGGGCTTCCCAGTCTGCCGGTTGTAACCCCTAATCAGTTTGGCAGGCAAAATCTTTGGGTCCCAATTTCTGATGAAGCAATGGCTGGCATGGAGTTCTGATTAAGTTCTAACAGCTGTGAGCCTCCTTTAAAATCTCACAATCTATTTTAACAGTTGGCAAGGCCTGACTGCCTGATTTTGTAAGACTGAATCCTGCCCTAAGGAAATTGTTAGGTAATCTACATTTAAAAATCTCGAGGACCCAACAACTGTCCCCCTAATGCACTCACTGGCTTCATCCTGCTCTCCCACCCCTGTTCTCACCAGTCTGGGGTCTCGGCAACTCTCAAACACCAAAATGGGATTGCAGATGGAAAATGTTTGGCGAGGCACAAGCCTGGATCAGTGTAGTTTCGACAACAATCAAACTTGACACCATCAAGAACAAAGCAGCCCACTTGGATGGCATCACATCCATCCCCTTTAACATTCTCCCTTCTTATCATCAATGCACAGCAGCAGCAGTGTGTACTATCTACAAGGTGTCCTCCAACAGCATCTTCCAAGCCTCTTATCTCTTTCCACCACTCTCAGGCCAGTAGATACACAGCAACATCACCCTAACAACTTCCCTCCAAGTCACATACCATTCTGGCTTGGAACAATGCTGGTGTTCCTTCACTGTTCCTGGGTCAAAAGTCCTTGACATGCCTTCCTAACAGTTTTGTGACATCTCTGCAGCCCAAAGCCTGTCTGGTTTTAAAATGTAGCTCACCACTAACTTCTCCAAGGCGATTAAGATTGGGCCAAAAATGTTGGACTAGTCAGCAACACCCATGAATTAAAAAATAGGTTATTATTTCTGTGATGCCTTTTGAGAGTG
The DNA here is from genome assembly GCA_024137785.1 of Ginglymostoma cirratum. Taxonomy (NCBI): domain Eukaryota; kingdom Metazoa; phylum Chordata; class Chondrichthyes; order Orectolobiformes; family Ginglymostomatidae; genus Ginglymostoma; species Ginglymostoma cirratum. The sequence goes on along the minus strand of JAHRHZ010000126.1, from coordinate 3,880,647 downwards.
CTCAATGTTTATTTACACAAGATGTCAAGTGCTTAAGCTTCTGATTAGTAGTACTTAAATATTCTTGTTAATTGACACTTGTATAGAGGTGCAGCAAAAGATAATTATTAAAAGAATATTATTAAAAGACATTTTTAAACATTTCTACTAACACGATTATTACTATGGGAATGGAAAGGCATAACTTCATTTGGAAAGTGAAAGGGGCCATGGGGAAGGAACATATTGGCGTGAGCAAATTGTTTTTGGAAGAGGTGAGAAAAGATTTAGAAGGATGTTACCAGGACAAGAGGGTTTGAGTTATAAGGAAAGACTGGAGAGGCTGGGACCTTTTTCACTGGAGCATAGGAGGTTGAGGGGTGACCTTACAGAGGTTTATAAAATCATGAAGGGCATAGATAAAGTGGATAGCCGAGGTCTTTTTCCCAGAGTAGGGAAGTTCAAAACCAGAGGGCAGAATTTTAGGGTGAAAAGCGAAAGATTTAAAAGAGGCCTGAGGGCCAACTTTTTCACACAGAGCATGGTTTGTATGTGGAACTGCCAGAAGAAGTGGTAGATGCAGGTATAGTTACAACATTTAAAAGAGATTTGGACAGGTACCTGAATAGGAAAGGTTTAGAAGGATATGGGCCAAATGCAGACAAATGGCACTAGTTTAGTTTGGGAAACCTGTTTGGCATGAATAAGTTGGACTGAAAGGTCTGTTTCCAAGCCGTATGACTCTATGGGGAGTCATGGAGTGTGCATGGAGTCAAAGTAAGACTTTAGAATTGACCGTTTAGAGGGTATCCTAATTCAGATCTTGGCTCACAACTCGTCTAAGAATGAATAAACTGCAAGTCATGGAAAAGCTAGTCTGACTTGATGAAATTGCGGTGGGCTAGGCAATGCCCACTCTGGCGGTGGAATGAGTCAGGTTAGGTGAACTGGAGTCAGCTCACTTAACTGCTCACTTATTCCATACCACTGAAAGTTAGATCTTGTGGAAATGACATTAGGAATCCCAGAACTGGATCTCGGCTGCCAATTTTAAATGAGTCTGGCGTCATTAAGAACATGAAAATCTGGCCCAATGTCTTTGGTTCTTTCCATAAACTCTATTCATGAGCTCCCACCTGCATTATTCTTTCGTAATTGTCTAAGGCTGAGTCAAATATCTCAGAAGTTGGCTTTCATAGTTGACTTTAACATGAGCTTCTCGCGAAATGTTTATGCCTTTGCAGAGGCTATTTCTGCATCCAAACTGGTGTCTGATTCTACCTCTGCCCCCACTCAATTGCTGCTGAAACCCTCATCTCTTCCTTTTTTGGCTCTGGACATGTTTACTTCAAAGCAACTCTGTTCAGCCTTCCACATTCTGCTCTTCAAAAACTGGAGATTATCCAAATTTCTGATGCGTGTGTCCTTAAGTGCATTGCAGCTTGTTCACCTATCACTCCAGCAATCAGTGGCCTTTATGGGCTTCTTTTTAAGCAATACCTTGACTTTTAACATGCTCATCCTTGTTTTCATATTGCTCCATGGCCTCATCTCTCCCTGTGTGTGTAACTCCTTCCATTCTCCAACTCCCCAAAATATCTGCACACCTTCATTTCTGAATTCTTGATCTTCTCTGATTTTAATTGCTTGACCATTGGTGGCTGTGCCCTGGAATTCCCTCCCTGATCTCTGTTTTTCTAACATTTTGTTTTTCCTTTAAGATGCTCCTTAAAGCCTATCGCTTTCATGCAACTTCTTGTCATCAGCTTACTATTTCTTTACATTGTTTTGTGTCAAAGTTGGTTTTTTAATATTTCCATGAATTACCTTGACCTTTTTACTGTCAAATGCATGGTCATGTTACATATTTTGATTAATTCAAAGTGTATGTTGCCATCTGTGATGAGTCTATTCTATGCCTGACAATGCTTCTTGAAGACTTCTCTGTGACTGCAATCACATTTTTTTAGTGTTACTCCCCTTGTTTTCCCGTTCTTATGGTGATTTCTAAAAATCCTGGAATATTTAACTCACAAATAAAGCCAACTCTCTGTAATGCTGGCTGTATCAGCACCTTTAATTAGAATATGTGCCTTCATTGGTTTTATCCGAGATACATTCATGTAAATAAGTGTTATTTGCGTCATAATATGGCGGTAAATGTGCCGATGGCATGTTATTCACAGTTTTTGACCTGCCATGTTTTGATTCCTGATACTCTCTGCATTGCTTACTTAATGTGTCTTTATTTTTCTTCACTCAGTTAATTTTTCATGAGAATTTTTTATTACTTCCAATATCTTCTTCTGTTCCAAGAATATTTATATGATCAGCGTCTCTTTTCAAATAGCAAACTTTACTCTGATTTCTTCTCCTTCTCATGTCTTGAAGTTATGACTATTCCCATTCCCTCCCCATCTCCCCTTTTATTAGTGCCTAAAAGGTCACTAAGATACTATTTAGAAGAGAAGAAGGGAATTCTGTTAGTACATTGACCAGTATTCATCCATTAACCAATGATGGCAAGATTAGTTAGTGCCTTGACCCATTTACAGGATCATGCTGGATGACTTGGCAGCCAGTGGTTAGTACCTCTGTCTCACAGCACCAGGAACATTTGCTCTATTGAACCCTTGGACCACCGTCTGTGGGGAGTTTGCACATTCCACCCATGACTGTATGGGTTTCCTCATACAGTCCAAAGATGTGTAGGTTAGAGGGAGTGGTCATACTAATATACCATTAATGTCCAATGATGTGTAGGTTAGGTGGATTAGTGATGAGATGTGGTTGGGTGGGAGGCTTTTTGGAGGATCAGTGTGGATTCAGAGGGGTGAATGGCCTGCTTCCACACCGTACAGATTCTATGAAATTGGGCTGAATTTTACTACGAATTGCCAAAATGTCAACTTTTTGTGAGTTTCAATGATGGTCTCTTTCCATGAATCCCAGTGAGATTTCTTATGCTATTTTCCGAAACTGACCTCATTCATTGTGCTCCTTCCCTCTATGAAGCCCTGTACATCCTACCTTACCTTTCGCCAGAGGAGGAAGAACTCACCATTCTCAAGTCCTTCAGGATATTTTTCAAAAGCCAGCCGCACACTTGGCCAAGCACAGCCAGCAGGAGATGTCCTTTATGGTGCACGTAGTGGAAGGGAATCAAAATACAATTGCTTCTCAGGCCACATCGGTGTGACTTTACATTCCAAACACAAAAGCATGTTCACAGATGTATTCCTATTTAGGGGCCAAGCTAAATGGGTAAACTGTCCTTAACATCATTCCTTGTACCCTGTCTAAGGGAAATGCTACTCTTTCCCTAATGTTCAGCATAGCCCAATGTCATCTCTTTGCTCAATGTGAGAGTACCATATACTGGAAAACCTTCAAATGCTGAAAGCATTCACTTCCATTCAGCAGTAGCAAAAGTGAAGCAAAATTGAACAAAAACTGCAAACAGCTGGGAACAAATAAGGACTGCTTGCTAACAACAAATTTATAGTCAATAACTGACCAGTGCACCCAGTTCACATCTACTGGAATACTGGAATTAAATCCTGTCTGTCTAGCTAATAGTATTTAATGGAACACCACTCTATCTTATGTTCCTCCTGGTCAGTGTTCTCATCTTCCTCCCTGATGACTGCACCCAGTCTCCCAGCTCTTCTGAGTCCATCACTTCCCTTCTTTACTTGCTCCAGTTGTGCAGAGCACAACATGCAAGGCACATACTGTCTGGGATGTACTGCAGGGCACCAATAGATTGATCCATGTGTTAACCTTCCATCTGCTCTACTATGACCAAGACTGAAGATGGCCCAACATTGTACCTATGGTTGGACTTAATCGGAGGTTTCATAGCAGAGTCATCAGACAAAGGGCAGCCTTTGTCTCCCAGTAACCTTTGATGTAAGGAATCTGGCCCTTGACAGTTTAGCAGACTTGACCCTTTATAATCTCTGATGAGGGCCATGGAATGTCTCTCAATGGGCCTTTGACATTGGGACCTTATTCTGATGAATAGTGAATAAGCATGTCACACAAATAGAGTAGGAGATTGAGCATGCTGTATGAGCAGCGTAACCTTGTCATCCAAAACGCTATATACCCAAGAAAGGCAGCATTGCATACAAGAGCACATTGGCGAACAATTTAAGGTGAGAGGAAATCAGCATTGTTCTCTTGTGCAGCAAATGAAATCCTGGATTACCTTTGTGAATTGTGGGGAGAACTTTAAGGTTGCCTATTATTAGTCCTGCTAAACAGAAAAATCCATCCTCAATCTGCAATGATCAATAACAAGGTCAGTATTGCTTGTGACCAATATTTTCCTCCCTACACAGTCGGACACTGCACACACAGTTTACACGCAAGGTAGTATGATTACAGGTGTCTTCAATCTGTACTGCGAAGGTGCCAGATAAAAGCAATTGTCACTTTACTCACGCACTCATAAGTACAGCCATTGTGCTTAGACAGAAAGGAACCACTTACTCTGGGTGTGACTGCTGCCACTTTCTATTTCCAGGCCTCATTAATCATTCATGAGTGTGGAAGGCAATGTTGGTTGTTCTTTGCATTGTGAGTCATTGACTCCTAACGTTGCAAGGATCCTCCTAAAACTTTAATCCCTGCACTTCCTGACAAGCCAATGCCCAATTTAAAACTATATTGATGGGGAAATAAAGTGTGATGATAAATAAAGTGTCACTGGAAAACAAACAGATGCAGGAAATTTGATCTAGAAAGAAAAAAAGCTGGAATAACTCAGCGGGTCTGACAGCTCCTACGGTGTGAGAAACATAGTTAACATGTTGAGTCCAATACAGAACTGAAAGAAGCTAGAAATTAATTATTTTAATGCTGTTGACAGAGTTTGGCCTCACCAATTTAAAGAGGTCGCATCATGAGCAATGAATAAACTGAAGGAGGTTGAAGGAAGTACATTTGAAATGCTGCTTCACCCAGAAGGTTTGTTTGGGGCCTAGGATAGTGAGGAAAGTAGACGTGAAAGGGCAAATGTTATGCTTTCTGAGATTGCATCGGCAGGTGCTATGGTGGAGTGAGGGAAGTGTTAGGAGCAATGGAGAATTGAACCATGGTGTCACAGAGGGAATGCTCCCTGTGGGATGCTGACAGTGGGGGCAAGGAGATGAAGTGTTTTCTTGTGGTATCCTTGCCTTTCATGATTCATTCAAATTGTGGAGAAACAAAGGGACAGAAATGAGCTATTCAGCCACTAGAGCTTAGTCTTACCATTCAATTCAATCATGGCTGATCTCTATAGCAACTCCCCTTTGTTCCGTATCCCTTGATGCACTCACCTAACAACAAACTATCAATCTGGGTATTAACATTCCCCAGCTCCTGTCAACAAGTAATACTAGTGAATATATTGAACTGCTTAAGAGGCTCAGTATATATACCTGTCACATCACGCAATTTGTTGTATTGTATGTATTCTGCAAAAGCTAACCTTAGAACGTCTGTATTTTGTTTACAACCTCCTTTTAAAATATCCTGCTACATCCATGTACACACAGTTCGAATTAAAGCAACGATCATTTGAGGAGCAGATAAGTGAGGTAATAGAGACAGAAACCTTCACCACAGAAAATAATCTCGCCTTCATTCAGATAATGAGAGTATAGAGTGTAAGATGCATGCAAATGAATGAATCCCCTCAGATTTTCATTAATCATAGACTAACTAACCCACTAACAGGGTCAATACAAAAAGGTCATGACCCATATATCCACTTCCACCCGTCCACAAAAATAAATACCACAATGACTAAAGAGGCCCTCACATTTCAGAAAGCCCAAATGACAAACTCCAGCAGAGATGTCCAGTGTGTGCGTCTGAAATTAACTGTCTGGTGGACAGCAACCATGCAATTGTGAAAAAAAATCTCAGTGTCATTGCTGACCACATGCAAACATTTGTGGACCCAGCCTGAATAGTTTATGGAATGTCCACCCATACTCACTGTGGCAAGTAACCACTGATGATACTTCCTCCTACATCTATCCCCACAGATAGATGCCACGTCAGGCATAAATGGCTAGTGTCTATCAGAAGACAGAGAGTCAAGTTAATTGGCAAAATAATTAGAGTGGTGGGTGAGGAGAATTCTTGTTTTTTTTAAGCAACAAGTTATTATGATTTGGAATGCTCTCCCTGAAAGGGTACTAGAGGCTAACTTAACAGTAATTTTCAATTGGAAGTTGTGTAAATTTTTGATAAGGGAAGACTATAGGGAAAGAGTGGAGAATGAAATTATTTGGAATGCTCTTTCAGAGATCTGGCATAGGGGTGATGAGCCACATGGTCACACTTTATACTGTATGGGCTTGATCTTGAATTCATCAAACTGATCATTGTGCAGTAAAAAGTTAATCACTTAATTGAAAATACCATGGGATAATTCAAATTTCTGTAGAGGAAGCAGGATTTGATTCAATGTGTTTTTATGGGCATATTGTTAGTTTTAATACATCTAGTTATTTGATTTTCCATCTTTTGTTCACTTTTCACTTAATGAATATTCTGTTTAAATCAAAAGTTTAAACATGCAGTACAACTCTTCTTTATTTCATTCATCTTTATTAAGTGAAATTGATGAATGACCTGAGCTTGAACAGTTTGATTATCCTTTTAAAAATCAGATGCAAACAAATTGTCATTCAACTTTCTAATATTTTGGTTACTGCTAGAGTTATATTTTAACGTAAAATAAAACATTTTGGAGACACCTAAGCGATGGGAATAGTTTTTAACATTCTTGAAGAACCTGCTCAGATTATGATCAGCACCTAATCAGCTGCAACAGTGCTAATCCTACACACTTACGTAGGGTCTACATTCCCTTTTCATTTCAAGCCTCTGACTTACAGCAGAATATGACTTCAGTGTACAATGAACTGTATTCCTCAGCTTCCCTTACCAACATAAGGATTCTTGAGGTACAGTGGTAGTGTCCCAATCTCTCAACCAGAAGTCCCGAGTTCAAGCCCCATCTACTCCAGAGGTGTTTCATAACATCCCTGAATGGTTTGGTTAGAAAATACCTAAGGCTAGCTATAAGACAAAACAAAAGGAGAGAAAGCGATGATGACTGTTTACGAAGGTATACTACGTTTTCCAAAGGCAAGTCTTACAGCAGAATGAAAATACATCAGGTTACCTGCAAGTGTTAAGCTGCTGTTTTCTGGTTGTACGTTGAGTGACAGATGGGACTGGCAGAAATTGCTGTCATTCTAAATTGTTCTGGGACAACCATTCACATTCAATCTCCAAAACCAAAGGTCAAAGAACAATAATTTTATATATTTCTATAAGATCCTCCCTCATTCTTCTAAATTCCAGTGAGTATAGTCGCAGACTATTCAATCTCTGCTCATAATCCAACCCTCTCAACTTTAGAATCAACCTAGTGAACCTCCTCTGCTTCCCCCTCCAGTGCCGATATATCCTTTCTCAGGTTGGGAAACCAAAACTGCACCACGAAACTGTAGAAAGTAAGCCAATGGAATATAAGCAGAGCTGTAAGCAAATCTGAAAGAGTACATTGTCATTCAATCCCGGAGATATAGTCCTTTCTGTTTTGCTGTGAATCCTGGATAAAGAACGTCATTTCACAAAAGCAATTTCTTTCAGAAAACCAGAGCCACTTTACATACCCTACATGAGCAAATCACTAAAGTGATGGGCGCAAGGGAATTTAAAGACAGAAAGGAGGAAAGCTGCAAAAAGTAATCAGTGAAATTACCAGAAACAGCAACTTTACAACAGTCTATGTTCTGTGTTTAACATAGTAAAATGTCTTAGTATAGTGAAGGTTGTTCATAATTCTTGATTCACACAGCTTTGTGGTTTCAGAGTGGTTCTTGTACATGTTACAATATATCTCTGATTTCTGCATGTGCAATTGTGTAGGCTTTGCTGCAGCTTTGCTCAACCACTAAATGTTGATGGCGGCATTAGGTTTGTCTGCTAGTATGAGTTACCGAACACACCCATTTGCAGTATTAATAAATCTGTCACATTAAAGCAGAAGAATGGCAGATTGATTGGGATATTGTTCTTGGAGAGAAGACAGGGTGTGATACATCTGTTTCAGCATAAATATATCACTCTGAATTCATTTTACCTTATAGGCAATGATTGTCAGGACAAAATAGCCAAACTGGTTGCTAATTGTTTTCACTGAGAGTTTAGGTGAGAAAAATTACCATCACAGACAGACAATTCAGCACATCCAACCAGAGCCCAGAGGGAAAAATATGAAATAGAAAATAGAAAAATAGAAGTTCAATTTCTTAAGTTATTTTGAAAGACTGCTGCAGTCCTATGCCACTTAAAGCAGAGTAGTGTTGTCATAAAGCTTCAGTTGACCACACTACCGATGATTTTAACTTCTTGAAAATTGGGACTCCAAGATTTTAATACTTATAATCAGTGGGAACTATTTTCAGCTCATAACACAATGATTTCTCTTGGTAATTGCAGATGCTATCAGGTAAAAGTCAGTAATTCATTAAACTGTACATTTACTCACACAATGTTATTTTGGCCAGTGTTTTTCTTCATTCATTCCAGTTTGCTTTGAGTTTGACCTTACAATAGCAAGTATGTCAGTAATTTTCCAAGCTCTAGGACACATGGCTTGCCTAACTTCTAACTGTGTATTGAATGCAATAAAATCAGTTCGCAGGATGTTAATATAATGGGTCCAATACCATTTGCAAGGATGAGGTTTATCAGAGTCACACATGGAGTACTGAGTAGTGCCATTCTCCACATTAGAGAAAGAATATTCAGGCATTGAAGAAGGTACTGATAATATTTATTGACAGGATACTAGAATCAAGAAGTTATAGAAAATAGGTGCAGGGGTAGGCCGTTCAGCCCTTTGAGCCTACATATACCCATCGAGAAAGATTGAGCAGAGGGAGGTCTTTTCTCTAGCAGGATTAGGAAATTATCTGATTGGATAAACTTAGAGGGGTTGTGGGAAATTTTACCTAACCAATTTGGATGAAAAGCACTCAGGCTAAGATAGGATGCTGATTTTGCCTGTCCCATCTCTCCACACCTGCTTAATGTTATTCATTACTTCAATGTCGATTAGCATCAGGTGGAAATGAAACTAATGTTGCACCCCATTCATCACTTTTCTTGATGGTGAGGATGAGTTAAAATTTCCCCACAATGGATGGCTGTAAAATCAGTCTCCCACCTGATCTAGTGGATTTCCCATTAGGATATATCTTTCCCTAAAATTTCCACTTAGTGCTAAAACCTAAATTAGGAGGTCTAAATATAAAGCAGTCACTAATATATTTAATAGAGAATTTAAGCCAAAAATATTTGTCAAGAGTGTTTGAATTTTCTTTTTATTCTTGCATGGGATATAGGCATCATTGGCAATGCCAGCATTTGTTGCTTATCCCTAATTGACATTGAGTTGTCTGTCTTGATAGGCTATTTCAGAGGGATTTAAAAGTCAACCATATTGCCATGGGTCTGGAGTCACATGTCAGCCACTCCAGGTAAGGATGGCAGATTTCCTTCCCTAAAGGACATTATCGAACCAGATGGGTTTTTACAAGAATCAGACTAATTTTTAACTCCAGACTTTATTATATTTGAATTCTATCATTTGTCAGAGTGGGATTGAAAACTATGTCTCAATCCATTAACATTGGCCTCTAGATTGCTCATCCAGTGACATTACTGCTATGGTGCTATTTCATCTACAGAATGAGGAACAGCCAGTAGTCGAGACAAATCATATAAGGGCATTTAAAAGAAGGCTGGTCAAGCAGGAGGGAAAATGGAATAGAAGGATATATTGATAAGGTTAGATGAAGAGGGTTGGGAAGATGCTCAGGTGGAGCATAACTGTTGGGGTAGACCTGTTAAGATGAGTAGTCAGTTTCTCTGCTGCAAATGTTTTGTAATAATTAATTATAATGATTAGGAAAGCTGGCAACCTTTCTGTCAATATGCCAAATGTTTCTGATTGAGGTGATCATTGGTTGGCTTGAGGTGGTGAGACTTTACTATCTATTAAAGTCATGGATCATCACAATTTATCATAAAACAGATACAGGACAACTCAAAGATCTGAAGTGTTTGGAGAAAACTTCTGGGGAGTGGGATTGCCTCAAATCTGCTGAGTATAAGTGGATCAAAGTGAATCAAAAGCAGAACATCTTCCACTGAATGAAATGTCTAGTTATAGGAGTAATTATTTTATTTACAGCCTGATGATTTCTGTGAGCAATGCTAATTTGCAAATCTTGGCTCTTTTGATGGATGGTTACACATATAAAATAAATAGGTTCACACATCACTTAAAATAATGATGAGGAGGGATTTGTTGCGAGTGTGTTAAAACTTGATTGGTAATATGCACCAGTTCTTTGGTGTCACTGTGCTCAAGTCTTTCTTTTAACTGTTGCTACTGTTTTGACTAAATATAACAGCAAAAGGACCACTCTATTTACAGATACATATGCATAAGTCCATCTATTGAGCCTTATTGCTAAAATATTCAGTTCTCATCTTTCTGTATGTTGAAGCAATATAATTGGATTGAGCAATGGATAAATGGTGGTCAGGCTTTGCTGCATTAGTGTGAAAAGCCAGTTGCTCACACTGGGCAGCTCTTATTTCATTACTTGATGTCAAATTAGTTTGATGTTGAAATCCCCTTTGCTCATGCTGAACTACTTATGATAGGCTTAATAGAGCTTGATTGGTGTGTCACTCCACAGTCTGACAATAATTCGTTCTAGGATCTTTCCCAAAGGGCATGCTTTATTTTTATTCTTCTTAGCACAAACGGCATATTATTTGTGATGGCCTGTGATAGTATTGCACAAAGATTCTTGCCCTGTAGCTTCTTTGTAAATAAATTATTAGCTAATCACTGAGAATTCAAATATTTGTGAATAAATTTTATAGGAGTGTTTTCTTGGCATGAGGTCCTGGAGAAAAGGGAGGAGGGATTATTGTAATTATACTGGGGTTACTGAAAAGAACATCTTCACTACAGGACAGTCTTCCTCGTAATTATAACAGGATATTAGGAAAAGAAAAACTAGGCCTGTATCCCAACATTAAAAGATAAAGATATGTCACCAGATTAAAGAGAAAGATGTGAATCTAATTGATTAAGAGTTTTAGAAAAATAAAAAAAAAAAATCAGCACCTGAATAAAACAGTTGGCCCTCATAATTGCTCACCTAGTTAGGATTGTTAGAAATGTTGTGGAATATATCCATTGCTTTGGTCAGAGAGAGACAATATCATCCAGGGGTTCTGCTCCTGTTTGCTTTGGAGATCGCTAATTGAATACACATAAAGAATTGGAGTAGGAGTCCAATATAGCCCCTTGAGCCTGATCTGCCATTCAATACAATCATGACTGACCTTTGGTTTCAACTCTTCTATTCTGCCCACTCACCACATCCCTTGATTCTTGGAGAGAGCAAAAATCTGTCTAATTAAGCCTTATAGTTCAATGATGGGCACATCCAAAACCCTTTGGAATCCCAAGGATCCGCAGCCTGTTGTGTGAAGAAGTTTCCCCTCATCTCAGTCCCAAATAATCACTCTCTTATCTTCTCTTATGTAATATATCCCCCAGCCAATGTCCTTTCAACCTACCAGGTACCTCTCACTCTTCAAAACTCCAGCAAATATAAACACAATTTATTCAGCATCTAACTATGCAACAGCTCTTTCATTGTTGGTACCAATCTAATGAAATGTTGCTGATCTGCCATTGTTTTAAGTATATTATTCCTTAGACATGGAGGCAAAAAAAATTGCACATTGTCCTATAGGTATAGTTTGACTAAAGCACTGGATAATTGAATTGAAACTTCTTTATACTCTAATTGTCTTGTAAAGCTAAAATGCTATGTGTCTTCCTAATTGCTCGCCGTACCTGTATGCTAGCTGTTCAATTCCTGCACAAGTTCACTGTAATTTGATTTGAATTATTTGATTTTGTTTACTGTTGTTACGCGCACCTGAGTACAGTGAAAAGTTTTGTTTTGCAAGCAGTACAGTCAGATCATAACAAACAAGAACCTACAGATCATAGACTGCATAGACAGAAGAGGCATACAAAGTTATGCCTGCACAGGAGATGCACAAAAGCAAGGTCAACATTAGATTGAAATTAGAGAGATCTGTTCAGCAGTCTAACAATGGCTGGGAATGAAGCTGTTCTTGAAACTGCTGCTGCATGTGTTCAAGCTTCTATATCTTCTGCATGACAGAAGTTTTGCTGAACATGTACATTTACAAAATTCACACAATCACATGTGTGCATATGTAGACATTGTATAAGTGAAGATGGAATTGAGACTGGGCCGTAAAGCCCTCTAATTGACTAAATTGCAGTCCTTCACTTCCAAAGGTTACACCTGAAGAATAACTACATGGAATACTGAGGCTGGACATTTTTTAATGCCCTTTAACCCAAGTAATAAATCAATGAGCGAAACAAATTGACAGGAACAGACGCAAAAAAGCAGAGGAATATACAAAATGCCTTTAAAAAGAACGTATTATTATTTTGAAGCTTCTGCATAATTGGAACTGGCTGGTGAAAGGATTAGAAATGACTCTTTAATTTCAAATATGTATTGTCTGCATGTAATTATAACTGTGAGAGTAGGTATCAAATTAGCTTTGATTTTCTCCTCATTATCAATACAGGGAGCATTAGGGAAGCATTTTTTTTACCAAGTTGCTGACAATTTGTAGACTTGCGTCTATTTTCTATGTCACTTTCAATTGCGTAGGGCAGTGAGGCAAGCAGAAAGTAACATTTTGATCTATTTGAAACCATGCTTGTGTCCGTTCCTAGTTTGAGTTTTTATAGAATCCTTTAATTTTGAAATGAGAAAAAAGAGAGGATGTGGGCTAAGCTGTGGTATTAATGCATAACTTAATCAAAAATAATCAAACAGTTCTGTCTGAGCCAAGCCATAACTCTCATGTAGACTTGATTAAAGGACTAAAGATGACCTCTGACAAACAAACCTTTGATAGAAGAAATTTATTCCAGAAAACTGCCTTTTCCCAAATCAAGTAGTCTGGTCTAAGCCATCAGGGTGCTAAAGAAGACTGAAATTAATTGAGATGGATCAATACGTCCATGTTACATAAATTTTTTTCGATAGCCAAAGTAAGTTCATGAGTGATTTCACTGATGTAATGGATCATCCATGGACTACATTCTTTTTCTGTAGCTGCACAAATCATCTTTACTAATGAGTGGACAGAACTGGGAATATTTATCAAAGTTAGATTTTAAAGTCAGCTGGAATGTTATCAAAATTTATGAATATAAGAACAGATTTTTTATTGAGAGCAATATTATGGACTGGATTCATTAATGCAATATATCAACATATTTGAGTTTTAAAACCTTCATAGTACTGTTTCTGTCAGCACATCTTAGCCAGGAATGGAGGTTTCTTCCACAGTAACTCACAGAAATAAGAGATATGAGGGGACCACTGTGGAAACCTCACTATGCAGCATTATAGAGTCAAGGAGTCATAGAATCATATGGCATGGAGACAGATTCTTGGCTGACCATGTTCTCAAACTAAACTAGTCCCACCTGCCTGCACTTTGTCCATATCCCTCCAAATATTTCTTATTCATGAACTTATCTAAATGTCTTTTAAATATCGTAACTACACCCACCACTATCTCTTGCAGTTCATTCCACACACAAACCTCTGTGTAAAAAGTGTTGTCCCTCACGTCCTTTTTAAATATTTCTCCTCCTATCTTAAAAATATGTCCGCTAGTTTTGAACTCCCCCACTCTCGGGAAAAGACTTTGGTTATTCACCTTACTTTTTGCCCTCATGATTTTATCAACTTCAATAAACTCAACCTCCTACGCTCGAATGAAAAAAGTCCCAGTCTTTCCAATCTATGTTTATATTCTAAACTCTCCATTCCCGGCAACATCCGAGAAAACCTTTTCTGAAACCTCTCCAGTTTAATAATATTATTCCCATAACAGAATGGCCATAACTGCACACACTACTTCAGAAGTGGCCTCACCAATCTTCTGTACAATTTACCGTTCAATTAGTGAGGCCCAGGTCAGATTTTCAAAGAACAAATATTGCCCTTCAGCTTCATCAAAGGATCATAATTAAGAAAGATATTGGATGTGAATGAAAAAAGTCATTTTCAGGACTTTACCAGTCTCCTGTCCCTGCTGTTATGATGCTAGCCTTCACTTTGATTGGGACCTTCGGAGGCAACCAAGATTTCAGAAGGAAATGGAACTGGGCCTTAATATGGAATGCATACGGGATGTTAATATGTTCCTTCTGAACTGTTAAATTATCAATGCATATGGTGGTTGTCAAATTGTCAACTGGAGGCCACTCTGACAAATGGGGCAGGCAAGTTATTATCATCTTGTGGGGTTAGGAAGAACAAGATCTAACAATGGGTATTAAGGATGCCATACTTGCTGTATTAATCCCAATCAAGCAAAATTGAAAAATAGTTAATAAGTAATGAATAAATAAGTGTTGCAAGCCTAGGAATGTTTCTTAAATAAAAATAATTTTTAGATCTTTATATTTTGGTAAGTGATAGCAAAACTCAAAGGTCAAGCATGCACACTGTTTGTAAGCAGAAGGAAATGGTAATAAACTCAGATTTCTCTAACAGCAGACCCACATAAAGAGAAACTGAATTTGTGAAGCTGCAGTATGTTCAAACATTGCCATGGTATGCAGTGAAGTACTGACCTGCTAAGCTATAATCGTCATTAAATGGTTGGCAATGATTTTGTTTTTAACACCAAGAAAGTACTGCAACATACAAACTCAAAATTGGCTGGCTCTGTTTGTTGGATGCTGGAGATATGATCCACAACCCTGTCCAAATCAGTACAGATTGAGGCAGGCGATATTGAACTTCAGTGGTCAACCAAATATGTCTAGACTGCTGTCCTCTCCTAAATGCCACACTGTGGCCTTTGGGCTTAGCAACAGCTCAGAGGGGAGGATGATGTTTGGAGGGTGGGGGAAAGTGCAGCATTGCTTGAAAACCCTGTGGCCACCTTCCCTTCACTCCTTAAAGGCCGAGCCCCTGTCAGAGGGAAACTGAAGGCTGTTCTAAAATTAGAGGTGACACAGTGGCTCAGCGGTTAGCACTGTTGCCTCACAGCGCCAGGGACCTAGGTTTGATTCCACCCTCAGGCAACTGTCTGTGTGGATTCTCCCTGTGTCTGCGTGGGTTTCCTCCCAATGCTCCGGTTTCCTCACACAGTCCAAAGATGTACAGGTTAGTGGATTGGCTATGCTAATTGACACAGAATATTAGGAGGCTCGAGGATGATCCTGAAAAGGCAGCAGGAGAAGGTGGCCAGAAGGATAACTGCCCAGAATCTGGCATCTTATTCTTCTTCTCAATTTCTTCCTGGTGGGCTTTCAATAACGTTTAGAAGAATGAGTGGTGATCTTATTGAAAGAAAGAAGTTCTTGAGGGGACTTGGCAAAGTCAATTCTGAAAGGATGTCTCCCCTTGTTGGAGTGATAAGAATGACAGGATAGTATTTAAAATCAGGGTTGTTCTATTTAAGATGGAGATTAGGAGGATTTTATTTTGTTAGAAAGGCATGACTCTACTGAATTTTCCTTCTGGCAGAGAGTGGAGGCAGTATAATAGAATATTTTTATGTCAGTGTTAGATAGACTCTTGAGCAATAAGTGTGGCAAAGGGTATTGGGGGCAGCCAGGAAAATGCATCAATGCCCCAATCAGATCAGCCATCTTGAGGGGGGTGGTGGGGGTGGGTGCAAATGGTCTACTAATTTCTAAATCTCATGTTTGCTTGTTGCTATGCAACAAAGCTGCAGAAAAATAGAGGAGCAACAAGTGCAGCAATGAGCCCAAGACCAATAGCCTTCAGATGAAGAAGTTACAGCTGAAGGAGCCTACAGGATGTACAGGAGGATGCTACTGGTACAATTTGCACCAGATCACACCTTTTTGTCTTGTTATCATGAGACAAGATTGGTGCTGGAGCAGGTTTGCAGTCGGTCAGCTTTGCCGTGCACACTGCTGTCACATACTGTGGATGTGAAATTGATGGAGCACGTTATGGTACAGTAATACATCTGCCCCTTGTCTGATGACTGCTGACCAGCCTGTCAAGGTGCCTGGTTTGATTCTATGCTAAACAATGGAGAGTGCAGGAGGGTATGCCATTAAAAGAGAGGTGTCAACCTGGTGAAGCCATGAAACAGGACCATTGTGTGCGAAACAGCATAAGCAGCAAGGAACAGTCAGAGGTAAGCAATTCTCCAACTAACCACTCAGATCCGAGCTCTGCAGCCCGCCACATCCAGTCATAAAGGTTGGTGGACAATTAAAACAGCTGAATGGAGGAGGAAGCCCCCCAAGTATCTCCATGATCAATGATGGAGGATCCCAAAAGATCAGTGCAAAAGGTAAGGCTGAAGCTTTTGCACCAAATTTCAGCCAGAAATGCCAAGCAGATGATTCATCTTAGCCTCCTCCAGTGGTTTCCAGCATTACAGATAGCAATCTTTAGCCAATTCAATTTTCTCCATGTGATATCAAGAAACAGTTGGAGGCACTGGAGACTGTAAAGCTATAGACTCTGACAAACGTCTGGCAATAGTACTGAAAACTTGTGGACCAGGACTTGCTGCACACATAGTTGAGCTGTTTCATTATAGCTACAACCCTGGCATCTACTTGCCAATAATGAAAATTGTTCGGGTGTGTCCTGTATACAAAAAACAGTACACAACAGCCCCATCAGTCTACTCTCATCATCTGTAAAGTGATGGAAGGTGTCATTATCAGTGCTATCAAGCAGCACCTGCTCAGCAATAACCTGCTCAGTGACGCCCAGTTTGGGTTCCGCCAGGGCCGCTCAGCTCCTGACCTCATTACAGCCTTGGTTCAAAGACGGACAAAAAAGCTGAATTTCAGAGGTGAGTTGAGAGTGACAGCCCTTAACATCAACGCTGCATTTGAACTAGTGTAGCATCTATAAGTCCTGGCAAAGCTGGAGTCAATAGGAATCGGTGGTTGGGGTTGAAGATCTCTGCTGATTGGAGTCACAACTGGCACATAGGAAGATGGTCGTGGTTGTTGGAGGTCATTCATCTCAGCTCCAGGACATCTCTGCCGGAGTTCCTTAGGGTAGCATCCTAGGGCTAAACATCTTCAGCTGCTTTACCGATGACCTTGCCTCAATCATAAGGTCAGAAGTGGGGGATGTTCACTGATAACAACACAACATTCAACACTATTCCTGACTCCTCAGATACTGAAGCAGTCCACGCTTCAATGCAACATGATCTGAGTAATATCCAGGCTTGGCCTGAAAAGTGGCAAAGAATATTTACACCTCTCAAATTCCAGGCAATAGCCATCTCCAATTAGAGACGTCTAACAATTGCTTCTTACTAGTCAATGGTGTTACCATGACTGAAACCCCCAACATCTACATCCTGGGGGTTATCAATGACCAGAAATTGAACTGGACTAGCCCTATAAATACTGTGGCTACTAGAGCAGGTTAGAATCTATGAATACTGCAGCGAGTC
This sequence comes from Ginglymostoma cirratum, assembly GCA_024137785.1. NCBI lineage: Eukaryota > Metazoa > Chordata > Chondrichthyes > Orectolobiformes > Ginglymostomatidae > Ginglymostoma > Ginglymostoma cirratum. The sequence continues at coordinate 3,863,016 of JAHRHZ010000126.1, read as the reverse complement.
AATCATCTTCTGGCTCCTCAAAGCCTGTCTTGTCATCTAATAGGCACAATTCAGGAGTGTGATGGAATAGTCCTCACTTACCTGGATGAGTGCAGATTCCAAAAACACTCTTTGACACCCTCCAGGACAGAGGAGCTGCTTGATTGGCACCACATCCACTCCCTCCACCACTGATGTGTAGTAGCAACAGTATGTACTATCCGCAAGATGCATTTCAGAAATTAACTAAAGGTCCTCAGCACCTTCCAAACCCACAACCACTTCCATCTAGAAGGACAAGGGCACAAATACATGGGAACACACCTTTAAGTTCCCCTCCACGCCACTCAACATCCTGACTTGGAAATAATTTGCTGTTTCTTCACTGTCGCTCGGTTAAAATCCTGAAATTCCTTCCCTAATGGCATTTCAGGTATACCTACAGCACAGTGACTGCAGAGGTTCAAGAAGGCAGGTCACCTTCTCAAAGGCAGTTGGGGATGGGAAATAAATGGCCCAGTCAGCGATTCCCATGTTACCTGAGTGAATATAGAGCACAGCAAACCATGACAAACTCGTGTAAGTCTTTAAGCTCTGACTGAGGGGATGGGCCGCATGAAAGGAAGGCATGGAAATGGAGAACTGATGTGAGCATCTAAATGGCACAAAATAAATGAATGCTAAGACAGCAAACAAGGAGCTGTGGCATGCACACTGTTCGGATCCATGATATGGGTGCCTATCCCTGAATGTAAAATATCTTGGCAGCAGCATTCCAATGAAAGGTGCCAGTACACTCCAAAGTGTAGCATTGAAGTGCAGAACCCGATTGTAAATGGATAGTAGATGTGCCATGGTGGTGGGCTGAAGCTGGGGCATGTCTGGTGCCAACCTCTGTTGATTGTGGGTGTTAAGTGGTCACAGCCTATGGACCATGCTTTGAGATGTTGGGGGCAGTTGTCCAGGATAGAGGTCTGAAGTACCACGTGACATATGGCAGTTGCCAGTGATTGGAATTGGTGCTATCCCATATTTGTCCAGCACATCGGTAATTATGAAAATACACATTTGATAGGGTGAAATTATGTAGTACTGGTATTATACTAAGTCTCTTGCTGCTCATTGGCACGATTCTTTTCTCAGTCTGCTAAACATGGTTGTAGAAGCAGGCCTTTTTTCTTGACACTGAGAATCTAAATTCCTCCGATCTCTTGATCTTATCCTAATTGAATCATCAATTCCCGTACTATTTGGGATGGGAAAGATTCTGCCCCCTTTCTAGATACAAGAAGAGAAGCTCATTGCGTCAGATTCGAAATAACTAATAGGCAATAGACCCCAGAGTTTAAAAACCAGGCAGGAAAACACACCGACACTTCATCAGAGGCTGCACTGAGGATGTTACCATGCACGGTAATGAAACGTCTGTGGAACAACAAACCAGCTCGGCAAGCCAACCATCCTCAACACCCATGACCCAAGCTACAGATCTACTCCAAAACCTTAGAGATTCAAAATAAAATTGAGATTATACAGATTAAAAATATACTGAGTCATAACATTAATCAAAGCATCAAGAAAAAATGAAAATAGTATATATTTCCACGCAGATTCAAGATCAGAGGCGTTAACAGGGCATTTGATTTGTCTTTGTGATGAAAACAGTTCGAGATACAGAATTGCTTCAAAGTTGGATACCAAATCAGAGGCAGAGCAAGTTTATACCTGTCTCTGTTCAATAGGTTCTATATCTAATTAATATAAATCCCAGAAAGTAAAAGAAGGTACAAATACTTTTAGTGAAGTTATAAAGGCTTTTGGCAATTGTTTTAACTTAAGAATTCTTGAATGGGAAATTTTAACACAGCAGTATATCCTCCAGGAGAACCCCTGAATAAATCCATTAATGCCCTCCATAGACTAGCTGAAATTTGTGAATGTGGAGACTCATATTCAGAATACTTTAGAAAGAAAAGCGCTGCAGGAAATTTTGATCAACCTACCAGATCTATTCAAGTCTAAAGATCTTATGTTGTAGAAACCTATTCAAATTGTGCTGGAAGCAGAGGACAGGAAAATCCACAGGCAAACCCTGAGAGAAGAACCAGTTTGCCACTGATGAGAAACAGAACCTTTCCACTTCACAATTTTCAAACACACTAAATCGACATATGACAAGCTATCACAAAGAATATGTAAGATATCAGATAAAATGAATCAGTGTCTGCTCATGAAGCAAGAAGTCTCACACACGAAAGCAATGTCTAACTCTAACAAAAGTGTGTTACATCTGAATGGAACAAACTGGAAAAAATCACTTCCAAAGGATTGCAGAAATTATTTATTTATTTACTCATTTTGTGGGATGTGAGCATCCCAAGGTGGTGGTGAGCTGCCTTCTTGAACCGTTGCAGTCCACCTGCTGTGGGTTGACCCACAATGCCATTGAGGAGGGAATTCCAGCATTTTGACCCAGTGACAGTGAAGGAACAGTGATATAATTCCAATTCAGTATGGTGAGTGGCTTGGAGGGGAACTTGAAGGTGGTGGTGTTCCCATATGTCTGATGCCCTTGTACGTCTAGATGGAAGTGGTTGTGGGTTTGGAAGGTGCTGTCTGAGGATCTTTGGTGAATTTCTGCAGTGCATCTTGTAGATAGTACACACTACTGCTACTGAGCATCAGTGGTGGAGGGAGTGGATGTTTGTGGATGTGGTGCCAATCAAGCAGGCTGCTTTGTCCTGGATGCTGTCAAGCTTCTTGAGTGTTGTTGGGGCTGTACTCTTCCAGGCAAGTGGGGAATATTCCATCACACTCCTGACTTGTGCCTTGTAGATGGTTGACAGGCTTTGGAGAGTCCAGAGGTGAGTTATACGCCGAAGTATTCCAAGCATCTGACCTGCTCTTGTCACTGAGTTTATGTGGTGCATCAAGTTGAGTTTCCGATCAATGATAACTCCCAGGATGTTGATAGTGGGGGATTCAGTGATGGTAATGCCATTAAGTGTCAAGGGACATTGGTTAGATTGTCTTTTATCGGTGATGGTCGTAGCCTAGCATTTCTGTGTGCAAATATTACTTGCCACCTATCATACCAAGCCTGGATATTGTCCAGATCTTGTTGTATTTGGACATAGACTGCTTCAGTATCTGAGGAGTCAGGAATGGTGCTGAACATTGTGTAATTATCAATGAACAACCCCACTTCTGACCTTATGATGGAGGGAAGATTATTGATGAAGCAACTGAAGATGGTTGGGCCTTGGACTCTACCCTGAGGAACTTTTGCAGAGATGTCCTGGAGCTGAGATGATTGTCCTCCAACAACCACAACCATCTTCCCAATGTGTTAGGTATGAATCTAAACACTGGAGAGTTTCCCCCCGACACCCATTGATTCCAGTTTTGCCGGGGCTCCTTGATGCCACATTCGGCCGAATGCAGCTTTGATATTAAGGGCTATCGCTCTCATCTCACCTTCAGAAACAGTTTCAGAATAGTGAACGAATGGTACGCATTTGACAATAATACTAATTTGGAGGAGATACCTGAGGGATTCCTAGATGAAATTAAGATCCACCTGAACCAAGTTTGACAGAACTTATTTAAATCAGTGGACCTTTTGTTCAATTTACACCTGATACAGGAATGAGGGTCACTGTTCTTTCAGACCAAATACCATGGCTAAAGTATCAGAAGTTACAGATAAACTACATGGTGCAGCTGGAATAATCCTCAAGGCTAAACATATGCTTCAAGTAACATTGCAACACAAAGTCTGTAAAAGAGTTGAAAATTTGTATGTTTTGCAATCAACACTTTACACTTTTAAGACTAAATGCATACCTTGACCTCTGCATCCTAGTTGTAGTTCAACTAGTTCTAAAAGAATGACTGGTTCAGAAATAAACTTCTCTCTGCAGCCAATCAAAGGGCAACCAGTAGAGGACTTCACATGTCTTCCAAGATTAATTGCTGAAAGGGAACAAGGACTGTTGTGAGAAATGAGTTATGTTGGTGTCTGAGATCTAGTTCATCAAAAGAAGAAAGTGTCTGATGAGATTACTTATGTTGACGTAAGAGAATTGTTTTATACTGTCAGAAGAAAGGAAGTCACAGATTTTACAGGACTGCTGGAAATATTTCCCAAGTGCCTCATCACTGAAGAATGTTCAGTTTACAATCACCAGCAAATTTGTGCGCACAATCAAAATGCTGAAAACAACAATGAACTGAACTCATAGACCTGAGTTCATTGAGCAACTTTCAAGCAAAACTGTCCAAACAACATAGCAGTCTGCTGAACACATTGATAAAACCATAAAACCAATCAATTCCAGTGGCATAGTTGGCGCTGAGCAATACTCATCCTTCAGTGATATGACTGAGAGTCTGAAAAAACCTACTTCTCTGGAAGGAGGCTGGAGGACATCCAATATGATCAATTCAGGGTGATAATCTGCACATCCAGGACATGGTTCAAAAGAAGAAACTGCATGGTTGAACTATCCAGGATACTGCAAAAAATCCTACACCCTCTAATTAGAAACAAATTATTTAATTCAGGATTCAAGAATTTGCTCTCTATTAGCTATACACTTAGGAAAGTCAAGTGTAGCCACAAAAATGTCATGCAGTTTTATTGATGAGAGCTTGCAGGTGATTTAAATGGCACTGAACTCCTTAAAAATGGTCTGGCTGGCTATGCCTAGCGCAAAGTTCCAAAATAGTACCTCGTCTAAGCGTGAAGTAAATCAGTGTTTTCATTTCAGACCACACTTTTGCCACCTTGGAGACCCTTGGTAGTATCCAAAATATTCAGGGAAAATTGACCTGCTTTCTTTCAGGTGACATCGTCCTTAGGCAATAACATCGACCTGCCTTTCAATAATCAACATATTAACCATAGTCTTGTGATGTGTGCTCATCGAACAAAATGTACTGGACATGATTGAAGTTATTCACCCCAGGAAGTTGAATTGCAAATATCCCACACCCATTTGCTTTTGTTTTTCAGTCTCATTGATTGCCAGATGGGTGCTTTAGGCAAAGATCAAAACACAACATGCACATTAGATCTTCACAACAAGGTTGTTTTTAGAAGCTATGATAACCATGTTATAATGAAGGGCATGTCCCAGAGAATGTGATTATGTGATTTCTGTACACTAGGGGAAACAATGCTTGTTAAATCAGAACCTGCGATATATTTGCAGGCATTACAAAGATAGGTTGCAACTCAAATTTGTCTTAGACATCTTTTTATATTTTGACTGGCATCATTAAGAAAGTTCATAAGTATACTTCATTTGAATTAAACTATTTCATTACAAGGTTGTGTCTGGTACTGTTTCCAATGCCGACAAAGCACTACAACATTGAAACTAACATTCACTACAAGCTACCACCACTGTGATTTATTTGCATATTTGACCATGCAACGTATGTTCTATTATTTAGTATCTTCCACTGGGTGAGACAAATGTGATTTGAACAACAATCGACCCTGGTAACAAAGTATTCTTGAAAGCTTATTAAAGCAAATCTTGTCTCCTGGTTCGGCTGGAGTTTCTTTATAGTCAGCATAAGATCCTGATAGATAAGCCTCCACTGAGAAGAAGTGTTTTTTTTTTCGGTCTCTACAGATCTATAATAGTGTGGATTGATTGAATGTAATAAAATAAGATTGCCTTTCCTAGTTGTGAAAAGGCTTACACGTATATGAACCAACAATATTATGACAGGATGGAAATCTGGTACATAAAGGAGGTTGTCCTTTGGATGGGTAAATCCCTTGTCTGGTTGCCTGAGGCTATATTTGTTTCTTAACAAGCTGTTTCTACTGCTTCAGAGCGAAACACAAAGAACTCTTACACAAAGCAAGTCATTCCTTAAAAATGCAAGTTTTCTTAACACCTGATCTATGCGTACAGCAAAAATGCAGGGACTTTTTTGACTGTAAATGATTACAAAATATAGCTCGATTCAATAAGGATAGTATAATTGCCTGAACAGAAAAGGTACAAATTACAAAAGCTTTATTTTTTTTTAAATGGGAAGTTTTTTCACAAAAGCGCATGAGATTTACATCAAGTGCCACAGTTCAGAACTTTATGAGGAAAAAGCAACTTCCATCTTTTTATACTAATCCTAGCACCTAATGAGGAAAATGCAAACCCTTAGGGTAGAAATTGTGACTGCTAAACTTACACAGGCCATCGAAGTGTGCGGGGCCGATAAATGTGGTGCTGGAAAAGCACATCAGGTCTAGACAGCATCTGCGGAGCAGAGAAGTCAACGTTTTGGGTCAAAACCCTTCTTCAGGACTGGGGAGGGGTTCGGGAGCTCAGAAATGAGTACAGAGAGGGCGTTGGGGCTGGGGGAGGAGAGGGTATGTGGGATGGAGATAGGTGGATGCAAGTAGGGGGTTATTATGGTTGGTCAGTGAGAAGGATGGAGCAGACAGATGAGTCGGAAAATGGACAGGTTGGGGGTGGAGACATTTTGAAGCTGGTGAAGTCAATATTCAGGCCATTGGGCTGTGACCTCCCAAGGCAAAACATCAAGTGTTGATCCTCCAGTTTATGTTTGGCCTCACTCTGACAGTGAAGGAGGCTAAGGATGGACATGTCACCAGGGGAGTGGGAGGGGGAGTTAAAGTGGATGGCAACTGGAAGGTTGGGTTGGTGGGTGCGTGCAGAGCGCGGGTGCGTGCAGAGCGCAGGTGCTCCGTGAACCGGTCCCCCAAGTCTGCATTAGGTCTCCCCCATATAGAGGAGTCCACATCGGGAGCAATGGATACAGTGCATGAGGTTAGATGTAGTGCAGGTGAATCTCTGCTGGATTGGGAAGGATTGTTTGGGGCTTTGGACGAAGGGGAGGCAGAGATGTAGGGGCAGGCGTAGCACCTCTTGCGATTACAGGGAAAGGTACTTGGCGTGGTGGAGCTGGCAAGAGAGTTGGGAAGTGAATGATCCCTGCAGAAAGCGGACAGGGGTCGGGAGGGAAATATCATTTTGGTAGTGATGTCTGATTATAGGTGGCGGAAATGTTGGAGGATGATGCGTTGTATTCTGAGGTTGGTAGGGTGGTATGTGAGGACTAAAGGGGCTCTATTCTTACTGTTATTGGGTGGAGAGGGTTTGAGGGCAGAGGCACGGGAAATGAGGGCTAACTGCAGTTGAGGGCACCCTTAATAAGAGAGGAGGGGAAACTACGGTCCCTAAAGTAGGACCACTCCCATCGAAGTGTGTGTTTGCTTGAAGAAGCAAATTTTAAAAATTTCAAATCTATGCTTTATTCATTAAAATATCCATGTATACACACACACAATCACCAATGCAGTTCAGTTCTGTGCAGTAGCATATCAAGGAAACAAATATTGAAGTTCTACTCTATCCACCAAACAAACCAAAGACCCCAGCACAGCATCTAATTCTAAATGAAGACATTCTCTCCAAAATATGCTTCTGATGAGCATGATGTCAGATGCTCCACTCAGATTTTACCACTGTGACCAGCAATTGATTTTAAAAGAAATTTCTCTGCGAATCCTGGAGGTGTACCTTGGCCTCGCTATCTAACTGCACCAAATTCACCAAAGATCCTCAAACAGCACCTTCCAAGCCCATGACTCCCTCCATCTAGAAGGATAAGGGCAGCAGATATACGGGCATAACACCACCTTTATGTGCCACTCCAAGGTACTCACCATCCTGACTTGGAGATATATCGCCGTTGTTGGGTCAAAATCCTGGAATTCCCTCCCGAAGGACACGGTGGGTCAACCCACAGCAGTTGGACTGCAGTGGTTCAAGTTGGCAGGTCACAATCACTTTCTGAAGGGCAACTAGGGAGGGGGCAATAAATGCTGGCCAGCCAGTGACGCCCACACCCCACTAAATGAATAAGTAAAAAAACACAGAAATAGAAAAGAAACTTGTAAGATTTTGCAAGTTTTTTTAAGGAAGAAAATAGATAATGTAAAATGTTGGTTCAGGAGAAGCAGAGAGAAGATAAATCAGAATGGGGCATGAGGAAAGGCCAGGAACATTGGCCATTAATTGTCGGGATGATAGGAACACCACCTACCAGCTGATGAACAGGCAGGGAACCCCTATCAGCTCCACGGAATGAAGCCTGATAGAAGTGAATGTGGTTCAGATGCTTAAGTGGCCATTGGCAGATTTTTCCCGCATTTGGCAGATGTCCCACCATTGAGAGCTGTCAGCTAATCGGAAGCTTGTAGCTATAGATGCTGCCATTGAGGAAGCACTGGCTGTTTGTAGCAATGTACTTAACAGAGGCCCTGGATCAGCATGACATCAATGGTCAAACGTCAGTGAGGGCATGATGGGCATTGGGAGTTGGAGGCAAGGTGAAGAGAATGGTTTTCAGTGGCCATCACAGAGAACCTGACTACAAAGGCACTCAGGCAGGCTGGGCGTTTCTATGCTGACACACAAAAGCTATGCAATGCATGTTTAATCCTTGAGACACCAGCACACTGCGTGGATCTCAGGGAGAGATGGGTGTCAATTGGTTCATTAATTAGACTGATTGACATCCAGCAGACAGCAGCCTGCAATCCCATGTCAGTCCCTTCCCACCTCATAGAATTAATCAGTACAGTAAAGGCCCTTCAGCATATAGAGTCTGTACCAATAAAATTCCTCTGAATCATAGTGTTGTAGATGTTTTACAGCATGGTAAGAGGAACTTTGACGTATCGTGCCTGTGGCATCTATCCTAAAGCCTACTTTCCAGCAGTAGGCCTATACCCCTGAATGTTAAGACATTTTAAGTACTTATCCAAGTACGTTTTAAAGGTTGTGAGGTTTCCTGCATCAACAAGCCTGTCAGGTTGTACATTCCAGGCTCCCACCACCTTCTGGGCGAAAAAACTTTTCCTTCTAAATATCCTGCCTTTCATCTGAAAATTAAGCCTCCATGTCAGTGACCCTTCAAGTAAGGGGAACAGCTGCTTTCTATTCACCCTGTCTCAGCCATCTTTGCTCTAAAGAAAACAATCTGAACGTATTCAGCCTCATTCATAGCTACAATGTTCCATTCCAGGCAACATCCAAATGAATTGCTTTTCACTCCATCCAGTGCAAACACATTCTTCTTAGAGTGCGATGACAAGAACCGCACACGCTAATCCAGCTGTGGCCTCAAAAAAAGTTCTGTGCAGCTCCAATGTGATCTCCCTGCTGTTATCATTCGTACTACAACGAATAAAGTAAGCATCCTGTATGCCTTCTTAACTACCCTATTAACTTATCCTGTTGCCTTCAGGGATCTGTGAACAAGCACCCCAACATCCCTCTGTTCTTCTGAGCTACCTAGAGGCCTGCCAATCATTTAGCACTCCCTTGTCTTGTTACCTCTTCCAACGTGTAACGCCTCACACTTTTCAGCATTAAATTCAGCATCTAAAAGTGTGAGGTGATTCATTTAGGAAGGACAAACTTGAAAGAGAATACAGGGTTAACGGAAAGATTCTTGGCATTGTGGGGGAGCAGAGGGATCTTGGGGTTCATGTCCACAGTTCCCTAAAAGCTGCCAGCCAGGTGGATAGAGTTGTTAAGAAGGTGTATGGTGTGTTGGCTTTCATTAATAGAGGGATTGAGTTCAAGAGCTGTGAAGTTACGCTCCAGCTACACAAAAGCCTGGTTCGGCCTCATCTGGAGTATTGTGTCCAGTTCTGGTCCCCTCATTACAGGAAAGATGTGGAAGCATTGGAAAAGGTGCAGAGGAGGTTTACCAGGATGTTGCCTGAAATGGAAGGAAGGTCTTATGAGGAAAGGTTGAGAGAGCTAGGGCTTTTCTCTTTGGAACGACGAAGGATGAGAGGTGACTTGATAGAGGTGTACAAACTGATCAGAGGTATAGATAGAGTGGACAGCCAGAGACTTTTTCCTAGGGTGGAGGTAGCTATTACGAGGGGACATAGTTTTAAAGTGAATGGAGGTAGATATAGGGGAGATGTCAGAGGTAGGTTCTTTATTCAGAGAGTGGTTGGGACGTGGAATGCATTGCCAGAGAGCGTAGTGGAGTCGGCCTCATTAGGGGCATTTAAGCTGCTATTAGATAGGCATATGGATGTTAGTGTAGGGTGGGGTGGAGTTTAGATAGATCTTAAGCTTAGGGAAAATTTCAGCACAACATCGTGGGCCGAAGGGTCCGTACTGTGCTGTACAATTCTATGCTCTATGTTCTATGTTAAATTCCATCTGCTCCTGATCTGTCCATCTGACCAATCTGTCTAGATCCTACTGTAACTTAAGACCTTCTTCCTCACTATCAACCACTGACTCAATCTCTTTTATCAGTCTCCGTTGTGAGATCTTACCAAAGGCTTTGCTGAAATCCATACAAGCCACATCAACTACACAACCCTCATCTACACAGTTGGTCACCTCCTCAAAAAATGAAAATTTGTTAGGCACAGACATCCTCTAAAAAAAGCTGCACTGATTCCCCCATATTAAACCTTGCCTCTCTAAATGGAGATTAATGTCTCCTTTGGAATTTCCTCCAACAGTTTCTCTACCACTGATGTGAAGCTCACTGCTCTGTAATTTGCAAAACCTTCTCACCCCGCCGTGTCAATCTGCTCCAGAACGTCACAGTCACTCTTCCTAAATTCTATACGTACATCTACCTTCTAAATAATTAAGCTATTTATGATGGAGCTGTGTAGTCTACAGCTGAAGTATTTTGTGCAATTCTGGTTGTCCTACTTTGGGAAGGATGTGATTGTACTAGAATAGTGCAGAGGAGATTCACCAGGATGTTTCCAGGGCTGGAGTAATGCAGCTATGGAGACTAGGCAGGGTTTGTATTCCTTAGGGTAAAGAAGGTTGAGGGAGGTATCTGATTGAAATGCATAAAGTTCTGAGGAGCAGAGTCAGGCTAAATATGGAGAAACAATTTCACCTACCGGAGGGGTCAATAACCAGGCTCTTCCTCATGTTTCCAAAGAAACATGAGGACCACATTATGTGCAGTTTTGGTCTCCATATTTGCAGAAGGATATTTGTGCTTTGCAGGCTTCAGAATGAAAGTTCATTAGATTGATCTATGGGATGAATGTTTTGTCCCATTGCAAGAGGCTGAGCAATTTGAGGATATATTCTCTGGAGTTCAGAAGAATGAGAGGTGATCTAATCAAAACTGGAAAGATTCTGAAGGGGCTTGACAGTCTAGACACTGCAAGGTATTTACCTTTGACTGGAGAATCTGGGGCACAACCCCAAGAAAAAGGAAGTGATCATTTCGGACTGAAATGAAGAAAATATTCTTCACACAGAGTTTTGAATCTTTGGGATTCTCAACTTATTCTATCATTAAATACATTTAAGCCCATGATAGACAGATTTTTAGTCTCTCATTGAGGCAAGAGATGTAGGGAGCAGGTGATAAAGTGGATCTTAACTCAAAGATCATCCATGGTAGGTAGAGGAGTATGTGGAGCACATAAACCGGAGATGTTCTTGTAAACCTGCTTGGATGCTAAATCGAATAACATCCCATAGCTCCTAGAACCCTCAGGTCAGCAAGACCAGGTTTTGATTAGAAGAACTGAACTAACAACGTTAAATATTTTTGAGAATAATTACGCAGATATAGTGAGCCACTCTACCATCAACTCAATGCATTTGTTTTAATAATGGACACTTGAAAATAAGTATTTAATAGACATTTTGGTCATAATAATAAACGTTGGATTAAGTGATTCACTGTGATAAGTGCTTGTAAATACATTGTGTAAAACATGCTGACTGCATTAGGATACCTTTGAATTTCTATAACGTTTGAAATATTGCTTGAAACTTGTGCATCTGGCCTGCTGCATACAATTTTGCCAAGACGTACATTTTCAATTGAAACTTAAATTAACTTTAAATTTAAATTACTTATGGTCAAAGAACTCCTATAATTCTTTCATTGGGTCAGTGAGTGGAGCTGCCAATGCCCATCTGATCTGCTGCCAGGGGGCTCCATCCTCTAGCCTCAGCAGGGTGCCGGTCTGATGCCAGGGAAATACCATCAATATATGAAACATGCCCTGAAGATGCGCGTTACTTAGCCTAATCAGCTAGCAAGTAGTCTCTGCTGCATTGGGGACGTCGCCAGCAAAAGCACATGGAGGAGGCAATGTGCCAATTGAGCGAATGCCAGCAGCTCGACTGAATGGCAATGCCACTGGGAAAGTGTGGCGGCTGCTGGTATGACACACATGGGCCAAGAATCTTCATTGTATTCCAGCCCAGAGTTGAGTGATGGCAAGAGAGGGAATGTCGGTTGGGTGCTGTGTATGGTGGAGGGAGGGTCGGAGTGTAGAGAAGAGTCAGCTGCAAGGGTAAGGGTCGGCTCTCAGAGCTTCCTGACGCTGGGGGACTCAATCAGGCACTAAATTCCTTCAGAAGGAGGGCCTCTACTCCACATCCTCTCAGGAGGACTCAAGCAACAGCACATTTACTGTCATTCTGCTCGCAAGTTGAAGCTGCTGTCCATTGCTGGATTCGTACTGATGACAGTTGGATGAGGCCCTTCAAGTGGACTTCAATCAGAAGCAAGGCAGGAAGGCTGTCAGGGGCCCTCCCACCTCTCATTTTACTGGAATCAAGATGTAAAGGTGGCACAGTCCTGACCCACTTGATTAACTGTTACTCCCACACCATCCCAGTCACCAAACTTACTGTACTCCTTGCTTGTGCAGTAAATAAGTGGATACAGAAGGAAAATAAAAATACATAGCAAAGCAACATGGGTGGAGACAATGGCTGAGTGGTATAATTACCAGACTGTTAATCCACAAACCCAGGTGATGTTCTGGGGACCTATGTTCAAATCCCACTGCATCAGAGTTTGAAATCAATTTTAAAAATCTGGAACTAAAAGTCTAACGATGACCATGAATTCGGGGGAAGGGACAGGGAAAGGAACAAACTGCCATCCTTAACTGGTCTGGTCTACATGTGATTTTTAACTGCCCTCTGGGCAATTAGGGATGGGCAGTAAATACATCCCACGTCCCATGAATGGACAAGAAAACCTAAAAAGCCACACAGTGATCACTAAATTGTCTATGAATTTGTTCATGTCTTATTTGTAATCTGTGCAATAACTTTTGATCCTGGAGCTCTAACCTCACTTAAATATCCAAGGGTTGACTTTTGCTCCTTTCTTGGAATTTTCTTTCCTTTCTGGGCATTTTTCCAGATCTGTTTGATGATGTGGCTTTTCAATCCTCTGTGCTTGCAAAATCTCAGTCCCAGTCCTTGTTCTAGCTCTTTTACAGGTATATTTGGGAGTGTTTCTCTCCAGTTCCTGGCAATTCTTAGTTCAGCTCAATTCAAGTGCTCCCTGACCATCCCTGGCCCTCTCTGACTGTTTCAGAAATTTCCCAATCACCTGTCCCAGCCCAATAGTATCCTGGTATGACTGGGCCCAGCCCAGTTTACTGTCTAGTGTACCTCAATGCAAATATTTCCAAGGTGGGTAAATAAGTAATTAGTTAGCAAATTTTCTGGCACTATTTTTTCTAAACAGTGGTTTAAAGTAGTGTTAGTGGATGTAAATATAATATTAAATTAAGAGCTTTACAAGTTAAACTCCTTAACAAATACTGATTGTGCAATTTCTAAACTTGAGAGCCGAGTTAGTGAAATCAAACACAGTAACAATGCCAAAGCAGATGATATCTTGCAGATATAGCACATGGGAATTGGTTCATGTCAGTGCGATCCACAACAACCATATCTACTCTAACTGCCTGCAGCCAGAGGAATTTCGGCTCAGAGTGAACGAGCTGGAGTCTGAGCTTCGGACACTGGAATGTACCAGGGAAGGAGTAAATTACCTGGATATTTTGTTCCAGGAGGCGGTCACACTCCTTGAATTGAGCTGAACTAAGAAGCACCAGGTTAGGTACATAAGGTTTGGCCTGTAGTCAGGAGGGATTAACTGCAACTGAGGAGGTTACACAGATCCAGATGGCAACTTTGGCGGAATTGCAGCCGTTGAAGATGTACAAACTGTGTGGGAAAGAACAGGGAATGCAGAGAGAAAAATCAACAGCACCGTAGTAAGGGGCCTTAAAAATAGGGGTTGTGTTGAGGAGATGTGGGTAGTGATAAAATGGATGTACTCAGAGACTGTATAGTTAATGGGATGGAAGTTACAGCATAGAGCATGAGTCCCGAAAGCAATACTGTCTTCCCAATGCCAAAGTTAAGGACCTTGGAGTCAGAGGGGGCTGATCCAATTGTTGTCCATGTGGGTGGAAACTACATAAACAGCGCTAGGGAAGAGATTCTGGTAATAAACTGCTGGTGGATAAGCTAAAAAGCTTCACTACACTGAATTTGAAAGGCAAACAAAATATGGGCATTTCATGCAAGAGGTAATGGGAAAAAAAATAGAGAAGACAACTGTACTTTAGTGAGACTATACCTAGTGTAGCGCATACAGTTTTGGTCTCCTTACTTAAGGAAACATATATGTATGTTAGAAGCAGTTTGGAGAGAGTTCACTTGGCTGATCCCTGGTGAAAGGGCTATCTTATGAGGAGAATGTGAGCAGGTTGAACCTATACTGATTAGAGTTGTGAATAATGAGAGGTGATCATTTAGCAAAATATAACATGCAGAAGGGGCGTGACAGGGTATTGCTGACAGAATGTTTCTGTCCGGGGAAATGCAGAATGAAGGGACAAAGTTTCAAGTTAAGGGGCCTCACATTTAAAATAGAAAATAAGTAAAATCTCCTCTAACAGAGGGTAATTAATCTTTAGAACTCACTATCACAGAGAGCAGTATTGGGTATTGCGTGTTATTAAGGCTGTTGGATAGATTTTGACTACAAGGTAATCATGGAATATGGTAGGCAGGCCAGAGAGTGGGGTCAAGGCAATAATCAGATCAGGCATGATCTTATTGAATGGTGGAGTAGGCTGTTATTAAAGTGGTAAAAATAGACTATAAAGCTTTGATTTCCATCATCTGATTTTAATACTTGCAATCTTTATTGGACTTTTTTTTTGAAAAAAAGGAGAAGCACTAAATAAAGATGGCTGCAGTGGTCACCTGGCCAGTTGGGGCCAAGCTCATAAAACTATCAATAAAGAAGACTCAGTTTGAAATGAAATTAACATGTCATCAAAATGCCTGAAACTAGTGACTCAGATCTATATCTCCAGTTTGTTTTACACCTCTCTAGAAGTTTTACACATTAATATAAAAGATTAGCCATTAAATTATCCAGTTTGAAAAAAAATGAAGCCAGATACAGACATATTTTAGGCAATAGCTTTTGGGCAGAGCAGAAGAAGAATAATGGATTCACCAAGACTTGTTCTCCCCGCTTTTATATTCTCTCAGCCCCTTGAAGGTAATGCTTAGTGAAGAGAAAATTGGAGAAACAGTCATTCATCAGAGCTTAGAGATATCCACATGTCACTGCTGCAGAGCAAAAAAAAAATCAACAATTAAACAACCATGGTTTGAGGTTAAAAGGTAACACTGCAAGATCTCTAAAGACTTTTTAAAGCATATATTACTGATCTTTTCATAATCAAAACTCTCCCTTTTGAAACATTATACCCACAACTGTGAGTGTAATGTTGCATTAATTTTTTTTTAAAAAATTTAATTAGGAATAAAATTAACCTCTTTCACTGAAGAAAATCTGATAATTGTTTCCATAATTTGTAACTTATGAACTACATTTTAAATGAAGTCTGATATTGCTGCATGCTAAAAAGAAATGTAAATCTTTGTTGAGGCAATTTACGGGTATGGAGTTTAAAAAGAGGGTAGTCAATTTACTCTATTTCACCTGATTGGAACAGGTCTCAAAGGGAAAAACGGCCCTCTTTTCTTCTTCCCATTTCTTACGGCTTTCTCATGAAGCCAGCCTAACATGTCCAGAATTTCAAGCCTGTATCACCCTTAGTATTGGATAAACATTTCTAAATATCCAAAAAGATTTAAGTGATAGATGTTTAGGTGCAACAAAACTACAACTGAACTGAAGATTTCAAGGTCAGATCTTTCTGGTGAAAAGTAATATAATGCCATAGAGGCTATTTTGTTCAGGAAGCCCAGTTACTCCGTTGGTGACGGAACTTGAAGATCGATAACTCTTCTTATCTGACTGTCATGGATCTACTCCAGCATTCAAACCAAGAGTTTAGGCACAGTTGGTGTATGCTTGCTTGAATGATGTGTGAAAATGGTCCCCGCCTCTGCATTCTTGGAAATGATCAGTATTTTGGACATGGATGAGTTGGGACTTATTTCCTGATGCAAGGACTCCCTCTGAAGGTCTCATAAATCCTTTATCAGTTTTGTTTAGAAAGGTTCGTAAAGTGCATTGAATAGATCAATCCTGAAACAAATCCCACTTTTCGTCTGAAAGTTCAAAACCATAGTCCTTGCAAGTAATGCTAAATCTGATCAGTATGCTTTGTAATTCCATTGGTTACAGTCTGTCTAACTTGTCTAATGCTGTAAGAACTATACATATTCCTAATAAAGGACATGGAAGACCAAAGCGCTTATAGCTCAAATTCCATGGTTCTGCTTTTATTAGTGATTAACTAACGACTGATCTTTTTCATAGGGAGATTTGTTATCAGATTTAATTAGAGGAAAACAGTGATGAGATTATTCAATGGTTGTTAAAAATATAGTGCAACATAATACTTGCTAACGTTAATAGATTAAAATGTTCTCAAAAAATGAGAAGGATAAAATGAATACTTGTTTTATTGATGGGAGTCAGTTCAGTTTAGTTTGACTCTGCACGCTTCTCTGGAAAGGAAAGGACACTCTGTGTAGCTTTTGTAAACTAATCTTCAGTAAAACATGCTTATGCTTGGTTACATTTTACGCTGAAGGTTTGCTGTTTCATTATGGTGTGATATGAAAGGAGCTGAGTTCCATTTTGAGTAAAACCAAGTATGTCTCTGGAGATCACCTTGATGTAACATTGTGCCTTATTGGATATCTCATTGCAAAGTGCTTTCAGCATTTGAAGTAGCTCAGGGAAGCAAAAAAAAAATGCTCTGCCTTTAGCTGTTTGGAATTTTGTAGCTTCTCTCTGTGCGGTGTGAAGAAAGCCTGCAGCTGCTATACTGGAGACATTGATATGGTCCAACTCTATATACTGTGCAGTGAGAATGTATTTATATACACGCAGCTGGAAAATGTCATAAATTTTTAATGATGCAAGTTCCAACCATTATTTCGTCACCAATAAAAGCAGGATCATGGATTTTGGGCCATGAGGACTTGGTGTTCCGTATCTTATCTCAGGAATATAGATACATCATGTGGTTCCATGTTAGTCAAACTGTGACCAATGGAAATACCAGGCATGCTAATTAAATTTAGCAAGTCGTTTGGAACTTAAAGACGAGAAAGTGGAATTATGTCCCTTTGATTGGAAGTCCCTGAAGGAAAGTGCCGAAAACACAATCCCTGTATTGGTTTGAATTTGTTATTCAAAAAAGTTAGAGAAAAGATCAAGAATAGTTGTGGATCTTTTGCAAGTGCTAAATCACAAGAAGAGCGATGTATAAAAAGCTGAGGAGGTGCGTGAGACAGGACTGAAGGGATTTGCCATAACAATTAGATAATACAATCTCATGCATAATTCTCCCCACTGTGAGGAATGCAAACCCGTGGAAAGACAAAGCACAGAAACAAGAACACATTTTAGGAAATAACGTGGAAAATTCTTCTCATACTCCATGCAGTGACTACACAAGTTCCAATATATGATGTTTACCCATAATAAAGAATTAAGCAAATCCAATGATGCACTACCCCCAAGACATACCATGTCCTCCTTCCACAAGTCTCTGGCATATCCATGCTGAGTACAATTGCTGGCAGTTCAAACAAAAAACATGCTGGAAGTAGTCAGAATCAGTTAAAAATTTACTGTTTTATATTATATTTACCATTTCCCTGTTCCTTTTACATTTACAGGCAACTTGGCTAGTACAGGATGCCAATATATCACCTAGCATGATTAAAAATACTAAATCCATGAGATGGAGGCAGAACAACCTAACGAAGCAATACCAGGCATAATGGCCTAGATTTGCTGCTGGCCAGACAGTCATTAATCTTGCATTGATGGGGTACCTGTGGAATACACAGCAGTCTCTGAAGGAATTTCCCAGAAAAGGAAGATCCAATTGAGTAATTTCCCTGCCAAAAATAACAGTCCCACCTTCCCCTGCCCCATTCTGGACCTACTGTTTCTCGCCCCCTACCCCAATCCTCTGAGAGAACTGCTCTCCCTTTCTTTTACCAGACCCAATCTGCCTTTCCCAGTGCCCCCAATCTCAACTCCCTTACACCACTGCCGGACCCACCTCACCCCGACCTGAAATCTGAAACACGTCCTCCCCTGTCTCTGTTGGACTCCATTTCTCCCACCCTCCTCGATCTAGTCTAAACAGTGCATCACTTACCTGGTGTACTTGAAGCATAACCACCTGCTACCCTTCCCTGGAACTTTATTCCTACCTATATGACATCCTACCCACTTGGCATCCTATGAACATGGCACCATATCCCTTGGCACTATATCTCCTACAGTGCTGGCACCCTATGCACTTGACATGTTGGCACTCCACCCACCTGGCACCCTACTTCCTTACCCAAAGGCTTCATCTGCTCCAAGGAGCTTAACCTCACACTCAGCTTAGCTACATCCCAGTTGACTGCAGCTGTCAAAGTACCTCCCTGTGATTCTGGACCTTTAAATGTCTGAATATGGCAGTTGACCGCAGTGAAAAGGTTTGCCTTTCCCTGACAGTTCTGCACTGAGAGGATTGTTAGAATGGAAGTATGGCTCCATATTTCTGAAGGTACCCCGATTGAAATCTTCTGCCAGAAAGGTGGAGCTGTCCTTTTTCATTAAAAAAAGCAGTAGAATGGCAATCTGAGCGAGATTTGCGTTCCTCTGAAAATCTGGCGCACTGTCGTTAAGAGAATAAATTAAACCATAAAAGGTTCTTAAATTGTTCAATGGAATTATAAACATCATATTTTATTGTTTTAATTTAGACATCATATCAAAAAGTTAAGTTTGTAATGATATAGAGTTTTTTAAATGAAGCAAGGGGATGTTATCTTGTTCTATGTTTGGAACAAGTTCAGCTCTACATCTTGTTATCTCAATTATGTCATAATGTACTTGTCTGCATATATATCTGTGATGCAGCATTGCCCATTGCTGCACTATAGAGAAGTGCCAAGAAACAATGATGATGGTGCATGGTGTGATCTGCAAAGCAGTTTCAATGAAAGCTGCAATATTTGTGCCGAAAAGTGTGATTATTTCAAGCTCTTGTAACATAACATCTATGAAACTAGTTTCCCAAAAGAAGGACACACATTGGGTCTCCACCTAGGAAGTTTTTGGGACTGTGCCTGTCTTCCCAATACATACTTCCAGCTTGTAAAATTCTCTACAGGGAGAGCAATTTGATATAATTGTGGCATGATTCAATTGGCATTCTATAGCATTGGAGGCAAAAGGATCAGCTTCAGTGTAAGTCTAGAACAAGTAAAGGAACTAAACGCATTTCATTCTCTCCAATAATCTAGTGAAGGGAATGTTCTGAGACATGAAGTTAAATGACCCAGTACTAATTGTTATGTCATTTAAAGTTAAAAGTCATATCATATCCAGAAAATCACAAGTTAAAAGTGATGAAAAGTAGAATTCTCCTTCCTGAGCACTGCATTTGCAGCTGTAACTCACTTTCCTCACTTTCCTCACTTTCATTTTGATGATTACAAATCATTAGAGATGTTTTCTGATCAGTCTGCTCAGAGATATTCTTACGCAGTTCTGGAACAGGTGGGACTTAAACCTGGGCCTCCTGGTCCTATCAACATGTTTATATTTCATCTGAAGACAATATTTTATACATTCATTCTAAATTAATCAGCTTTAACCTATATATTTTCATCCAATGGTCTATTAAGTCAGAGTAAATGTTTCTTTTCTCAATGTTTTAATACGTCAAAAAATTTCAAAACTGTTCCTACAATTTGTATTTTTCAAAGCTAAATAGCCTTAGGTTTTCTGCCCTGAAGCCATAACTTCCAAATATTGCTTTACAGGCCACTTAGAAGCATTTCTGGGCCAGGGTAGATAAGATTGGTAAGTTCCCATCTTTGATGTAAATTGGCAGTTTTGATGATTACTTTCTGCTTATAGCCCAAAGGTTACCAAAGTCTGGCAGCCTCCATTTTATATTCTTTGCCATTTCAATCTCTGTAAAGCACCAGGATATTTTCTCCTCTGTCAAAAGTGCTTTGAATAATTGCAAATTATGGATGTTGTACTCCTCCTTCACTGTTCAAATGTTGCTGCTGTCAATAGTGCCATGCCCAGTAAGGGCATGTCATGTTCATACCTTTAAAACATAAACTGTCCTCAGTATGGAATTTTCTGGAACTGACTTTACTTTTTAAAATAGACATTGGTGGCTTGTACAGGTGACCGTAAAGGATCATCCAAACTTTACACCTTGGAAACAAATAAATTGCCTCAAAATGACAAAGGGACATATTCAAGATCGGAGGTATCACTATGCACCATCCACAAATATTTCCTCACTTGAATTGGTATTCTGAAAACAAAGTGATGAGTGTTTCAAACCGCCTTATTAAGTGTCTGCAGATGATAACTCAGGGTGTGGCAAACCAACGTAAGCTCATCAGCATGTTTGGAAAGAGGACTGTGGGAAAATACATGGTAAAGCAGCCACGTTGGCTTGTCAGTTACTGTTTAAATGTTATCTGCTGAAAAACAGAAATAGCAGATAGAGTTTTTATTTTCAGAAAATAATGCATCCAAAGGCTGAGATTGTAACAATAGTTGGTTTCAGGTCCGTGCAGTTATTGTAAAGATAACTTGCGGATGCTAGTGAAAGTGAAATACATCTCCATCATCAATATTTTTTGTTGCTGGCTCCCTCCAGGGTGTACTGGAGGCATGTTGAGGAACTTATCATTGCCTAGATTATGACAGTGACTATATTTTGAAACTATATTTGAGACAACGTGTGGTAGGAAAGGGTTATTTTTAAAATTCGTTCTTGGGATGTGGGTGTCACTAGCTAGGCCAGCCTTTCCTGCCCATCCCTAATTGTCCGAGAAAGGTGTTGATGAGCTGTCTTCTTCAATCATTGCAGACATTAGAGTGTGGAAACACCACAGTGCTGTTAGGAAGGGAGTTCCAGGAATTTTACTATGATAGTGAAAGAACAGTGATACAGTTCCAACAGGATTGTACGTGCCTTGCAGTAAAACTTGCAAATGGTGATGCTTCCATGCATCTGCTACATTTGTTCTTCCAAATGGTAAAGGTCACAGGTTTAGAGATGCTATAAGAGAGCCTTAGTGAGTCATTGCAGCACATCTTGTAGATGGTACCCTCATTTGCCACTGTCCATCTGTGGTGAAGGGAGTGAATGTTGTCGGTTGGGTATCAAATGCCAGTTCTGGAGGGTGTCAAGCTTATTGAGTGTATAGGAGGTGCACTCATCCAGGCTAATGGAAAGTATTCCATGATGTTTATGATTTATGCCTTGCCGATACCAGACAGGCACTGGGGAAACTGGAAGCGAATAACTTGCCGCAGAATTCTTAGCTTCAATCAGGAGCAGTTATCAGTCATGACAGATTTCATTATATAAATGTTCAGCTAATGCAGCATCAAAGGGAAAGGTTCTTGCATATCTGCACCAGAGTCCCTGTGAGCTGCCATGTTGCTTTCATGCTGCGGCAGTGCAACGTTCCCAATATGTTCAGATGTAAAAACAACTTAAATGGAGGCTGTTTGGTGACAAAAGATGCATCCTTTAAACCTGACTGAGGAAACACACAAAGAAATTCTAAGATAAGAAGATACCAACTGGTGATCTGATGATTCAATCAGCTCTGCATGATCAAGGTGCCCATATTGTTTTTCTGTGGTGAATTCGGGCCAAGATGTCTTTTGTCTGTGGGCAATATGGGGCAGAAAGTAGCAATGGAGTCTCGGTTTCTCCAGGGTTGATGATCAGAAACTTTCTTTGTCCTCTCTCACATTTTGTATTTTATTTCTGCAAGGTAGCATGGTGGACCATTATCAGCAATCACACTCTAATGAGTAAGATTGTCCACCTAGGGAATTCTGTGTCATGGGCTCTGTTCTTCCACGTGTAGCTGATGAGTTTGATCCTACAGCTGCATTTCTGATGACACATTTGGCAAGTGGCATTGGACCTTGGCCTTGAAATCACTGTCATTCCTTTCTCTACTACCTTTTCCATGCCTCCTTTTGTTGCTGGGTGTTCTTGAAGGATTGTGTCCTTCATACAAAAACTTCCTCCACGTCTGTATCTTCTGAGTGAAGACGTTCCATGTATTGGTATCTATGTAATATTTCTTGAGTATCTCCTCAGTCTTCCTTTCATTTGAATGCTTTCCTTGAGCTGGGCAAACAGTGATTTGCTTTGGT
The DNA here is from genome assembly GCA_024137785.1 of Ginglymostoma cirratum. Lineage (NCBI taxonomy): Eukaryota > Metazoa > Chordata > Chondrichthyes > Orectolobiformes > Ginglymostomatidae > Ginglymostoma > Ginglymostoma cirratum. The sequence goes on along the minus strand of JAHRHZ010000126.1, from coordinate 3,840,492 downwards.
AGTTGGAACCGAGAATCCTAATCGTGTGGTGTGATTGACCTAGTTCAAGGATTGTCAATCATCCGCTTGAGCACCTTAGTGGGAGAGCAGGTGAGTAGATGTATTATGCTGTGGATACATTCCAGGCTGAATGAAAGCAACAAATTGCCAAAAAAAGGAAGAGATATTTATAAATGAGCTAGCAAAGGATCAAGGCCGGAGCTCTGATTGTGACTATTGGAGAGGATATCACAGAAAGGAAAAGGAAGCATCTCCTATGTGGGGAAAGCCATGTTTTAACTACAAGAGTTTGATTGCATGCAAGTGGTTAGATATCAAACAAGCTGATAGTGGATGGCGGCTGGAGAGATGTCAGCTGATGACTCTACAAATCACTTTACAGGCTGCATTGTCAGGTTTAAGGGTGCTAAATGGCTTGTGACTGTTAGAATGATGACTGTAGAAGGAGACCATCAACTGACTGAAGTATCAAATAGACACCAATGTTGCATGCATCATCATAAATTTTGCAGCTGAGTGCAAACCCGTTTAAGATGCCTACAAATGAAACTCTCAAAATTGAGGTTGAGGCAAAATGATGGGGTAATTTTAATGCCAAATGGATAATTTAAGTTGAGCCCAAAGAAGTATAGGGAAAGGCTGAATAGGCTGGGTTTTTTTTTCCCTGGAGCATCAGAGGCTGATGGTGTGACATTGTAGAGGTTTATAAAGTCACGAGGGGCATGGATAGGGTGAACAGCCAAGATTGTTTTCCTCGGTTGTGAGATTTCAAAATGTTAGGGCATCAGTTTAAGGTGAGAGAGGAAAGATTTAGGAAGGAGCTGAGTGGTAACTTTTGCAGGCAACGAGTGGTGCATGTATGGAATGAGCTGCCAGAGGAAGTGCTAGAGATGAGTACAATTGCAACTGGATGTGTACATGAAAAGGAACAGTTTAGAGGGATATGGGCCAAATGCTGGTACCTGGGTCAAGGTCAGATTGGGATGTCTGGTCAGCTCGGATCAGTTGGACTGAAGGGTCTGTTTCCATGCTGTATGACTCTATGACTGTAAGTGGGAAAAATGAAGATCTGTTGTTTCAGAAAATAGATGTTCAGTAAAGTCTACTCACCTTAACTGGAGCATGTTGAAAGCTTACGCTAGTAACCCTAAACATGCAGAAGAGATTTGTAGTGTTTTGCAGTCCATAAAACTACGCAACGATGCCTTTGCAAGTCTTGGGTGACTTCCTGGTGAGTATTCACTTGGCGTGGGTGACAGTGTGAGACCAACTGAGTATCTGACGAAGAGAGTGTCAGCTGCCCTCAAGTCCAGCCTGAAAGGCAAGGCTATTGTGTGGAACCGCAAGAGATGGGCGAGATCCTCAATGGATACTTCTCCTCTGTGTTTACCATGGAGAAAGACATGAAGACTTGGGAACTTGGGAAGTTAGTGGCAATATCTTGGGGACAGTCCACATCACAGTACAGGAGGTGTTGGAAGTAATAGAACGTACGAAGGTGGATAAATCTCCTGGTCCTGATCAGTTATATCCAAGAACCCTGAAAGACGTAAGGGAAGAAATTGTGGGGGACCTGGCTGATATATTTGCATCTTAGCCTCGGGTGAGGTCCCGGAAGACTGGAGAGTAGCAACTGTTGAGCCCTTATTTAAAAGAGGCTACAAAGAAATACCTGGGAATAATAGACTAGTAAGCCTAACATCTGTGGTAGGTAAGTTGCGTGAGAAGATTCTGAGGGATAAGATATACTTGCGTTTGGAAAGACAGGGTTTGATTAGGAGTAGTCAGCATTGCTTTGTGCATATGAGATCATGCCTCACAGCTTTGGTAGAGTTCTTTGATGAAGTGACCAGGAATGTTGATGAGGGTAAGGCAGTAGACATAGTCTATATGGATTTCAGTAAGACTTTTGATAAGGTTCCACATGGAAGGCTGCTCTGGAAGGTTAGATCACATAGAATCCAAGGAGAGCTGGCAAATCGGATGCACAATTGGCTTGATGGTGGGAAGCAGAGGGTAATACTGGAAGGGTGCTTGTCGGACTGAAGGCCTGTGAATAGTGGTGTGCCTCAGGAGTCGGTGCTGGGCCCATTGCTGTTTGTAACTTATATCAATGATTTGGATGAGAATTACAAGGCATGATTAGTAAGTTTGTGGCTGACACTAAAATAGGCTATATTGTGAACAGTGAGGAAGGTTGTCAGAAATTACAGCTGGATCTTGATCATATGGGGAAGTGGGCCAAGAAGTAGTAAATGCAGTTTAATATAGATAAGTGTGAGGTGTTGCATTTTGGAAAGTCAAATACATGTAGGAGTTTCACGATGAATGGTAGGGCCTTGGAGTGTAGTGGAACAGAGAGACCTTGGAGTTCAGGTGCACGGTTCTTTGAAAGGACACTGACCTTCATCAGTCAGGGTATTGAGTATAGAAGTTGGGAAGTTATGATGCAGTTGTATGTGAAATTGGTGAGATCACACTTGGAGTATTGTGTTCAGTTTTGGTCACCTTGCTATCTTCTGCGCATTGGTGTTTCCAATGTTCCAAAAGATTATCAACATATACAGCACAAGATAGCCAGTAATCCTCCTGGAAGTTATAGTTAACGATCAGCTCATTGATGCACATAGAGATACAATGGAAGAAGCCATCACAGACCACAATCAGGAACAAATGCAAATATTAGAGAGATAAGCCTAAGGTTTGAATAAGAAGAATATGCAATTGAAGATGCCTGAGATCAAGTACATAGGCCATATACTGACAGCAAAAGGACTAGACCTGGATCCTACAAGATGAGAGCGGTAGCATTAATGCAGCAACCAACAGAAGTGATCAAGATCAGAAGTCAGATGACACTAGGTTTATTTGAAATCACAAGCTTTTGGAACGTTGCCCCTTTGTCAGGTGAAGTGAGAGAGAAGTGCACAGGCACAGAATTTACAGGCAGAGAGATCAATGGGCTGAGAGGTGAAAAGAGTGGAGTGTCGACAGGCTGAATAATAGGTCTCTGCAGGTGATCAAAAATATCAGACAGTGTGAGTAAAGTGTCAATGGAATATAAATAACAAGTGAAGGGATGACCTATTGGTGGTGCTGGAGACAAACTAAATGACTGGAATAACATAATAGGTATAGGAGATGCATGCCAAGGGTCTAACCAAAGTAATAAGTGATCCAAAATGATACAAACTAATTAAGGTGGAGAGATCATAACAATTTATCAAGGTGATGCTGTCAAAACAGGACCGTAAGGAAGATTTTATAGATACAGAACGGTGTGGTGGGGTCACAAGTAGCACGACATGAGCCCAAGATCACCCTGTCTTTTCACTAGTACAAACCTCCTACCTCTACCATTCTCACATACAGCACCTTTCCTTATTTGCTCCTGCCCACCCAATTCCCCCATTACTAACACTTGGGACAACTCACCATCTTCCGTGCCACCTGCACTAGAACTGGCAGCTGTGCCCACCCACTTTCATCTTACTCAATTCCTTCTTTTCTCTCATTCTAGGAGAAAGCAACTCTTCATAAGGCAGGAATGTCAACACGAGAGATAGGATGCCTGACTTTCAGCCTGACATTGAGTTCTGAGGAAGGGTAGCTTGACACGAAACACTAACTCCAATTTCTCTCCACAGAAGTTGCCAGACCTGCTGAGCTTTTCCAGAAACTTCTATTTTTGTGACTTGGAAATGGTAAGGGCTGCAAATGCTGGAAGCTAGAGTCAATAAATGTGGAGCTAGAAAAGCACAGCAGGTTAGTCAGAATTTGAGGAGCAGAGACGTCAACATTTTGGCCCGAAATGTTGACTTCCCAGCTCTTTGGATTCTGTCTGACCTGCTGTACTTCTCCAGCTCCACATTTATTGACTTCTATTTTTGTGTCTGATTTACAGCATCTGCAGTTCTTTTGGTTTTTATTCAGTCTCTCAGCTGCTATGGGGAGAGAATCCTGATCCTGAGTGTTCAAATGACAATGCCCAAGCCCCTGGACTGAGAGGGTAAAGTGGGAATAGGGAAGGTAAGGCAAGGCATGGATGCAGTGAGCATGCACTACATGAGCTATCACTAGGAAAAGCAAGCTTAGGTGCAGCCTGGTCCAGTGGTCAACTGGGTGTAGTCTGTGTAGATAAAGCAGCTTCTTAGCAACATTGCAATGAAAGGCAGCATTGAAGTGCAGAGGAGTCCTATTTAGGGAAAGAGATGGCCTCGTGGTGTTACTGCTGGACTGTTAATCCAGAGACACAGACAATGTTCTGGGGACCTGGGTTTGAATCCAGCCATGGCAGATGGTGGAATTAAAAAAAAACCTTGAATCAGGAGTCTAATGATGATCATGAATCAATTGTCAAAAAAAAAATTCTATCTGGTTCACTCATGTCCTTACCTGGTCTGGTCTACATGTGACTCCAGTCCCACAGCAATGTGGTTGACTCTTAATTGTCCTCTGAGCAATTAGGGATGGGCAATAAATGCTGCCTAGCCAGTGACACCAACATCACAGGAATAAAAAGAGTATGTTAGAGATGTGTAATGATGGTGTGAAGAGGGTGGTCTATGTTGGCTACCGGTATCTGCTGTCCTGGAACATGCCCTGACATGTTCATGCTTGGTGTCCCTGTTGGAGCCCTGGAGGAACAAGCAGTGAGCTGGAGTTGCCAGCTACCTACTCTGACCTCCACATTGGGAATTCCTGGCATCTAAATTCTATCTCCTGGGTGGTAAAATAGGAACCTGCTTATTAATGAGATGAAATTAAGGACAAATTAGGGGTAAAATAAATGATTAACAGACACAGCATTGCCCACTATTCAGAATCTTAGCTTGACATTCAGAACTTAGTTGGAAAATGCAACTTTTTACACTCGGCATTGAGAAAAGCCTGACTCAACTTTTCACATGATTTTCCCAACTCTTTCACCTTAGCTAACATTGTATAGGACCTGGAAAGATTCCGCCTATTTATATTACATGTGCAGAGACCAATGAAAGTGAAACTGACTAAAATTTACATGCAGTTCCGTTAATAAATGATCACTTTCTTTGTGACCATGTACAAATCAGACATTCCTATGTATTCCTCAATTTTGTATGTTAGTAGTCAGCCATTATTGCAGCCATCTCATCACCGCTCATTTCTTACATTTCCTAGATTATCAGACTCATTGAAATCTTTCTAAAAGAGAAGCTTTTGCAAGATTTATAATCAATGTCTCCTGATTTATTAGATACAGTTCTCTGGATGGAAATTCAGTAGTAAAACCTGTTGCTTGTTATATCAGCTGTCTGTTATACACTCTGCCTGATCTATCTTTCCAATGATATCAATGGATAGGAATGTCAAGCACGACACATGAAGATTCACCAATCGGTTATGGCTCCATCAAAGTATAAAACATTTCCCTTTTATTTTGTTTCTCATGCTGTCTTGGTACATAAACCGATTTGTTTAAATAATGTGCAAAATTCAAGTGTCACTCATGGAATGTAGTTGATTAGACACAAATGGTGCATAGCATTATGTCAGTAACACCTCATTTAATCTAATCATATATACAATAATAGACCATTCAGCCCCTCGAGCCTGTTCCATCACTCAGATTGTGGCTGATCTAATTGTAGCCTCAAATCCATGCTTACTCTCATAACCTTTCATCCCTTGCTTACCAAGCATTGATCCACCTTTGGAGACATTTTCTTCACTATCTACTGAAGACAAAGAGAAACCTGATGGAAGTCTTATATTTGGTAGTTCAACCATCATCTCCCCCCACACACACCTGTTTCCCCAAACTTGACAAGAGGTTAAATATATTTTATAACAGTACGTATTTCATAAGGTCAGCGACAAAGTTATGACTTGATTTCATTTATGATGTTTTCTTGCACTATATTTCGTATATTTTCTTAAACGTGAACCAAATCATTTTTAAAAATTGTCTTTCAGTGTTTTCAAGCTGGTAATTTGTGTTCTACAGCAAGGTATTTTTCTATTAAACTTAAGTGCTGGTTACACTTCATCTATTTGTCGTTGATAACTTCACATCTTGCTTTTTGAGTTATTGGATCATATTCCATAGGCTCTTGCTTCTAACAGTTCCAAAAAAATGTTCGACCTGATGGCTAGTCCAGCTGGTTTATATTGGACTAGTTAATCTTCTAACATGTCACTGCTTCCTGTGTATCCAGAGTTCAGGGCAAATGAAATTATACAGGTGTTCACAGTCTGGTTCATGGATACACACAGATCAGCATCTAAGGCATTTGAATATACTGTATAAAGGTTGTAGTTCACTGAACAGGAATATCTCATAGATACCTATTTCTTTAAAAGTAGGGTAGGTCCAGTGCACCGCTGTGATGACTTACTGATCTTACCCAGAATCCAATGAACTTTGCAAATTTACAGATATTGAGAATAGAGCAGAATTTTCGATCCTAATTTAGATTTCAGAGATTTACAAATCTAGGTGTTTCTGAACCTTAAAATTTCAAATATTGTAAAGCTACTCCAAATATAGTACAAGCCATGAGAAATTCCTGGCAGCTTTTAAAGGCTATTAATAAAAAGTAATTAAGGAAGTAGTTGAGATGGAATTCTTTTGAAATTAAAAAAAACCATGACAGCTACAACAATAAGGCAGTCATACTCATAAAATCAATTTTGATTTAGGCCATTGGACTCAGGAAATACATTTTTAATGAAATAAAAACAACAATTGCTGGAGAAAATCATGAAGTTCTGATGAAGCGTCATTGGACTTGAAACGTTAGCTCTATTTTCTCCCCACGGATGCTGCCAGACTGCTGAGTTTCTCCAGCAATTTCTGTTTCTGTTTTAGGTCTCCGACATCCACAGTTCTTTGTTTTACACTTTTAATGATATTTTTGTGTTACCAGCCCCATTGTTGATGCTGGGTTCATTGTAACTAAGGTTTTTTTTTTATTCACTCATGGGTATGTACCATCTCTGGTATGGTTAGCATTTGTAGCCCATCCCTAATTGCCCTTTGTGAAGGCAGTAATGATACACCTTTTCAACCCTCTGTAGTCTGGGTGCTGTAAGTACACCCACAATGCTATTATTCCTGTAGATGTCTGGTACATTCGTGTGGCTTACGCAGCCGCTTCAGAGGGCAGTTAAGTGGGAATCATTACGTAGCTGTGAATCTGAAGCTACATGTAATCCAGACTAGGTTTGGAGAGCAGAATTCCCTCCCTACATGACATTCATGAATCAGATGTGGTTCTACCACAATTCTGTATTGTCGTGGTCACTATTACTGCGGTTAATGTTTTATTTCAAAGTTATTCACTACTTGCGTTTGAGTGGTTAGTACCCAGAGCCCAACAACAGACCAGATACTGAGATAACAAGGTGTAGAGCTGGATGAACACGGCAGGCCAAGCAGCATCAGAGGAGCAGGAAAGCTGACGTTGCGGGCCTAGACCCTTCTTCAGAAATGGGGGAGCGGAAGGGAATTCTGAAATAAATAGGGACAGAGGGGGAGGCGGATAGAAGATGGATAAAGGAGAAGATAGGTGGAGAGGAGACAGACAGGTCAAAGAGGCGGGGTAGAACCAATAAAGGTGAGTGTAGGTGGGGAGTTAGGGAGGGGATAGGTCAGTGCAGGGAAACTTGCAGCCCAATGGTATCAATGTGGACTTCACAAGCTTCAAAATCTCCCCTCCCCCAACTGCATCCCAAAACCAGCCCAGCTTGTCCCCGCCTCCCTAACCTTTCCTTCCTCCCTGGACTGACCTATCCTCTCCGTAACTTCCCACCTACACTCACCTTTACTGGCTCCATCTCTGCCTCTTTGACCTGTCTGTCTCCTCTCCACCTGTCTTCTCCTTTATCCATCTTCTATCCGCCTCGCCCTCTCTCCCTATTTATTTCAGAATCCTCTTCCCCTCCCCCATTTCTGTTGAAGGGTCCAGACCCAAAACGTCACCTTTCCTGCCCCTCTGATGCTGCTTGGCCTGTTATGTTCATCCAGCTCTACACCTTGTTATCTCAGATTCTCCAGCATCTGCAGTTCCTACTATCTCTGAAACAGACCAGATACTCCCTACATTTGTGATTTAATAAGCTCAAGTACAGGAAAATATTCAAGTATTTTTGGAGGACTGTTTAGTTGCTTTGCTTGATGCCTACAGGAGAGCATTTCTGGGAACAATAGAATTTTATTGAATAGTTACTTTCAAACTGACCACTTTCTACCTCCTTCAGATTTTGATATCCTCAGGCCTGTGTGGTATGGAAATGCAATACTGGTAGTGATTAGATTCATGTCATCTTCATTAATTTCTGCACATTAGAGCATGATTCAGCCCATGCATCTTATTTTAATTACTTCTGGCACAATGGCTTGTACCGATATTCTTTCGTTACAAACTTCTAGAGGAGAAATTGAATGGGCAGGCCTCTAATCCCCCTTCCTTAGTTTCAGCGGAATCTGTGGAAGAAATGTTGTGTACAGCTGATGACAGTGGCTTCTCCCACCTTTTCTGCCAAACTTTTCCCAAAGTTGTTGCAGAAAATTGGGCAAAACTTTTTCAGGAATGTTTGTTCTCCTGACAGGCACCGAGACTTGCAATAAGTTCTCAGGGAGCATAAACAGAAATGAAGACAGAGTAGTGAATAATGCATTTGATGCCTATTGTGCACAGCAGTTTACTGTCAACTCCCTGATGTTGCATTAATGCCCAGTGATGGAGTGAAACAATGTTCAGCAATCACTCTGCCAGAGGTTATGATGAGGCTAAACCATGTGTTTCAACTCTGGTGGGATACTGGAGTGAAATGAAGCAACTGCTATTCTTTCGGTAAATATGGCAGACAATTTATATCGATGTGGAGCCTCAAATAGCGAGAACAGAAGAGTGGGACATTCTCACCCTCTCTCTCCATCCCACCTATACGTTTGAGTCCTGTTTGCTGATCGACCATTCACCCACAACGAGTGGAGTTTTGGAGCCAACCTAGAGGCTGCAGATGATTTTAAAACAAATGTAAGTCAGCTGTCAAAATATTTAAAGTATTTCAATACAAATCTAGAAGGACCTCAGAGTACAATGGGACCTTGGTCAGGTGGCCTATGGGCTGAAAAGTGGCAGATGGAATTTAATTTTGATAAATTTGAGGTATGCATTTTGGAAAGGCAAATCAGGGCAGGACATACTCCCTCAACGGTAAGGTCCTGGGAAGAGTTGATGAAAAAAGAGACCTTGGAGTGCAGGTTCATTGTTCCTTGAAAGTAGAGTCACTGGTAGATGGGATAGGAATTGGGGGGTCATGTTGCAACAGTACAAGACATTGGTTAGGCCACTTTTGGAATACTGCATTCAGTTCTGGTCCCCTGCTACGGGAAGGATGTTGTGAAACTTGAAAGGGTTCAGAAAAGATTTACAAGGCTGTTGCCAGAATTGGAGGATTTGAGCTTTAGGAAGAGGCTGAATAGACTGAGGCTATTTTCCCTGGAGCGTCGGAGGCTGAGGGTGACTTTATAGAAGCTTGGAAAATCATGAGGGGCATAGATAGGGTGAATAGTCAAGGTCTTTTCCCCAGGTTAGGGGAGTCCAAAACAATAGGACATAAGTTTAAGGTGAGAGGGGAAAGATTTAAAAGGGACCTAAGGGGAAACTTTTCATTCAGAGGGTCGTGCGTGTATGGAATGAGCTGCCAGAGGAAGTGGTGGAGACTGGTACAATTACAACGTGTAAAAGACATCTGGATGGGTATATGAATAGGAAGTGTTTAGAGTAATATGGGACTGGATTAATTTAGGATATCTGGTCAGCATGGATGAGTTGGACCGAAGGGTCCGTTTTCGTGCTGTACAAATCTATGACTCCATGACCATTGACCTCAGTTACTAATGTGTGTGTGTGTGTGTGTGTACGTGCACATTTGTGTGTGAGATAGTAAGAGAGAGAAAGAGAATCTTGGCGTGCTTGTGCACCTGGAAGTCAGAGAGCTGGTATTATTCTTTTCAAAAGCAGGTAACTGGTACTCATCGTAAGTATTATTTGCTTTGCTAGTTGTTCAAGCATTGTGCAAGGCTTAATTTCAGATGAGTTGGAACCAAGGAGTATATACAAAATTAGTATCAGTCAGCAAGTATATAAGTGGTCTTTGCAAGGTGTCCAGTTAACGATGGTAAAGGCCTCCTGTTGCTGACAGCTATGTGATTGGCTCCCTGAAAGTGGGGGAAGCAATGGGAGAGCGATTTCATCATTAGACGATTATTCCAGAGACCAAGGCAACGTTCTGGGGACACGGTTTTGAATCTTGGAGATCGTAGAATTTGAACCCTTTGAAGAGTTTAGAATTAAGGCTTTAAGGATGACCATGAAACCACTACCAACTGTTGGGAAAACCCATCTGAATTAACTCAGCCACATTAGGGGCATTTAAACAGTCCTTGGATAAACATATGGATGATGATGGGATAGTGTAGGGGGATGGGCTTACATTAGTTCACAGGGCGGCGCAACATCGAGGGCCGAAGGGCCTGTTCTGCACTGTACTGTTCTATGTTCTATGTTCTATGAATCATTAATGTCCTTTGGGAAGGAACCCACCATCCTTATCTGGTCTGACCTCCATGTGACTCCAAACCCGCAACAATGTGGTTGACACTTAACTGCCCTCTTGGCAAGTTGGGATGGGTGATAAACACTAGCCTGGCCAGTGACACCCACATCTATTGAATGAATAAATAAAAATTACTTTACCAAATTAAAAAGAAGGCATGAACACGAGATTGTAAATTCCTCCAAGAAATAAAATCAGAAATAAGGCACTTGTTTTGTTAACGGCTCATCAGGTGAATAGTAATGAAACTGTGAATATTCTCATAAGAATCCCTGAAGAAAATAAGCATACAAGTGATCTGTTAAATGACTGCATGTCATAGCCAGACTTTAAACTATTTCAAAAGATAGGTGGTGATTCCACTGTCTAAAAAATTAGCAACATTAAATTTCAATTTGGGCATCCTTGGATGAGCACTAGCATTTAAATTACCAAGGTGTTTCATTTTATCAGAAAACTGAGTTCCCTTCTCGGAGAATGAGACTCATTTGGATTAGACGTGTGCTTCTCTAAAAAGGTTTCTGTGGCAATTATTTGTTTGTGGAACATTTGAAGCATTCTGTGGTAACACAAAGAAGACTCCTTGATTGGCAGATTTTGAACGAGGCCAGATATAAACATAGGCATCAATACAATGGAGGGATTAAAGGTAGGCAGGATGAGGACAAAAGGACGCTTAACTGATCTTGCTATTACAACTGTGGACAAAATCGGAATAAAAGTAATGGTCAAATAAATTCCCAGGTATGCCAAGGAACAGTTACTTGGTACTTCGAATGTGATCTAAACTATCAGGATTGCCTAAAGTGAAGATGCCCCTGAAATGACACGTGACAAAGAGAACTGTGTGGAAAAGCATGAAGATAATGATGAATTTGAACAAATTATACTGTTCACAAGGAGTTTTAATCCTATGGTTAGTAGTCATGGAATCCTTTAACTGTGCAGTACGAGATAGTGTTTTATTTTCACAATATGTTGGACAGATTTGTTAAAACGTTATCTTGAACCCTGAAGTCATGAAGATTGACAAAAGGTAAAAAAAAATAAAAATACTACTTGCTTTAAGCTTGGTGAAGGCGCCACATTGAGCTCATTAATGAGAATTGTAAACCCATACAAAATAGATGCAGTAAGCTATTAAAATAGCAAGAGTAGACTCTTTTAAAAGTACCAACGTAGTGTCTTGGCGAGATACATATGCTGTTGAGCAAGCTTCCATATAAAAGGCGCAACGAAACTGAAATGTAATGATAAAATTATTTTGGGAAGCTCAGTCAACCTACAGTTTACCCAAACAAGTCATCGCTGGATCCTCTTGACAAAATCTGAAAAGTCTCATCAAAGTTTTAGATAAGTATTAACACATATTCAGATGGTCAATTGAATCCTCAGAAAATGTTATGTTACAAAGGAAAACCCTACTTTGCCTCATTATCACTGTAGTTTACACCTCTAAAGGCTGACATGAAGATGCCTTTAGAATTGTTAGATGAAAGAAAATGAAGGACAACTGTTCCAAGTGTGGCACACTCTCTACGTGATGAGGATGCAGTAAGACAATAACTCACTGATGCATAGGTAGGAAAAGGTCAACACTTGAACAAGCATGCTAAATCCTTGCCAAATGTGGCTAACTTGCACCTGTACCAGATCCAATCATGAAAACCTGAAGCCCCGCAAAAGTTGTCAATGAAGCTCAGAGTCCAAGGTCAACTTATCATTAAGGTCAAAACTGGTAAATAAATGGTTGTACATGGTTAAAGGGCTAATGCTGAAAAGTTCATGAAGCACTATCCAATTTGATAATGCCATAAGGCCTTGGGTGGGAGAACAGCTTTTGATCACCAAAGAGATAAACCTAAACATGCACATACAAACAATGAGTAAGTATTCGGCCAATCAGACCTTTAAACCTGCCTTGCCATTTAATAAATTTGCTGGTGATCTGATTGCAACCTCAAAGTCACATTCTTGCCTAACTCTGAGAAACTTTCATCCCCTTCCTTACCAAGAATCTCTTGCTATCAAGATATTTAATGATCTGCTTCACCTCACTTTTCAGGAAAAGAGTTCCAAAGATGCACAACTCTCTGTGAGCAAAATTTGTCTCATCCCTGTTTTATCAGGAGAACTGTTATTTTTACACATTGACCCCTGGTTCTAGATTTACGCAGAAGAGGAAGCATATTCTCCGCATCTACCTTGTCAACACCTTTCAGGAACTTCTACCATCTGGGCCTCCTTTACAGTCATTGTAATGATGTCTATATACCAGTGTAAATAATAATTGTTTGCTATCTCACCATAAACTATCTTATTTAAGACATGAACCTCTTCTTGTTAGACAACCCAATGGTTTTATTCTATTACACGAGACAAGTCAAGCCCTTTCACTCCCAACCTAATAGGAGGATAGCAGCAATAAATCCACCCGATATAACTTTCACTAAAGTGGCTGTGGTGAGGGTCCACCATACAATATGGTGGGATGGTCTGGAGTTCGGAAAGCTGACCATTTAATATATTCAATACTCAATATTGGACACTCTGGAGGCAGGGAGCATGTTTCCGCTGGTGGGGGAGTCCAGAACCAGAGGACACCGTTTAACAATCAGGGGCAGGCCATTCAGAACAGAGTTGAGGAAAAACTTCTTCACCCAGAGAGTGGTGGATATATGGAATGCTGTACCCCAGAAGGCAGTGGAGGCCAAGTCTCTGGATACTTTCAAGAAAGAGATGGATAGAGCTCTTATAGATAATGGAATCAAGGGTTATGGGGATAAGGCAGGAACGGGATACTGATTGTGGATGATCAGCCATGATCATAATGGATGGCGGTGCTGGCTCGAAGGGCCGAATGGCCTACTCCTGCACCTATTGTCTATTGTCTAATACTCTTACAGAAGAAAACTCATGGCAAGTTTCAACGAGACAGAATTCACAGTTGATGGAAAAGAGCATTTGAGAACTGATAAGAGAGATGCAGAAGCAAACATGAGCTAGAAGCTACATGGAACTCAAACTGTCATAACATTTGCGAGTTATTGCTTGCATTGGTCCCTAATGAACTGTGGGAACAGACCTGTTTCATGGTTTAGGCTCTTAAAGCTGGGAGTCCATGCTGAGGCTGGGAGTCCATTCCAAGGCTGGGACTCTGCGCTGGCTTCACCTAGAGGTGTAAGGAGAGGTAAGAAGAAAGAAGGAAAACAAAACATGAAAGGAGAAAAAAAGAAAAGAAAGTTAAGTCATTAGATCAAAATAGGAATCATTCATTGGGCTGCAAAAAGGCAGGACTCATCCATTTTACTTGTAGAAGCCTCAATTATGAATTCATAATCATGGGAAAACTCAAAAAGATCAGCAGTACAGAGTAGCAATATTGGCACACTGCAGAACTGAAGTCCTTTGAGGTAAAGAAATTAAAGCTTCATTGTTTTACTGCAGAAATGAAATCCTTTAAAGCAAGGAGGATCAAGCAATATTGTAACACAGCAGAATTACAAATCTTTAAACTAAACAAATAGTCACATTAAGAAGATATGACAGCCAAAATAATATTAACAGAAAGATTTAATTTCGTTGAAGTATCAAATAAAGTACAGAATTGGACATCTTGGATGAAACAGTCAAAAGACGGAAATGTTTCTAAAGTAGATACTCAATCAGAAGCTGAACAAGTAAATAAACGTTTGATTTGAATTGGTACAATAAATCTTGCTAAGATATAAAAGAAACAATAGATTGACTTCTTATGAAATTCTGAAAACTTGTGGCAATTACCTTAACATTAGAACAAATAAAATTCTTGAATTTTGCTCGGAAAAGACATATTTTGTTGAATCATTTTGTCTTGCTTTCCTCAAAACTATTTACCAGAATATCACTGTAAAGGGAAAACAAACTTTGCACACTATATGAGAGAAGAGGGATTGTATGGTTGGCAAGTGAACTGTAATGGGCAGAGGCATGACAAATACCATGATGACTTACAATTAATTACCTAGCTTTGCTTAAACTTTAAACAAGGCATTTTGACGCTGACTGGTTAAGATATTGTTTTGAGAAATGCACCAAAGAATGACTGCCACAGGTTTTGACAATTTGAAGTTGGCACAGTATGTGTACATGATCTTTTGGTCTGCAAAGAATTGGACTGTGTATTAATATATGTAGCTCGCAGCATGTGGAAGTATGCAGTACTGTAAGCATGACTGACAATCTTAATTTGGGTTGTCAGCATAATACTTAGCACTTAGCCCTAACTCTAACCCAGGAATATCTAGCAAATGTTGTCTCATCACCTGCTTGCAGGATGGACTAGTGGTAAAAATGTGACCATGGAGCTTTGAAGTCAGAATCCATTAGAGACAAAATTGTCGTTGGAATTGCTGATCAGTCTTTGTCAGATTTCTTACAGCCAAAGGAAGATTTTACTTTGGGGAAAGCCAATCTGATGGTGAGAGAAGAAGAAGTCCAGAAGCAATCCTAGGTCATTCCTAAGAGGAGGAAATAAACCTTATCACAGTAAATTCCATTCAGTTGTTAAGATTCTTATTGCCAAACATTAGTAGCCAGTACAGAGAGTAGGCCAGTCAGCAGATAACAAACGTCAATATCAATGTTGTGAAGGAAGAAAACATTACAGTCACAAGTAGCATCCAACCATTAAATAAGACATTTAATCTGTAAAACAGTAGATCACTTGTTTATCTATAATTTGTTTAACTGACTGTAATGTTTACCCTTTTAACCATCTCTTTTTTTCTAATCATACTATGAATCACTGTAAGGTAATGCAACTTATTTTCTTCTTTATTCCTCTTCTTGTATCTAAGAGTTTTAGCTAAGTACTTTGTACCTAAGATGGCGCCAGGAGAGACAACATTGTAAACTTTTCACTGTGCTCCTGTACTTCTGTACTTGAGTACACGTGACAACAAAACCTAATTCATTCATAATTCATTCCTGACAATACTGTACAGAAGTAAGGCTCAGTTAAGTGATCCAAACTGAGCATTTTGGCAAAGGATATTTATGTCAATAGACATCTCAGTAATGTTAAGCTTGATAAAAGGGCTCATGTCATTATATTAAGAGATAGTATACCAGGACCAAAGAAACACTGTGTATTGTCTCTAACAGTGCAGCTACATCATTTTGGAGCTATAAATATCAACATTAAAAATATGCAATCAACAACTCTGAAACACAATAGATATCAGTTAGTAAAGAATATATGTATATTTCACAGTCAAGAACTCTTACTCTTGAACAAGAATGGTGTGTTGACTTCAATCTCCTTCAAA
Source organism: Ginglymostoma cirratum (assembly GCA_024137785.1). Classification (NCBI taxonomy): domain Eukaryota; kingdom Metazoa; phylum Chordata; class Chondrichthyes; order Orectolobiformes; family Ginglymostomatidae; genus Ginglymostoma; species Ginglymostoma cirratum. The sequence goes on along the minus strand of JAHRHZ010000126.1, from coordinate 3,824,575 downwards.
TGGCATAAAGAATTAAACTTGTTACAGTCAATTTACACCTCGGCAGGACTGCAACTAATGTCCTCAAGGGAATATTTGCTACGCTGGTTAGGAAGCTTTAAACTAAAATAGCAGGGGGATGGGAACCAGCTATGTAAGGAGTCAGAAGAATGGAAAACAAGAATAAAAGACAGAAATGGGAGTAAGAAAAGTAATAGGCAGAGAACTCAAGGACCAGGGTCAAATAGGACCACAATGTCAAATAAGGAGAATGGGACAAGTAATGTTAAAAAGTCTAGCCTGAAGGGCTTTGTGCCTTAATGCATGGAGTATTAGTAATAACTTGGATGATCAAGTATGTAGATGAGGGTAGTGCAGTTGATGTGGTCTTTATGGATTTCATCAAAGCCTTTGATAAGGTCCCACATGGGACACTTATAAAGAAGATAAAACCACGTGGGATCCAGGGTAACTTGGCAAGTTGGATCTAAATTAGTGGCAGGAGACAGAGGGTGGCAGTAGAAGGTTATTTGTGTGACTGGAGGCTGGTGTCCAGTGGTATACCATAGGGATCATTGCATTATTCAGACATATGTGAACAATATAGATGAGAATGTAATGGAAATGACAAGTAAGTTTGCAAACAATGTGAAGATTGACAGGTGTTTGACAGTGGAGGAAAAGATCTTAAATGACAGCAGGATGTACACAGATTGGTCAGAGGGGCAGAGGGAATGGAACCCTGAAAATTATATCGTGAGGCACTTTTGGAAGAGGGAATAAGACAATGGAGTACTCAATGTATGGCAGGACACTCGGAAGCTCAGAGGAAAAGAGAAATCTTGGGGTGCTTGTCCACAGATCCCTGAAAGTGGCAGGGCACCTGGGTAGTTAATAGGGTAGTTGAAAAGACATACATGGCACTTATCTTTTTCAGTTGAGACATAGGTTATAAGAGCAGGTCAATCGTGTTGGAGCTGTACAGAATTTTGCTTTGGCCACAGCTGGAGTACTGTGTGCAGTTCTGGTCACGAAACTCTTGGAAGGATGTGATTGTACTGGAGGGAGTGCAAAGGAGATTCACCAAGATTTTGCCTGGAATGGAGTGGTTTAACTATAAAGAGAAGGTGGATAAGTTTGAGTTGTTTTCTTTGGAGCAAAGAAGGGTGAGACAGGTCCTGATAGAGATATGTAAGATAATGAAGGGCAAGGGCAGCGTGGACAGAAAGCAGCTGTTCCCCATAGTTGAAGGGTCAGTAACAAGGGGGCATAATTTTGAGGTGAAAGGCATGAGATTTAGAAGGGATTAAGGGAAGTGTTTTTCACCCAGAGGGTTGTGGGGGTCTGGGATGCACTGCCTGGGAGGGTAGATGAGGAGGATAACCTCACAAACTTTAAAAAGTACTTGGATGAGCACTTGAAGTTTCATAACATTCACAGCTAGGGACCAAGTGCAGGAAAGTGAGGCTGGTTTAGATTTAGCGTAGCTTTGGTGCTACAAACTCAGTGGGCTGAAGGACGTCTCTGTACTGCAAGATTTTATTGTATGATTCAATTGACAAGTGGTCAAACTGCAAATTTTCAACGCACAGCTAAACAGCTGTGGAATCATACATCAAGAAAACGTCAAATTGTGAATAACTGGTCGAGGGACAACCACTACGTTCCACAGGACTTCCTAGAGCCACAACAGAGCCCAAAAGAAGCCAGAATCCACTGAAATTTGTTCTGCTGGGATCATAGAATTGCTTCATACTGTCAACAGGATGGAAACCTATGATTAAATGTAGTTGCCTGAAATATTTTTCAATTTTATCATCATTGGAGAAAGGTCAGGTGGAAAAGTGAGCAAAGTTTGCAAGGGGATGCAAATAATGAGACAACTAATGAGTAGTGTAACCAACTGAGCTCGCTGATGGTGTAGAGCTGGATGAACACAGCAGGCCAAGCAGCATCAGCGGAGCAGGAAGGCTGACGTTTCAGGCCTAGAGAAGGGTCTAGGCCCGAAACATCAGCCTTCCTGCTCCTCTGATACTGCTTGGCCTGCTGTGTTCATCCAGCTCTACACCTTGTTATCTCAGATTAGCCAGCATCTGCAGTTCCTACTATCTCTGAGCTCGCTGATGAGTCTTTACTTGAAGTTATTCAGATTGCACCAATTTTGGTGCATAAGTCATTATAACAGGCACAAATCTGATGTCAGATGCTGAGATGAGGCAAATTCAAGTAGAAAATTATGGTTTTTCAGTGGTACAACTGGGGATGTGATCACATTGTGTGCACCAATAAAATAGCAAAGGGGTTGAATTCAAGGGTCCAACCTCATCGACAAGTTGAAGCACAGAGCCCACAACACAGATTTTCAGGCAGTTTGAGAAGAAGGTTTTTTCTCACACAGACTAAAGATGAGCTGCACAGAACTCCATAGAAAACAAAACTGGGATGGCACAACTTGGCTTTCTGCCAATTTTTGTGTTGGCTGTAAATTTGGCTGTGGTACTTTTTCTTCCTTCCTCCAAATCATTAACATATAGTTCAGATATATATGAAACCCCATTGGTTACAAGTCGCCAACCTGAAACAAAGGATGTTATCCCCACTCAGAGCCAATTCTCTATCCATGCCAACATCAGTTGTCTTTATCGCTACCCTATCTATTCCAAAGTCTCTGATTCACAAATTTAGATGCCCTGATAATCTCAGTACTTTGCCAGAATGCATTCTCTTCTGACTGTTTGAACCTTGGATTAAACAGTGTTTATCTTGATTTAATTTTTGATAGTGCTTAGCCTGTATCACATGAGAGAAGACATGCATCATCGGTGGAAAGGCAAGATGTGAGAAGGATATAAACGATTTACCGAGAGATATTGTTAGGTTAAGTAAGTGGGCAAGAGTTGGCAAATGCATTATAATGTGGGGTAATATGAAGTTGTTTATTTTAGAAGGGAGAACAAAAGTACAGTCTGAATGGAGAAAAATTACAGATAGCTGCAAAAGGAATTGGGGGTACTTGTGCATGAAACATGGAACTAACAAACAGGTACAGCAGGTAACCAGGAAGGCTCATGGAATGTTGAACCTTATTTCAAGGGGTTGGAGTATAAGAGTAAGAGAAGTTTACCTGCAAAAGTGCTTGTGAGACCACATCTGGGAGAATCTAGGGCTAGAGGCATAGTCTCAGAATAAAGGGGCGCTAATTTAAGAATGAGATGAGGAGGAATTTCTCCTCTCAGAGCGATGCGTGTCTTTGGAACTCCTTCACCATCACTGGTTTGAATTCTGAAACTCCTTTCCAATAGCACAATGTGTCACCACATCTCAAGGACTGCAGCAGATTAAGAGGGCAGTTCATCACCACCTGCTCCATGGCGATTGGTAATGGGTAATGAACTGCTACTCTTGACAAGTGATGCCAACGTCCCATGAATGAATAATAATCTCTCAAAATGATAAGGACTCTTGTGGGTTTTCAGACTGACACCTTTCATTGGGAAGAACTGAATGGAGTCACGTGAGAAAGTGTTCACTGTAAGATCATATTGAGCTAGATGGAGGAGGGTAGTGGTGTAATGGACTGTGTGAGTTCGGATACTATGAAGTTGGAGGTCACAAAGGGAGATCTCAAGAGAATATGAGGTCAGCAACAGGCTAGAATCTGATGGTTTGATGTTCTATGGTGAGTTCATATTTCAAAGGGAGTTAGAAAGAGGTGTCAGAGAGTTGGCATTTAGTCAGTAGGTTTAAAGACAATATCAGAGTTGGACCAGGGAGATGTGGGCACTACAAGTTCAGACGGTTGAAGCTTACAGTGAAGGACAAAAGTGCAGAAATTGACCATAAATTGTTTCTAACCTTGATAGTTTTCATTATCTGTTTTGCAGTTCTGTTGGCTTTAACTGATAGTGCTGTTTCAAATTGGAACCGCAGCTTTCCCAGATTTCAGGACACTAGGCATTTTTCACTGTTTTTGTTAATATCAAAGCGAGTCTTTTCATTGCACTAGGTCAAAGGGATAATTATAAAAACTGAGTCTTAAAGTGTTACATCCTGACAAGAAGGACAGGTCTTGTCCTCCTGTCCATGGGTCACGCCAAAAGTAAAGGGAAATTTGCTGTCTCATTATAGTTTATTAATATCATGTATCAGTTGCCCTGACTGTTCCGGGTAAGTTTTTATTTACTTTTATGACCACGTGTCTGACAATACTTAGATCCAGTTACTCACTGCAAACAGTTTTGCATGATTAAGACTGTGGTGTGAATTTTTCAGAACATTGCCAGATAAAAGTCAGATCCCTTCTGGGAGTGCTTTTAAAAAGGCTTTACTACGTTACATTTTTATATGGTGAAGTGATGTTTGTGTTTCAATGGCTTAGATGGAGAATGCTGTGGGATTCTTTTTTTAGATGTTAAATTTCAAGAAATGTTTCTTGTCTCATGTTTCAACATGTAACACACCCAGTATAGGGTTTTACAATTAAAAACAGCTGGAAACTGTGCCTTTTCACCTTGATGACAAAAACTGAAAGGAAATAACCAATACCTCCTCTTCAAAATAGAAGGAAAATAGAAAAGGGTGATCCAGTAACTTTTTTGGGACTAGGTGCTCATAAGTGGCATGTGGCACTTGACGTTGTCTGATAGTTCATTTTTTTTGGAAGTGAACTTGGGTTTGTATTAGAATCCCAAGAATTTTAAATCCCAATAATTGAAATTCCTTCTCTTGGTAAGTTGGAATTAGAATTGTTTTTGCTGTGCTTTCAAAAAGTACAGTGACACCTTTCAAAAATTGTTAGGACCTTGCAAAAAAAGGCTCAAGGCTTTAATGAGATGCATCACATGAGACTTTTCAATTTGCGTATTTTATGTCACCTCAGAAAAGCAGAACTTTTTAATTCAAAAATTGAAGGAGACAACACAACAATGCATTGGTGCTGTAAGTTATACATTATCAACAAAATCCTCTTTCTTAATATTTCACAGTGCTGAAAGAAAGTTAAGTACGCACTGAATTGAATTATTTCCGAAAGTCTTTTGAAGTGTCATCTTTTAAATTGTTTTGTTCTGTTGGAATATTTCCTTCACTTTGCAGACTCCCAGATTTGCTGCTGCCCTTTCTGATTTAGAACTGGCTTGCACGGTTCTAAATGTTACCACAGTCACACTACCCACCGCTCGCTGAAGACTGCACACAGACTTTAAGAGATGCAGAGGCAGGATAATCTTAATTTTTACATTTGCTTTTTATTATGGAGCTTCACAATTAGACAAAAAGAAAGGTTCTCGGATCTTAATTGCAATGTAACATGATCCATGGTCTGCTGAAGATCTCAAATGCAAGGAATTAAAGGGCTTGGCTCTCTGTTTACCAATGGAAATAGTTCCAGAACTAGTGGGCCTGGAAGTAACGAAAAAAAAGAATCATTGCTTTTTTCAGGCATGTAGAATATAGCTTCTAAATATTGTGTTTTTTTTAATGTGTTAATGGAGTGAATGAAGGCTATTTCCTGGCATTTTCAATGTTTCCATTTCAGGCAGACCAGCTAATGAGTTGATATTAATTGTGAAACAATTGGAATGTGAAGCAAGATTCCGATAGTCTGATCTTCTAACTTTTGAGGGCATCTTTTCAAGTTGGAGTTTTTTGCTGATGTACAACTAAAGATGAAATGGAATAAAGGGCATGTGGATAGCACAAATTGTGTAGCTTGAATAACACCAATCAAGTAACAGAATATGTCATACAAAGCTTAATTTAATTTGTTTAATTGAATTATTTTTCCAACTACTGAATAAATCCTTAAAATAAAACATTTTCTATATCCCATGTCTATAATTTCCACCAGAAAAAAAGCTCTGAGAGAAGCGAATGTTTAATAGTTTCAGGCAAAGCCAAAGAGCTGATATCGTTTCAAGTGGCTCAGGGAACTGGCATAGCTGCCCTTCTGAGTGATGATAGATCCGTGTGAAATTTAATACTGATTAAAAATGCATGTGTGGTAGTTTCCAAATAAAACACAGAGTCTGATCATAGAACACACAAAAAGCACTTCAGAGAAGTCTTGTCGAACACCAGTGGATTTTACTTCAGAAACTACAGCACATAAGAGAAGGATAGAGCAGCTGCCTGAAGAGCTATTACATGGAGCTCTAATCATTAGTGCTTTGAGTCACTAAATTTGTATCTTAGGTTTCAATAACTGAAAGTATGAGGCAACATAATTCCTACTGAGTTACCATATTTTTCCTAAATACTCTGTAAATTCAATAACCAACATTTAAAGCAATTTAATTCTTTTCAATTGCAATCATAAAAAAAATCCCATGAATAAATCTATAAACAACCAACTCTAAATTTCCTAAGCATGCAATATTAATGAAATCCTAAACCCATTTACGGGATCATATTTATTAATTCAAAGCACAAAGCCAACAGAGGAAACTTTCCTGTTCTGTTATTCAAATTTGTACCTAATATGCTTCAGATACATTCTCTGTACTTTGCATTACTGAATGACAGACTATGAATTTGGTGATTTTTGTGACAAACAGTATCTTTATTCAAGGAATTGTCAAATGCAAATAAATTCCATCTTCTATAAAGTTCATTAATAGTTAGCTAGGCTGGTCTAAAGGCAGCTTTCTTTAATCATCATAGCATAGTTGGCAGTCACATGCCTCTTTCTCATGTGGCGCATAAAAATACATTTAAGGAAAATTTTACAAGAATGTACAGTTCCTTGACACAATATATGACTCTGTCTAAAATTATTAAAAGAAAGATTTTCTCTGACGTATTATCTTAACCTGGGTTGACTAGAAATTCATCTGAGTCCTTTAAGTTATTTGGAATAATCCTGATGATAGTACCATAAACACCACTGATTTACACAGGAAGGTATATTTTAGGCAAATGAGTGGAGTTTCTCAGCTGCTGTTTGGAAGCCCAGCCCTCCCTCTGGACTGGAGTTCTTTAACACAAAATGGAATAAAATAACGGTAAATAAACCTAAATAGATTTTCCCATAGAAAAGTTATTACTTCAGGAATGAAGAAGATAGATATTGATCTGTGTCTTCTTTAGCCATTGCAGTCAGGTGCACATTAATAGCTTGTCACTTTAGTCTTCAGTAAACAGCCATTTCCAATGCTGACTTGGATTCCAATGAGAATTGGATATAATAAAAGGTTTGTAAAAACAATTTTCTGTACTTTTAACAGGAGCAATTTATGTTATAGTAGCAGTTTGTGGACAAGATTTCTTTTCTTGTTTGACTTCTGTTTTCCCTTCTTTCAGTGTCTTCTTTCTGTCGGCCTGAGGTACGCAGTGGGAAAAGCCAGTAAATTACACAATAATGCTTAGAAGTTAAATAACTGCTTACATTGGAGCTCCATTTTAAATTATACAAGTTGTGTTGGGGCATTATATGTCATTTGCAAGATTTTTCTTTTAACAAAGATCACACATAACTTAAACAGTGCCTGGATATTCAGGAGTCATTGCCTATTCTGCATAAGGAATGAAATGTCTTCTATATTTGTTGTAAATAACAAGAATGATGACACGTCTGTTGTGGATGGATGATTTGATATTTGCATTTAAAACTGAATAATATAGGGCACATGATAATTGACATGTTAACTGAAAGCTCTTCCTTTCAGGTTGCAAATTGCCAGCCTAAATGCATTAGGTCCCTGCAAAGTCTGGCCAATTAACCTAAGAAATTGACCTTGACAACCCAAGCACTAGTGATCAGAGGTTTGACCCTGTAAACTTGATTGGAAGTTCCACCTTGTGCACTCATCACTGTCTCCTATGCTAACACATATTTTTCTCTAGGATCTGAAACCTGTGGAATTCCTGACCTTCTGCAGTCTTTTCTCCCTCCTACAATTTCCCAGCTTTTAAAATCTTTGCTCGTTGTCAGCTGACCTCTAAACCTTGATTTACTGAAGCATTTCTTCAACTTGTACCAAGTTTGAAGGGAACACAATCTAAAGAACACAGCCATTCAAGTTAGTCACTCAATTTTAATTAAAAAAAGGACATTTTCAAATGTCTGTGAACATGTTATGTATTTGAGTCCTTTATGGTATTGTCCATTTAAATCCAAAGAACTGAAAAATGGAGATGATAGACTGTAGGAAAAACAAAGCATGGTGTGTATTTGTACATGGCTACAAAGTTGAGTGGTTAATGAACTGGAGTTAATCCTGTGTTAGAATTAGGAACAGGTTCTGGAAACCTCTCATGGAAGAAGGCTGCTAGTGCAAACTCATAATATCATTTTTTGACTATTTAAAATATTTATGAAGACTGTTTTTGCAGGGCTCCATTAGAATCTTATATCCTCAAGTTCCATATCTGTGAGATCTCATGTCACTGATGATGCACTGTAACTGTTGGCATAATCCCTAATGATGCAAATCTTTACAGTCAGAATCTGACATAACACTTTTATCAGATGTAATGATCTTATTTGTGTCACTGTTAGTATATGTTCACTGGTTAAATGTTGAAATCATTTTCACAGAAACTTTAACAAACAATATTTTCGTGAAAATTCAGCAGTTCAGCTCTTTACAAAACAAGCAGTGCAGAATGGAGCAACAGGATCGGATGTCATTTGACAATGATACTGTTGGCCTTTGTAATGTATTTATCAATATCCACTATTCCTCACGCTTTGTGTATTTGTTTTGTAATTCATGATAACTGTTATGATTTTGTTTCTCTATTGTCAATACACAAACATCAGGGTGAGTTTCTTCCAGAATGTCACATTTTGATGAAAAGGTACTTGATTAATGATTTCTTTCTGGCAGTTTTTTTTTGAGCACTGCGTGACAAGATAGACTCTAATCTGTCTTGCACCAAATTTTATAATGCTACAAAATACCATTAGGAAGAAGTCGCGTTTCATATTTTGCTGAGACTATCACAGCTTACACTGTAAGCTGAGAAAGTATAAATTCAGAGATGTCCATTTGTGATATCCAATGCCATTTTCCGTGAAATCATCCTTCTTGCTGACAAGATATGTGGAGGCATGCATGGATTGTACTAGATTAGCACGAGGGGCTTGTTTCCTTGGCATTAGCTAGGTATCATAGCAACAAGATCATGCCAGATTCTAGCAGCACTCTGCGGTGGTGTGTGTAATATCCTGGACATAATCTGTCTTTTAATTTTCTTTGGATTGTAGTGATATTACAGATACATGTGTTCGATTATCGGTCTTTATTTAATAAGGAGGAAACTGTAGTTGAAGAATTGTTCCAACACTGAAGTGGTATCGCCTGGTATTGTGGGACCAGGTTTACCTCAGCGTAGTCTTCTGTTTGAGATTGATAAAGGGAGCTATGGTTCCTTTGTTGAGACTTTAAATCTCAGTGCATTTCCAGTGTGAGACAGAAGTGGAGTCACAACTGGAATTCATAATAATTAAAGTGTCATTTAAAATCATGCAAATTACTGGTGCAATTGAAATGTCACCTAAAACAGGTCCCCATATGAAATATTGCTTTGATAAAAGTCAATGACAATAATATCAGAGATTTGAGACCGTATTAATCCACCTTCATTTTCCTCTTACCTTTGGGCCTTGATAATGGATATATATTACGTGATGCTGTAGAGTATCACACGGCTGAAATGATTTGAAGTGAGCAACTAACAGGCTGAACTGAAGAACAACATGTGCACAAAATAGATTTGCTGCATTTTAATTACAATCAGGCCCTTTTAATAAAACCTCAGATGAGATCTCTTCCCTGTTGAATCCTGCCATAGTCTAGATATTTTAATCATTTTTTAAAATTAATTTTCATCCCTAGTTAAAGGGCCAGCTATGTAGGTCCAAATCTTCCCATACAGGGAAAAGCCTCCAGCTGAACTTATATCGCTGATGTACGCTGGGAGCCTGGGGATGAGCTGTAGTGAACACATTCGCAAAACTCATGGGGGATGTTTAAACTTCCAATTGCCTGTTTAGCCTGCCTGAATTCCTTTCTAATTCCAACAATAGTGGCATCAGATGGCCAGAATCATGAACATGCAGGGTCGAATCTTACTTTTCTTTGGCTAATTGCCACTTATATCAAGTCTTTTGCGGAGTTACTTGCTTTGAGACTCAGAGTTTTTTCTTTTTATAATACCAAACTTCACTCATTAAATGGCTACCCTCTCCCTTTGGCATCCGTTTCATTTCTAGCCACATCTTACTATGCATCGCTCCTGGAACAATTGGCCACTCTCCAGATACCCCAGAATTGACTGGTTTCCCTGGCAGTGATGCCATTCTTAAAAGCCTGTTGTGCACCCAGAAAGTACTGTCAATCCAAGGCTGGAACGTGCAGAAATAAGGCCATAGGACCATAAGACATAGGAGCAGAAATTAGACCATTTGGCCCATCGAGTCTGCTCCACCACTCAATCATGGCTGATAAGTTCCTCAACCCCATTCTCCCACTTTCTCCCCGTAACCCTTGATTCCCTTGATAATAAAGAACCTATCTATCTCAGTCTTAAATATACTCAATGACCTGGCCTCCACAGCCTTCTGTGGCAGTGAATTCCATAGATTCACCACTCTCTGGCTGGAGAAGTTTCTCCTTAGCTCCGTTCTAATAGGTCTTCCCCTCACTCTAAGGCTGTGCCCTTGGGTCCTAGTCTCTCCTACCAATGGAAGCATCTTCCCAACATCCACTCTGTTCAGGCCATTCAGTATTCTGTAAGTTTCAATTAGATCCCCCCTCATTCTTCTAAACTCCAATGAGTATAGTCCCAGAGTCCTCAAACATTCCTCCTATGTTAAGCTTCTCATTCCTGGGACCATTCTCGTGAACCTCCTCTGAACCTGCTCCAGGGCCAGTACATCCTTCCTGCGATATGGGGCCCAAAACTACACACAATACTCCAAATGTGGCCTGACCAGGGCCTTATAAAGCCTCGGTAGTACATTCCTGCTTTTATATTCAAGTCCTCTCAAAATAAATGCCAACATTGCATTTGCCTTCCTGACTACTGACTCAACCTGCAAGTTTACCTTGAAAGAATCCTGGACTAGAACTCCCAAGTCTCTTTGCACTTCAAACTTCTGAATTTTCTCCCCATTTTGAAAATAGTCCATGCTTTTATTCTTCTTACCAAAGTGCATGACCTCACACTTTCCCACGTTGTACTCCATCTGCCACTTCTTTGCCCACTATCCTAACCTGTCCAAATCCTTCTGCAGCCTCCCCACCTCCTCAATACTACCTGTTCGTCCACCAATCTTAGTATCATCTGTAAACATAGCCTTCATCTAGATCATTAATGTATAAAATGAAAAGTTGTGGTCGCAACACTGACCCTTGCAGAAAACCACTTGTCATCAGCTGCCATTCTGAGAAAGACCCTTTTATCCCCACACTCTGCTTTCTGCCAGACAGCCAATCTTCTATCCATGCTAGCACCTTGTCTCGAACACCATGGGCCCTTATCTTACTCAGCAGCCTCCTGTGGGACGCCTTGTCAAAGGCCTTCTTGAAGTCCAGGTAGATAACATCCATTGGCTCTCCTTGACCTACCCTGTTTGTTACTTCCTCAAAGAATTCTAGCAAATTTGTCAGGCATGACCTCCCCTTGATGAAACCATGCTGACTTTGCCCTCTTTTACCACACACTTCCAAATATTCAGAAATCTCATCCTTCACAATGGACTCCAAAATCTTACCCACGGCTGAGGCTAGGATAATCAGCCTGAAATTTTCAGTCTTTTGCCTTACACTCTTTTTAAACAGAGGTGTCACATTAGCAATTTTCCAGTCCTCTGGGACCCTCCCTGACTGTAGCCATTCCTGAAAGCTCACCACTAAAGCTTCCACTATCTCTTCAGCCATCTCCTTTAGAACTCTGAGGTGTAGTCCATCTGGTCCAGGTTATTTATCCACCTTCAGGCCAATCAGTTGTACAGGATTGTGTACCAAATGTACACGAAGTGGACCAAAGATATACCAGGAGGGTTCTTAGGAGCTGGCTCAATAATTAGTAATCTTACTTTTTTGTGATCTCTAGAAAGCCTTGTTAAATTGGCTTCTTTAAAAAAAAAACAATCATTTGGTCTGGAAGAAGGTTATCCACAACAGAGGAGTCCTTTATAAAATTAACCTTGTTGTGACTGACTGAGATAAATGGATAAGTAGTGAAGAAGAGCCAATTCATCCTTCCTCACCAGGGAGCTTGACAATTTGGGGTAAACCATCTGGAATAATTATAGCTTGTGGACCCGGAAGTCTGGTTATAACACTTCAAGCTGATTATGATCGGTAAAGTCTGTAAGTGTTCACTCATCTGAGCGTGGAAAAGTGCCCTAGTATCGGGGACCATATCTACTAACCACTCCAACCACATCTCTGAAGAGGAACAGTCATGAGCCTCAGAGGTTACTCAGAGAAGACCTTCCTTTTCATCCTCCACCACATAGCACAGAGAGAGATTCACGGCAGTGGCTAATCTAGCTAGAGGAGGCTGGGGCTCACATTCTGGTGGGTACAGCACTGACCACCCACCTCCCCCCCCCCCACCCCCGGGGCTTACAGCTAGTGAAGGAGAAACCAGCTGAGCTCTCTGACACTTGGGGGAGCAGCTGACAAACAGATCCTGCTAAGGTCAGAATGGATGACGAACCTCTGAATTCAGCCATGATGGAGCTGATGGAGATGCAGACGCAAACAGGGAAATGTCTGGCAGAGGTGCCAGACACCATGTGTAGACTGAATTGAAGGGCAGAGGATCTGATGTTGAAGCTTTGGCACACAAGCAGATGGACCAGATGGCAGCTGCCATGAAAAGCCAGGTCCAGCAGGGGTATCAGTATCTGCTGGGTATGTGACGGCACCTTTTCCTCAATGCTTGAACCTTTGATGCATTTATTCACTATCCAAGTGAGAGGGATCCAGAGGATCTTGCCCTCCCCCCAGGTGCCCGTATCTCTGCAAGGGGTGAGGATGATACCATTGCACCCCGCCACTACCCCACTACCCCCAGCCGGGAGGAAGAATAACAAGCGGGTATCGCAGTTATTGACATCTCAAAACTCTCCAGAGCTGCCCTGCTGCCCCAAATTCCCGTTGCATGGGACCCAAACAGCTGCATCAGTTCAAAGATTTTCCATGGATACTGATTTCTGATGAAGGGTCTAGGCCCGAAACGTCAAGCTTTCCTGCTCCTATGATGCTGCTTGACCTGCTGTGTTCATCCAGCCCCACGCCTTGTTGTCTCGGATTCTCCAGCATCTGCAGCACCTTTTATCTCTGATACTGGTACAGCAGCTCTCCAGCTTGCTGGGGCCGTTTAGGCCTCAGGCCACCGGAGACTGCCTGCCAACATTACCTGAAGCAAGGTGGAAAAGCAGTCAGCCATCTTCTTCAAGGTCAACTGCTGAGATGGCAACAACAGTGAAATCACTTTTGGTGCCCTAGTGTCAACCCCATATTTGACACAGATATGACTTTGTCTGGCTGTCCTGCAATCTCTTTCAAGTGTTAGGGCTTCTGATGAGGTGGGTTTTCCTCTTAGATCACTTTGAGTTTTGATTATCACCCTGTACATTGACAGATGTATCATGTGGAGCAGTGCAGGGTACCGAGGCTCTCCTTCATCACTGTCTTCTGGGAGGAAGGTAACCTCTGAAGGTGGCAATGTAGACTAGATGGTTGGGTCTGGGAGGCAATCAGCATAGGTTAGTTACATCTTCAATAGATGAATGTTCCTTGCAAATTAAGGCATGAACCAAAAGCACAGCCTCCATATAATCTAGTGTAACATTGATGCCCTGAACAAAAGAAATGAACAGCTGCAAAGGGAACAGATTAAGTTACAAATTATTTCAAACAGTTTAACATTTTAAAAATGTAAACCAAGCATTCCTTTGTGGGCAATTATCGCTCCGTGCTGAAATTGTTTCATAGTTTTGATGGTCCACTTATATTAATGCAAAGTCATTTGCCCTCAAATCTAGGTACTGTCAGGTTCTCTCAGCCTGTCTCAACACTGGCCTGGCTTCTTTAGCATCCTCATTATCGGTGTTGGTTCCCTCAGCATCTCTGTCGGACTCTACATCTTCCTCATCCAAGAATATAGGTGGCAGGTCTGTCTTGCAGCAGCCCCCTCACGCCTTCAACCCTTCCCAACGCTGCACTTTGAAGTCATTGATCTATGTTGTAATAGATATAGCGCACTGTCATTACTCCAGGATTCTGTGTAGTAGTAGTGGTATGCTCCTCCTGAGTCATCCAAGCAGCAGAAACACACCTTCAGAAGACAGATTGTTTGTTCAGTGATGGCCCTAGGGGATGCATAGCTGGCATTATATTGTAGCTTGGCATCAAATCTGAGGATTTCATACTCCAGCCATTAACCGTGCCTCTGGCAGTCCCCCTTATTACTCACACGCCAGCCCCAGTGAAGATACAGAGGTGGGCTGACAAACATTTGGGGAACGTGGGAGTTACATAGAATATAAACATTGCGACAGCTCCCTGGACAATAGACAATGTGCCTGTAGGGGCTGTTGTATGTGTTCACAAACAAGATTACACATTTTCAGATTACAAGGAGCCATCAGTACATTTCCACCACTCAGATATATTCTAGGAGTCCAACAGTTTTTGGGAAAGGTGAACCAGGTGGGAAATTCCCTATGCCATTTTGAATGAGCCTTTCAAGCAACTTTTGAGTCAAGAATAAGCATTGTGTTGGACTCAGCATCTAGGATACCCATCTGACTGAATCAAAGAGATGTTCAGTTAGTGTTTGGGTCCTTGCGCAAACTTTCCAGTTATCAGAGTGACGGATGCATCATCCAGGAGTTAGGAGGGGTCTTATTTCAGATCTAATGTGATGAGATCAGACAGACTGCCAAACCTTCAGAGGCTCTTCCTGGCACAGAGCAAAGAAATACTGTCATTGAGAAAGACATTCTTTCAGTGACTTGGATGTGCAAGAAATTCTTTGATGATGTTTTAGGGCTACTGCTTAAAATTAAAATTGACCACAAGCTGTTCTCTACCTTGTTAAACACAAACTGACTCATCAAGGCACCTCCTAGAATCGAGGGATTTGATTGTGACTGATGCAGTATGACACAACTGCACAGAGGCAACACCAAACTAACTGTTGATGCTCTATTGAGCAGCCTCATCAAGGGCCCAAGCAAAGAGGAATAAAAATGTTCAAGAGGTTGAGGCCTTTGTGACTTTAACTACTCATTCTCAATCGGCTCCAACAAGGAGGCTGCGGGAATCAGGAATATCATGATGCTCAGTGAGGTTACAATGAAGATACACGCATCTGCACGTTCTGCTTGAGGACCAACAAGAGCATGACCCCACCAGCCCAGGCCTGTAGCAGTGTTTTGAACAACACCGTCACTTCAGTATTTTCAATGACTTTTTGCTCTGTAATGAGTGATGTCAGTCCCAGACATCCCCCAGAAGATCCAACAGGGAGATTTGGGCATTTCTAAGTATCAGACCAGGTTGCAGCAGTGTATTTGGTAGCCTGGCATCTCTCATTCCCTCAGGGAAGTAGTCTACAACTGTGCCACATGTGCTGCTCCCAAACAGGACCCGAAATAATCTCTTTTGTCCTCCTCCTTTCCAAATAGGCCAACAGATGACATAGATCTTTTTTCATCTGGTCACTGGCTGTAATAACCACTTGCAGAATCCTGGATCTCATTGTCTCTAACAATAGATCAAAATTTGCCATTGATTGCCTCCAATGTTTTACACCCTCATGTAGACTTGTCCACATTATAGGCTCACCAGGCAGAATTCCCTCCCCTTCCTATGAGCTGATATGAAGTGTCAAAATGCAGGACCATGACCAAGCACAACAGAGAGAAGAACATTATAAAAAAGACCAAGCCTCTACCTCTAAACAGAAACACAGGGCCTGTGACCTGCTCTTATTGGAACAGGGAACCCAGGGGTGATCAGGGGACAGGCAGTGAGAGGGTTCTGTACTTGTGCAGTTCTGTCCATCAACATCATACCCTGTTGCACATCAAATGGCATAGTTTAAAGAAACAGGAAACATGGAAATAAGCGCAGAGTAGGCCATTCAATTTTCAAGCCTGCTCTGCCATTCAATTTGATCATGGTTGATCATCCACTTCACTGCCCTGTTCCTGTTTTTGTCCCATACCCTTTGATCCCTTTAGCCCTAAGAACTATATCTAACTTCTTCTTGAAAACATTTAACATTTTGGCCTCAACTGCTATCTTTGCAGAGAATCCCATAGCTCACCACTCTCTAGGTGAAGGAATTTGTCCTCAACTCAGTCCTACATGGCCTAGGGTACCTGAGTCTGTGGACCCTGATTCTGGACTCCCCAGTCATTGGGAACATCCTTCTGTCTTTTACCCTGTCTCGTCCTGTTAGAATTTTAAAGGTTTCCATGAGAACCCCCCTCATTCTTCTAACCTCCAGTGAATGTAGTCCTAATATAATGTCTCTTCATGTTCAGCTCTGCCATCCCAGGAATCAGTCTGGGAAATCTTTGTTGCACTCCCTCCATAGACAGAGCACCCTCCCTCAGATAAGGAGACAATATCCAGGTGTAGTTTCACCAAGACCCTGTACAATGGCAGCAAGACATCCCAGCTGTTCTATTCAAATCCTTTCTTTATGAATGTCAACATCCCATTTATCTTCTTCACCATCTACTGCTCCTATGTTTATACTTTCAGTGACTGGTGTACAAGGACAGGCAGGTCTCCTTGCATCTCCCTCTTTCCCAATCTACTCACCATTCAGGGAATAATCTGCCTTCCTGTTTTTGCTCTCAAAGTAGATAACCTCACGTTTACCCATGTTATACTTCATCTGTCATGCATTTTCCCACTCACTCACACTCACTCAATGCATCTAAATCACACTGAAGCATCTCTGTATCCTCCCTACAATGCATCCTTCCACGTAGATTTGCGTCATCTGCTAACTTTCAGATATTATCTTTAGTTTCCTCATCTAAATCAGGAATACTTATTGTGAATAGCTGGGGTCTAAGCCCTGAACCCTGCATTACCCCACTGGCATTGGCTGCCATTCAGAAAATAACCAGTTCATTCCTGCTCTTTTTTCCTGTCTGCCAACCAGTTCTCTGTCGATGCCAGTACACTAATCCCGATCCCATGCCCTTTAATTTTACATCATAATCACTTATATAGGACCTTACAGGAAGCCTTCTGAAAGTCCAACCAAACTAGATCCATTGGCTCCCCCTTACCAATTCTACTAATTACATCCTGAAAAAGATTCCTGTAGATTTGTCAAGAATGATTTCCCTTTTGTAAAGTTATGCTGATTCTGTCTGATTCTGTCACTGTTTTCCAGTGCTCCACTATTAAATGATTTATAACATGCTTGAGAGTTTTCCCCGCTACCAATATGCAGGAGTGGCATGATTTTACTAAAAGAAGAAGATTGCATATGTAAAACCTTTGGAGGAAATTATGATAGTGCAGCCAGTATTGACAGAAAATAGAGTTGATGTCTTTGGAAAATAACTTTGACATGCACTGACTCTATACCATCAGAAGGAATGATCCAGGAGATTCATAAAACCACCCTACAGACCTATCCTGCAATACATAGATAGTTTCATTGAAGGGTGGGGGTGATAGTGTGGGGTAGGGAGAATGGAGACGGGCAGTTCTGGAAGGTGTGTAAATAGTTCTTGAGGTTAACATTTATGGGAAGAGCCAGCCTTGGGAGTGGAGGAAGAGGTAAAGTGTTAACACTGTCTTCCTCTAAAATTAGCTCTCTGATCATATACTCAGCAGCTATGTTATAGTTTTTATTTCATTTGTTCACAGGGTGTGGGTGTGATTGGCTAGGCCAGCATTTATTGCCTAGTGATGACAGACCACATGAAACTGACATCCGATACTGTAGGATTATACAGATGTCCCCTCTTAGCATTCATCGTATAAAGTTACATTCAATAAAGCTTGTCAGTGTTCACTTATAAGAACATAGAGGACCATCAGGCTACTCTTTTGTTAGAGAGAGACGAGTAGCAAGTTTAACCTCAGGATCAGCCCATCTCAGGTGAAGGGCAAACTTGAGAAGGTAGGAACTTTGTGGTAACTTCAGCAAGTGCAGGAAATAAACCCATGTTATTGGCATCACTCTAGCTAAAGCCAACTGCCCAGTCAATTGAGCTAACCAACCTCCTGGCATGATCTTATGACAGATATCTCCACAGAATAGAACACCAAGTTTAAATATGGTGCTGTTTTCAAGTTTGGGAATCTACAAAAAGAAGTTCTCCAATGAGCTCTTTGAGCCTCTTCCACCTTCTCTCTGGGATCCTGGTTGACCTGCAGGCTAACTGCATATAGCCTCCTCATTCCCAAATCCCTTAAGAACAACAATTGGCCCACCTCAGCGATGGATGTGATGATTGATCTGACATCAACTGCTGCTTGTAAAAGCACATTGACCACTGTTTATACGTGGAAGTGCTTTCTAATTTCATATTGAAAGGTCTGACTCTCATTTTTGGACTATTCTCTCACTTCCTAGATGCCCCCACAATCAGCAGCAATGGTTTCTGCATCTATGTAAAAGTAAATTACATCGTCCCTCGACCTTCTACGTCCCAGGAAATATAATTCTAATTAATGTAATTTCACTTTGTAATTTAATCCTTGGTGTGCAGGTAAATCTGTACTACACTTTCTCCAAACCCAGTACATAATTCTCAATGTCCAGAACTAATTACAGTATACCAGTTGGGGTTTAACCAAGGTTTTATAGTTTCAGAAACCACCTAGAAACAGATGTCCATTTCAAGCCCACTGACTCCCACAGCTACCTGGAATACACCGCCTCCCACCCACCCTCCTGCAAAAATGCCATCCCCTATTCCCAATTCCTTCGCCTCCGCCGCATCTGCTCCCAGGATGAGACATTCCACTCCCGTACATCTCAAATGTCCTCATTCTTCAAGGACCGCAACTCCCCCCCAACAGTGGTCGAGAACGCCCTCGACCGTGTCTCCCACATTTCCCGGAACACATCCCTCACGCCCCGTCCCCGCAATAATAACCAAAAAAGAATCCCCCTCGTCGTCACATACCACCCCACCAACCTCTGGATCCAACGCATCGTCCTCCGACACTTCCGCCATCTGCGATCAGACCCCACCACCAAAGACATTTTTCCCTCCCCACCCTTATCTGCCTTCTGGAGGGACCACTCCCTCCGCGACTCCCTTGTCCGCTCCACACTCCCCTCCAGCCCCACCATACCCGGCACTTTTCCTTGTAACCGCAGGAAGTGCTACACCTGCCCCCACACCTCCTCCCTCACCCCAATCCCAGGCCCCAAGAAGACTTTCCACATCAGGCAGATGTTCACCTGCACATCTGCCAACGTGGTATACTGCATCGCTGTACCCGTTGTGGCTTCCTCTACATCGGGGAAACCAAGCGGAGGCTTGGGGATCGCTTTGCAGAACACCTGCGCTCAGTTCGCAACAAACAACTGCACCTCCCAGTCGCGAACCATTTCAACTCCCCCTCCCATTCCTCAGATGACATGTCCATCCTGGGCCTCCTGCAATGCCACAGTGATGCCACCCGAAGGCTGCAGGAACAGCAAATCATATTCAGCCTGGGAACCCTGCAGCCCAATGGCATCAATGTGGATTTCACAAGCTTCAAAATCTCCCCTCCCCCAACCGC